>CAJQZP010000835.1:1080000-1585000 GCA_907164705.1 Parnassius apollo
CTCATTCATTACCATTGTGAAAGAGTAGCATAATGCTGTTGTGTTTAGTGTGGTGAGTGACGTGAATCGGAGACCATAGTTTACTGGTATCGAGGTTGTCCATCTTAGGCCTGTAGAAGCAAGCTGTGAAGCTACCCTCGGGAAGTCAGATAACAAAAAAGGACGGACCTCTGTGGGTGAATGATGGTTTGTGTGTATCAATAACCCATTTGTCAATTTTGACGTTTGGTTCGATCGGTGTAAATAAACCAAAGTCGCAATCCGAGAAAAGACTAGGATTAGTTCTTCCAGTTTCTGTATTATATTACGTATTCGTATTCTGTTTATTTTATTCATTATTCTTTATTGTACGTGTACAATATTGTGCTATGAGTTGGTAACAATCCTAAATACTTAAATAAAATGTACAAAGGGGAGCTTAACCCTGAAAATTGTTCTCTTTCAGCAAATTTTTGGGTAGAAATAGTTTTATATTTTAAGCAAGTAGAGTAATATATATATTAATACAACTATTTAAATGATTGTCTGTTTGTTTGTCTGTAAAAAAAAATGAGCATGTATGCGGAGGTGTATGGATGTGAAGAAGGCGAGAGAGGTGTGTCAGAATCGTGCCAAATGGAATTCTGTAGTCTCTGCCTGCCGTACCTAGGCGTGAGTGTTTATGTATGTATGTATGTATTTAAATGACGCAATATTCGTTATACATAAAACGAAACAGTTAAGAGGAATGGGATAGATGTTTGGAACTGCGATCGCCGTAAATAAAATTAGACTGATTATGTTATTGCAATGGGGATGGATTTTTGTATAGGCTACAATCTCGATTTATTTTTAATCTTGAAAACGAGATACGTTATTAAATTCGGGCGTATGAGAGCGAGGGAAAAGAGAGTGCCCTGTGCTTGCGCATACACTTGGGCACTATTATCCTGTCCAGCACGGACTGGCTAGTCTCCGTTAAGAATGGCCGCCCTGACTGAGGAGGAGGACTGAGGACTTTATAATTTATTATACTGCCGGGTGGTGATAACATAGAAACAGAGAGTCCATAGATGATATCAAATTGGTTTTTCGATAGTTTATTAATTGCCCGATGCGAACCGATGCGGACAAAGTCGCGGGTAAAAGCTAGTATAATTTTATAATATCGCATACCAAAATGTGCATGTTAGAAAGTGCAGCGTCCTTTACATAATTGGCATTAACTGTGTTCTATTGGAACTTATCCAAAAGTAAATTTTATCCGTGAATCTAGTGAATATACGAGTATGCGACATTGTAAGGTATCAAGTGTAAGTTTATTTAATTTAGTTTCGCAAATGATACATTTCCGACGTATTTTATTATTTCTAAATTCGCCGAAATTTTTTCCGTAAGACCAATGCGATATATTTTCGTTTTTTATCAGGACGTAAACAGCCCATTTTCGTGCATTGGTCCTGCACAGGAATGGACCCTTTCAATTCAATTCTTACTTTAGATGGAATAATTGAATTATTTATTTTTCAAATAATTTAATGAACATGTGACACTGTTAAAAATGATTTGTCTTTCTTCTCAAAATATAAGAAACACAGAACTCATACCCCTATTCATAATTTTTTTTTATTTTCGTAACTAAAAAAGGCATCGAGAGACTCTTTTTTATTTTGGAAATAAATATGGTCTGTATTTTGGATGTTTCAAAATTTAAAAGCACATTCTTTGTACAACAATTATCGCAACATGCCATCGCAAAATACCTTGTACAAGTGCACGTTATTACGTAAAAGCTGCACGACTCTGCTTAATTTTTCTTAACATTGCTTCCTGTCGTAGCGTTTTTAAACCTTTCAATCATTCAAGCGTAATAATATCTGTATATGGACATCTTGTTTCATCACAAAATACTGTTTTCGACTCGATGCAGTGGCTGGAGTTTTTGGGGTATCAAAAGGATATAGCCATGAGTATTCCGGTGGTTTTCCAACCCACTTTAAAATTCTCACTTCGTCGAAATGTTTTTATGCATCTTCAGTGATATTTCCTTATCACGTTGTCTGTTTCAATAATTCTCTTTTGTTAGAAAGGGTTACTTCAGGATTGGTTCCATATGAAAATTGTTAAGTTCTGATAATGCGATACGTGAGAAAATCATTAAACTCTTCAATCTGATTTACACAACATATTGGTGAATAATTTCTTACCACGTCAACTGATTTCAATGATTATATTCTTTTCAAATATTTTCAAAAAAAAATGAGGTTCTTAATTGAGTTAATGAGTTAGATGAACCGATTTTGATGGTTCTAGCTTCTCAAGCTGGTGCTTTTTTGTAGTCCCATAAAAAATTGATCAAGATCTGTCCAGTAGTTTATTAGTTATCCTTCATCATCATCATCATTCATTACAGCCCTTCACAAGTCCACTGCTGAACATAGGCCTCCCCCAAGCAATGCCACAAAGCATGGTCCTGAGCCACCTGCATCCATCGACTTCCTGCATTCTTACCAGGTCATCACTCCATCTAGTGGGTGGTCGCCCTACACACCCCCGGTACGAGGCTGCCACTCGAGAACCTTTCTTCCCCATCGGTTATCGGTTCTTCGAGCTATATGGCCGGCCCATTGCCACTTCAGCTTACTAATCCGTTGGGCTATGTCGGTCACTCTGGTTTTACTGCGGATATCCTCATTTCTGAATCTATCACGCAGAGAAACTCCGAGCATAGCTCTCTGCATAGCTCGCTGAGCGACCTTGAGCGTCCTCATACGGCCAGCAATAGAGGACCACGTCTCTGATCCGTAAGTCATCACTGGCAACACGCTCTGGTTGTACACTTTAGTTTTCAGAGATTGAGGTATACCTGACGAGAAGATGTGTCGTAATTTCCCGAAGGCTGCTCAGCCAAGTTGAATCCGTCGATTGACCTCTCGATCGAAGTTGTACTTACCTAGTCGAACTATTTGTCCCAGGTAAACGTACTCGTCAACAACTTTGAGCATATTGCTCCAAACAACTACCGGCATAGGTATGACATGGACATTAAACATGATCTTTGTTTTGTCCATGTTCATCTTAAGACCTATCCGTTGGGAGACACCATTGAGGTCATTGAGCATAGTACTAACATCCTCCAGCGATTCTGCCATAAGGACTATATCGTCGGCAAATCGAAGGTGAGTGATGTACTCGCCATTGATGTTAATACCGTATCCTTTCCAGTCCAGTAGCTCGAAAACGTCTTCCAACGCAACGGTGAAGAGTTTCGGGGATATAACGTCACACTGTCTTACACCTTTCTGCAGTTGGATAGGTTTCGAACTCTGGTTCTGTACTCGGATAGCCATCGTAGCCCTACTGTACAAACACTTCAGCACTTCGATATACCGACAGTCAAATTGACACCGCTGAAGGGACTGTAGCACCGCCTAAATTTCGACGGAATCAAAAGCTTTCTCATAGTCGACATACGCCAGGCAAAGTGGCAGATTGTACTCTTCGGTCTTCCGTACAAACTGCCGCAGGGTATGTATATGGTCTGTGGTACTGAAGCCTTTTCGTAAACCGGCTTGTTCGGGAAAGGCTGGAAGTCGTCGAGTCTGCATGCGAGACGATTCGTAATGACTCTCGAAAACAGCACGTAGACGCAGCTCAGAAGGGAAATCGGTCTGTAGTTCTTCAAGAGAGCCTTTGTCGCGTTTCTCAAAGAACAAGACCACCGCATTTCTGCTCCAATCCTCCGGAGTAGTGCCACCATGGAGGACGTAATTGAAGAGCTTCTGAAGGACTTCAAGTACCGGTGTTCCACCCGCTTTCAGAAGCTCCGCTGTAATTCCATCCTCGCCTGGGGCCCTGCCGTTTTAAGGTGCTGGAGAGCCATTCTAATCTCGCTCAGACTGACGTCCGGGATATCATCGGAATAGTGTCGGGTAAGACTTGCTCTTGGATCGTTACTCACACTTGCGTGTGGCTGCAACGATGATGTGTATAGCTGCCTATAGAAACTCTCAATCTTACTCAAAATCTCAGGTTTCTCGGAAACGATGCTGCCACACTTAGTCTTCAGCTTTGACAGTTGGCTCTTTCTGGCAGACAGATCTCTGGCAAAGACTTTGGAGCCCTGGTTCCCCTCGATCGCTTCTTTAATACGAGCAGTATTATAGTTGCGTAAGTCTCGCCGCATGCATTTGGAGATCTGTCTGTCAGTGCCGATGCTGTCAAATCTGTTGACGATTGCAGCCTCATCTTCCCGTCTAACAGCCATGAGATTAAGAGTGTGAACGGAGAGTTTTTGTGTTCTTCTGCGGCGGGTCTTGCAGAACTTAGCTCCGACCGCATGGACAGTTTTCCACGAGCTTGTCATTCATATCGTCCACTGCATTGCAATCTTCTAGGTACTGAAAGCGGTTACTCGGTACTACGGTAACTCGAGCTGAAAAGTCTCGGGATTCTGGATTAGAGCACGATCCAGAATTCTCCAACTTAACGTTAAGGTTCAGTGTGCCTCTGACCATTCGGTGATCGCTGCCGGTTTTCACCCTTGCGATCACTGAGACATCACTGAACAGTTGGCGTCTGGTCGTCATAATGAAGTCAATCTCATTTTTTGTCGAACTGTCGGAGCTCGACCAGGTCCACTTCCTGTGGGGCCGCTTCTTGAATAAAGAGTTCATCATAAAGAGTCTCTCTTTCTCCATAAAGTCAGCCAGCTGCTGGCCTACGGTTCCGTTGCCCTACTCAAATTTCCCTAACTTCAGCTCACCGCCTCCTCTTGTGCCTAGTTTTGCGTTGAAGTCTCCCATCAACACCGCGTAGTGGGTTTTGGAGGAATGCATGGCTCTAGAAATATCCTCATACATTTCCTCCACCTCCTCATCGGGATGTGCCGAGGTTGGTGCGTAGACCTTCAGTATGACCTTCAGCGTATACCGTTTGGGTGATTCTGAGTATCAGGTACGCGACCCTCGTCGACACACTCCCAATCTTTACAACGTTGTTGACGAGAGACTTGTGGACGATAAATTCCGACACCTCCTTGGGACAGATGGTCGCCCTCCCGGTGATAGAACAAGTTGCCAGACTCGAGGATTACCGTGTCCTCCCCCTCTCTTCGGACCTCAGATAATCCAATAATATCCCAGCGCAACTTGTCTACCTCTTCTTCCAGCTCCAGTATCTTCTCGTCAGTCCTCAGGGTGTGTGCGTTATACATTGCCAGGTCGAGTCGTCGTGGGTGGCAACCGAACCTCCACCGGAGATTATTAGCACCCCCTGCCCCGCCGTTACCATGGTCGCCACCGTAGCCAGGGATAGCGGGGCCGCCGGGGACTGGGGGCCGTTTATTTGCGTCGTTGCTCATGGGGGGATATTTGCCATAGTTGCCACGCTAGGCGAGCGGGTTGGCAACCGCCGGTTTTTTATTATGTTATTGTCTGCTTATTAGGAAAATGCTGCTGCCCATCTCCTGCTTGTCTCCATGTGTCACCTCTTACAACACCCACTTCCTTAATGATTCGTATTTAATTAACTTCGACTACATTGATGATGTTCTCATTTTATTTACATTGAAGTCGGTTGTACAAAAAAAAATTTTTATAGATGAGGGGGCAAACAAGCTTGCGGCTCACCTGATGTTAAGTGACTACCACCGGCCATGAGCAACCGCAATACCAGGTGAATTGCAGGTGGTCCGCAGAACAGAAGGTCCCCAGTTGGTATCGGTCCGGAAAAAAAACCGCCAGTGGTAAACTATTCCACAGAGAGGTCGTACGCGAAAGAAAACTCTTTCTGAAACGTACAGTGGTGGCGATAAAATACTCAAAGAGATGCAACATCTCTTCGCAACGCCAGTGATTCGAGCCGATCGGAAAGCACTCGGTCGTCGACGATTCGAGCCGCTCCGCGTTGGATGCGGTCCGGTGGAAGGAGCTGGTACTGGGGAGCTCTAGCGTAGAGATGGTAACAGTATTCCATGTGCGGCCGAACCTGCGCCTTGTAAAGTTGCAGGCGGTGTGCCGGCATGAAATACTGTCCCGCTCTGCTGAGCACGCCAAGCTTTTTAGAAGCCAATTTGGCCTTCTCTTCCAAGTGACCACGAAACTTCACGTCACTCGATATGTCGACGCCGAGGATTCCGACACTGAATTGAATTAAAATTGAAAAAAAAATTGAAATAACTGAATTTTACCACTTATTTGTTCTTTGAAGTAAGTTTTTAATTTTTACAAGTTTAATTATTGTGTCTTTATATCGAGTGTTATTTAGATTTTATCTTATAGTGATGAAATCAAATTTTACTTACGGTAACAATCCGATTCAAAACTTTTCATTTGATCTCGCTATAAAAGTCGGAAAACTCCCATCAATACGCTACTCGTTGCGGCTTTTGGTGCAGCGGTAGCATTCTTGACAATCATCCAGCATACCCCTTAGATACGCCAAGAAGATCACACAAACTATTCAAAATGATTGTTTCGGATGCTCCTAACTTACTGCAAGCTGTTTTTTGAACTTGCTATTATTTTTTATTTTATCATTACTATTTTTTCTAAATTTTCTGCAATAATCGCTTTGACAGGCCATCCCGTCATGGAATCGTCTTCAAGCGAGTTACTGCGTTTCTTAAAGGTTGTAAATTATGGTTTTCCAAAATATTATTTTCAAAAATGATTTGATAAGGTTTTCCGTGCTTAGCAAAAAATTTATGACGGCGCGAATCTCGGTTTCTGACATTTTTCAAATTGTCTTTTCGGTTTATTTTATTAATGACTAAATGAGTAATGCGATTTGGTTTGAAATTTGGTCTATTTCTTAAATTAGTCCAGGTATAAAAGTGATCTTAGTCTACTTATCTACCTCCCCTTTCAATAAATTTTTTCATAATGGTATAATTACTATTGCACTATTGATTTCGAATGTAAATGTCAGAGCTGTTTGATAACTAAACTGACAATATTTCAGACAGACTGACAGAATTATTAGTAAGTGTGAACGAAACTAGAGTGATTCCAAGGCTATTTTATACGAGTATCATGTTCTACATTCTGAGGGAAGTATAACTTAAAAGTGCACAAAAGAAATCTTGTGCACTTAAAAAGCAATCAAGCCAAGTCGCAATACGACCACGGCCCGCAACACAAAGTGAGGGCTGCTCTTAAACGTGTTCTATCTTACGGCGACTGTGAAATGTTTTTATAGAATAAAAATATATTATTTATAAAAAAAATCGGTTTATTTTATTCGTCAAATTTGACGAAGATTTAGTTGAAATATAACACTGGAAACACTATGCAAGTATACGCTATGGATAAACAAAAAATCAACCAATAACATGAATGTGAAAAATGATTTTTATAAATTATATCAATTTCTGGAATAATGACATAATTAGTAATGCCCAGCTTGTTAGGATGTCATAATCTGCGTTACGAGTTTCCAAAGAAATGTGTTGAAACATTCAAATGCAGTAAACTGCGATAACACAATTTTGTAGCATAGGGGTGTGTTACCCCGGTCTACGTCAAAGATTTAAAAAATCAATTCGGCAGCTCCGTTCGTCTATTCCTTTTTAATAGGAATTAAAGTATGAATACATTGCGACAAAATACTCAATACTTCCCGCGTGTATGTGTATGTACTCTTACCCATTTTTGGTGGTAGGAACAGGTAAGAGGATGGAACCTACCCTAAACTCTTAGGCAGAGGAAAAGTCAAACCACCTAGTACCACGGCATTGGGATATAAAAGAGACCTAGGCTCCGTCGTTGAAGCGGTATCATTCATCGGTATCATTACGGTATCATTATCATTTTCAAGTATTTATCGAGAAATAAACGTTGACGTAGCTACTATCGCAATTTTATAAATTTAAATGAGATTTTTTACGTGGTAAAGCCATGCTGCAGCTATATCTCGGTTTTTGATTTGATTGGATATGGATCTGGTTCGACCGGGGAATGATCACGCTCTCACAGAATACAAGCGTAAAATAACAGCTTAATAACAACGGAATTTTTTCCTCATTTTTCAAATGGTCACATATATAGTGTTTTTACGCGATAGAGTTACGCGTTAGCTATAATATGGTTGTAGCACGAATGGGTCTGCTCGATTTGGGATGAACTATAATGGCGCATAGCAGCTTATGTGTTTCGTATGGTGAGTGTAGAGAACCAAAGACACTTTTTACTGAATACAAGACATTCCATTCTAGTCCTCAGGGGAGACAACGCATCTAAATTTTGATTCTTAATCGAGGTTAAATTTACATGTCTATGAGCCACTGCATCCACTAAATATCAGGTGGACTGTGCTCGTTTGTAACCCTTATTCTATTAAAAAATATCTGCACTTTCATGATAGACTCTTTGTATAAGTATGGTGAAAACTTTGACGTTACTTCAATCTTTTGAATTTGCAATGCAATTCCACTCCACAAATCTTTTTAAATACCTTTGTGACGAGTCGAAAGCGATGCGGGTGAAACTTTTGTTCAGATTGCATAAACGACAGCTTCGATTAAAAGTTAAAATAACCGATTGAGAAGTAGTAGAGAGGTTTACATTGTTTATTTTAATTACAATCTCGTGGCGTTCTGTGAATTGATTGCTTTTCTATCGCAAGTTTCACAGCTGACTTGTTAGTAAAATTATTTTAAAGCAATTTTATTTTATCTATAGCCGTAAACTGTCAAGTTGTTTGTTGGGGGAGTTTAGAGAAAAATACACCATTCGGTAGAGAAAATCTATACGATTTATAAATTTTTTGGCAACTTGATAATGTAGCATGATAAGGCGGTGTGACGCTGCCTTAACAAAACTTTAAAACAATTTGCCGTGCCGGTAATAAGTAAAGCTGGTTGACAGCTAGACAACTAAGCCCGATAAGGCGTTGTAACACCGCCAGTAGTTCCACAACACTCCTGCCCCTGCTGGGGCTTGAGCGGCTCCGAAAAGTAGGGAGAGGTGGGTGGGGGGGGGGGCTAAATATGAAATAAGCTCCCATTTTAAGGAGGTATGACTAGTATAAAGTTACAGCCTATATATGTCCCACAACTGGGCACAGGCCTCCCCTCATTTATGAGAGGGTTTTAGGGCAAGGAAGTGTCCGCCGCACTGTTCCAATGCGTGTTGGCGAACTTCACATGTCTTTGAAATATTTTTTTTCTTATTCCTCAGACATGCAGGTTCCCTCACGATGTTTTCCTTCAACGCCGAGCCCGTGGTAAATCAGCACTTAAAATTGCAATTAACAATTTCATTGATGCCGGCGGGGATCGAATCCGGGTTACTCGCGTTCTGTTATATTTACAGCGAGCGTTAACCATCCGAGCTACCACGACTCTTTACTAGTATAATTATAGGAAAAGTGGAGAAACACTCCTATTAAAAGCGTGAATCTATGATATCGCATTTTCCAGCAAAGTCGATGTGCTCTAGAGATGTGTTCTCTTTGAATGTGAGTGTGCGAATATCGGTGCATAAAATACAGTTTGTACCTTAGGAAATATTTCACTTCTATTTGTATATGTCGCCTTATTCCTAAATGAATTAATGTGATGTGTGAAACTAAAATACCTGAGATTTCACCTTGTACACCCAATGAATCGGGCAGTTGTAGAGGGAGATCGTGCCGGTTTAATTTCTGCTTAGTCTCAGAAGAGTTTATATTTAAAGCGGACTTTCATATTGAACATGATAGTTTTGCTTTTGTTTGGATTTAATTTGTTTTCAGCACGAGCCACCTAATGTATTGGCTGCAGCTTGTTGAGTTGAACACCGTTTATCAGAAGGTAGCTTTCTTAAGATTAAAGGGTTATATCATCTGCTTAAAACACCAGATAAGTGTCAGGTAGGAAAATATCTTGTAAAGAGATGAGTATAGTATCCTGAGGAACGATTTATTTAGGCAACTATGCCTAAAGCACATTTTTAACATTTGTAACTTAGCAGGTCTAACTTGGTTTAGTAGGTGAAACGAAACTTTGACGTTCAATCGATAAGAAATGGTGATTACTATCTCACTTCAACACCTCTTAATTCTTCCTTCTCTCCTTATTTTTACTACCTTTATTGAACTAAAGAGAACGACTTCATAGAACTAAAAATAATTAAATAATTAAACGAATTTTTCTCTAAACTATGTTTTAGAAAAAGGCTTTCCATCTTATTCCTCAGAGGACAACCCATCGGCATATTGATTTTTAATCAGGACACTGTATCCATTTACCATCAGTAACAGGTGGAACGTGTACTCGTTTGTCACCTTTATTCTATACAAGAAGAAATGAATATCCACTTTTACATTATTATCCACTTTCATGATAGAATCTTTTAATAAGTTTGGTAAAAATTGTGAGGTTATTTCAATCTTTATAGCTTTATACGTGGTAGAGTCACGCTGCAACTCTATTATAGTTGTAGCACGAATGTGTCGGCTCAATCAGGGAAGGATAAAGTTCTAACAGAATACCAGCGTAAAAATAGCAGCTTAATACTACTGTATTTCGTATAGTGAGTGTAGAGATCCGGAGACCTATTTTAGCGGAAACGAGACGTTCCATCTTAGTCCTCAGGGGTGTTAACGCATCTGCATTTTGATTCGTAAACGAAGATAGATGTAGATGTCTATGGGCCACAGCATCCACTTACTATTTATTCTTTAAAAAAAGTTACTTAAGTAAAATATTAACAAACAAGCCTAAAGCCAAGTATTTAAAAAACCCGTGTACTTAGAAAAGTTACTAATCAGACCATTATACGAATCTCGTAAGAACTTTATTACAACTTCATTATAATTTTTGATAATTAAAGTGAAAATGGTTACTAACCAAGTTTACGTCGTTATATATCCTAAATGGTCATTCAAAATGAAAAATTATATGTGTTTTAGTTTTTCTATATTATAGTTTTTTTATAGTGTGTGTTATGAATATTAATTGTAAATATTGGAAAATAAAATATATGATGAATTTTGAAAAAAAAATTAAAATTCATTTGTCGTAGATAAATGGATCTAAATATAAGTTGTACATATATATTAGTATAACTATAATTACGAGTCGCTTAGTCGTCAGAGCACCTGGCTAAAATTTCATGGGATCGGCGTTCAAATCTCAGACGTAGTTTGTATAACTAGAAAATATTGATTTACGGATTAATTGTCAATATTTATAATATGAGAGGTGACAACAGAGTTAATAGTCCAGACAACGTATCAGTATTATCATTGTTAATCGAGGATATATATAGGTGTAGGTGTCTAATGAAGCACTATTCACTTACCGTCAGGTAGACTAGTTTATCACCCCTACTTCTTTAAAAAAAAGTTAAAACTTGTCCACGTTGTCACTGGTCATATCCCAAGGTTTGACCATGAATTATAATTACACGTGTTAGAGCCATGCTGTAGTTATATTAGTAGTATAGTTTTAGCAGGAACGGGTCGACTCGACCGGGGAAGGACCACGCTCTCACAGAATACCAGCGTCAAATAGTAGTTTCTGTGTTTCGTATGGTGAGTGTAAAGAACCGGAGAGGCTTTTTACTGGAAATGAGGCATTTCATCTTAGTCGTCACGGGTGACAACGCATCTCCTTCCATCCATTCCTCTTCCTCCCCGGCCGTCGTAAGAAGCTAACGTGTCCGTCTACTTTGTCTACAGTTTTATTTTTTACTAGCTTCCGCCCGCGACTTCGTACGCGGATCCTGTTGCTTATATCAGCGACAACGGGGTCGTCAAAATCGAAGATCTGAAACGTCTGATGTTGAATTCTAAGAGCCCGGGGACGGGAAAACAATGTGATTCGCGAGACGATTCGAGACGTTCTAGATCTTTCATTTTTGTAAGTCAACTGGAAATGCCCATCAGACTAAACATCTTTTGCTAAGACGTCATTCTTATATATGTTATAGTGTCGCTGGGTTTTGGATGGAGTGTAACTTCTTGTGTGTTATTAAGTTAGTATATTGGTAATATTGTTTAGATCACGTTCACATGAGGCTTAAGTACTTATAGAAAAAAAATACTTCAGCACAAAGCTTCCGGGTAAACTATGTTGAAAGTTGACCCGTCCGGCACGTGAACATAAAGATTTCTAGAACTGCTAACCCGGGAAAGAGCGACGTACAACTGAACATGCGAGAAACAACTGACACCGAGATCTACTCCAGCAACACGAAAAGTCTGCCCTTGAGCCTTATAATTGTCACTGAATAACACACTAATACTGGGAATTACGTTCTTTTACATTGGAATAGAAAATTATTTGGTATTATGGGAATTCTGGGAATAAAGACAGTTTCTCCTGCACCGCAACCTGTTAAAATTTGAGCCTCGATTATATTTTGTTGCTACTGGGTTATTTTTAGCCGAGATCCATTGCAAAGTTTTGGTGGTCTTAAATTTCGTAGCAGAATAATCGGAATGCCAATTTTTACATAAATTTCATAGAAATAGAAATAGAAATAGAAATAGAAACTTTTTTATTCAATGTAGATTATAAAAATACTTATTGAAGGTCACTTTTTTAATTTACCACTGGTTCGCAAAAAAAAACCTCTGTCCTGGGAAGAACCAGCAAGAAACCCAGCGGGACTATTTTTTTCCAATAATAGCTTACAATCATGTTTACAATCAACAACACAAGACAAATTAGAAATAGCTTGGTAGCGATCACCCTTCCCAGGGGTTATTATCATCTATAAATTCCTTAATATTATAATAACCCTTTTTATACAAACTTAGTTTAATAACATTTTTGAACTTTGTGTATGACAAATTTTGTATATTTTCTGGGATTTTGTTGTAAAAGCGTATACATCGCCCCAAGAATGAATTACTGACTCGGTGGAGTCGAGTAACTGGTACTACCAGCTTGTGTCTGTTCCTAGTATTTACAGAATGAATATCACTTATTTTCGCAAAACTACTTTTATTTTTGTGTACGTACATTACATTTTCATAAATGTATTGAGAGGCCAGAGTTAATATATTAATTTCTTTAAATTTTTGTCTCAGTGGCTCTTTTGGTTTTAAATTATATATTGCTCTAATGGCCCTCTTCTGTAAAATAAATATAATTTCAGTGTCAGTCGCGTGTCCCCATAGCAAAATACCATACGACATAATGCTATGGAAATAACTGAAGTAAACTATTCTAGCTGTTTCAACACTGGTAAGAGTTCTAATCTTTTTTTACAGCATATGCTGCAGAACTAAGTCTGCTAGCTAGTTTTGATATATGGGGGAGCCATTGAAGCTTTGCGTCCAGTGTGATTCCAAGAAAAATGGTGGTATCAACAAGACTCAGTTCCTCCCCATTTAAAATTACATTAGTATTGACATGTTTAACATTAGGAGTTACGAATTTCATACATTTAGTTTTAGTTCCATTCAAATGCAAATTATTAACATTAAACCAATTGAATAACTTAGCTATAGCATTATTTACTTCGTCGTAATTTAATAACTGTCTTTTTAATTTGAAAATTAATGAAGTATCATCAGCAAATAATACTATATCATGGTTATCCCCTACTATGTAAGGTAAGTCATTAATATATACAAGAAACAGAAAGGGGCCAAGAATTGAGCCCTGAGGCACGCCCATTTGTACAATCGACCCAGAAGAACTCATACTATTAATAACAACTTTTTGTGTTCTGTCACTTAAATATGAAATAATTAATTTAAGAGCATCATTTCTTACACCGTAGTGTTGAAGTTTCCTGATTAATGTTTCATGGTGAACACAATCAAAGGCCTTGGATAGGTCACAGAACAAACCCAAAGCATCCTGTGAATTCTCCCATGCATTAAATATATATTTAATCAGCTCAACACCAGCATCAGTTGTCGAGCGACCCCTTGTGAAACCAAATTGATTTTTATGAAGTAATTTATTTACATTAAAAAAAAATTAACAATTGATCAAGAATAATTTTTTCAAAAATTTTACTAAGTGTTGGCAGTACAGAAATAGGTCTAAAATTAGCGGGGTCCAATGTACTACCAGATTTAAATAAAGGTATTACTTTACTATGCTTCATTAAATCAGGAAACACACCAGATTTGATACTACTATTAAAAATAATAGATAGTTGAGGTGCGATTATATCTATTATAGACGCAATAACTTCAACAGAAATCCCCCACAGATCGGCGGTTCTCTTAATATCAATAGTCTTAAAATATTTTACAATATCTTTTGATGAAACTTTATGAAATGTAAAATTCTTTGTACACACATTTACATTTTGTTTAAGTAATGATTCGGCGACGGTAGGAGAAGAATTCAGTGACTTAGTGGTTAAGATCGGAATATCAGTAAAATATTTCTCAAAAACCATTGCAACGTCCTGATCTGATTTAGTTAATTTATTGTTAAAACTTAACTGGTAGTTTGAATTGCGAGAGTTGACCTTACCAGTTTCACTATTAATTATACTCCATGTCATTTGAATTTTATTAGAAGCAGTCTTTATTTTGTTGCTTAAATACAATGACTTGGCTAAGGAGCACACTCTTTTAAATATTTTGGAATATTTTTTTACATATTCCCTAAATTCGACGCTAGGATTATATGACCTTTCATTGTAAAGTTCATATAACCTTTGTCTACTCTTATGGACTCCTACTGTCGCCCATTCATTAAATGCTTTACGATTATTCAAGGAGAGTGTTTTAGAAGTAAAAGTATTATTAAATTCATTGCAAATGAGCTTAAATAATTTTGCATACAAAAAATTTGGATTATTTTGGTATGAAAGTAATGGAAGTTTTTTTACTATGTTAGTTCTAAACTTCTCCAAGCGATGTGCATTTACTGGAACAAACACTACTTTTTTATCTACTTGCTTTTTGTGAACATAAGGTAATGAAACAAATTGTCCACAGTGATCAGAGCTCAATTTTTGAATAATACATTTATTGAACGGCTTAACATTTGTAAAAATGTTATCTATACATGTTGCACTAGATTCAGCAATACGTGTTGGCTCCAAAAATAAATTAAAAAGACCATAAGATTTAAACAATGATCTAAATTTAATATTAGTGGAGGAAGCTTCTAGGAGATTGATATTAAAGTCTCCACATATTACAACAGATTTATTCTGTTTATTAAGCTTAGCGAAAACTTCCTCCATAATTTTTTCAAAAGTATCATATAATGAACATGGGGGTCTGTAAACGCTCACAACAATGAGGTGCTCAAACTCAACACATGCCATTTCTACAGTTCGCTCAACAGAGAGGCTCACAATATCTTTACGTTCTTTATATGATAATAATTTACTAGCTAAAATTAAGGAGCCACCTCTTAAAATCGTTTCTCTATTGAAAGAACTGAGCACCTGGTGATTACTAAAGTTAAACATTAAATTATGAGCTTTTAACCAATTTTCAGTAATACATAAAATATGAATATTGTTGCTATTTAAAAACAATTCAATTTCTAGCTCTTTGCCTATCATGCCTTGTATATTCTGATGCACCAGGTGTAAACAATTTTTAATATCATTTTGTGGAGTTATACAATTGCAACTATTAAGGATTTGTAAGCTACATTCTAAATTATTTAAATTATTATAACTGCTAGAGATTACCTCTATTGTCTCATTTTCTAATTTAAATTACTTGGAACGGATTCCAAATTACATGTCAAATCATTATGCTGCTCAATAGGAGCAGATGTCTGGGTAGCCAAGTCCTTGGCTGAGTTAATATATAAATAATAAGATAGCACATTTGCTATCTGTCTTAAATTATATTTGGATAGGTAATACCTATCTGTAGTCAAAAATTTCTTAATTAAATTATTAATATCTATTAAATTAATTCTATTGGTATAATTGTTACAATTAAATGTCAAATTTAAATTATTATTACATGATAAATTATTCATTAATAAATTTAAATCATATCTTATTTTATTCTCTTGTGGCCAACCCTGTATGTAAGGCAATGTAAACAAGATAATTTTATGTACATTTAAAGTATTGAGGTAATCAATATATTTTAATAATTGATTTTTGTTTACATTGCCTCTTCTCCCAACAAGAATTATTAATGTGCTATTAGGAGAAAACTTACTGGTTAAAACTTTATTCATTATATGACTAAACGATGCTCCAGGCATACAATAATTACTAATCAATTGTCCTTTCAAATGGTTATTTAACATGAGAAGGAAGTCCGGGCATATTTAAATAATTTAAAAATTCTATCGGGTAATTAGTGGCTTCCTGTTCATCGACCATTCTATTCATTGAACTATAAACTTTGCTTTCCCCCTGTATATTCGACAGTATTTTGTTATTAATCTCAGACGCCTGGTCATTGCGAGGAGTTAAAATGGATCTTTCGCTAAGCCAAAAATTGTCCCTATTTAATATAATTGTTACGTCACCGTAAACCGACGATATAAGATGTGGTTGGGATTGCACTATACAACATAACTCAGGCGTGAGAATAAGTTTTCCTTGGTGTAGTTGTGGATAGGTACCTTCACCAATCTTTAATAATTTATCAGAAAATTGACGATCATCCGGGTTATCTCCAGTTCTCACTCGCATGTTTATAGTCAAATGTACCGATTGTATATCACGCCACAAATAAGAGCTTTTTAGCCAAGCCCTAACCTCATCATCTCGGGTTCCCCGTGGTATTACCGGTAAGGTTTGTCAGAAATCACCACAAAATAAAACCGTGATACCACCCATTGGTCGATCATTTTGTCTTATATCCCTTAAAGTTCTGTCTACCGCTTCTACTCCTTTCCGGTGGGCCACCGTACATTCATCCCATATGATTAAATTACACTCACATAATACTGTTACGAGCTTGAGGTTCGTGACAATAAAAATTGCCGATAAAATTACCTAAATTAACACTTTAATTTACTTTACACAAATTAAAACTAAAAACACTAATAATTAAACACACTAATTCACTTAATTCCGTTCCGAAGCTTCGCTTGTTTCGCCCAAATCAACACTGCCTCGATCGCACCTTACAGCGCCTATTTATTTAAATTAGCAAATATCCAGAATGTTCAAGCAAACACGCGTAAGGTACCGAGAGTCCGAGTATAGATTTTCTAGAAACTTAGTTTCTTCGGATGGCGCTGTCGGTTGTGATGTCATTCACTGCAAAGCTCCCCTCGCTCTCGTTCCTGACACTAGATGGCGCTAGTGTATCGTCGACTTTAGCGCGTAACACTGCCCCCTTTTAAGACATGCTCGTCCCGAGCATTATCGGCCCCATAATAACGCGCCAGGCGATTCACATGGACGATCTTAGGAGTCCCTCTTGCGCCTTTCTGTAACGGCTCCGCAATGTCAAGGGCTGTCCTATCCCGTGGTGCACCAACATTGTACAATTTCGGTGCTCCTCTACTACGTGTCCGAGGTCCCCGCACGGCCGCACAACTTGTACATGTACGACACGAATCCTCGACATCGTCACGATAATGGACCCAGTAAAACTGTTCTCGGACCTTCAGTAGAGTTCGTTTAACTCCCAGATGGACTCTTGAACGACCATTATGGCACAACTGTAGAACATTCGGCACTTTAGCTTTAGGGACAACCATTTGCAAACGACAGTTGTCTCTTCGACCATTGTCCCATTTACGGCACAGGACTCCATCCTGAATCAGCAAGCTGTCCCATTGGGCCCAATAGCTTTTCGTGGTTGAACTCATCGCTGAGACGTCCCTCCACTTAGGCTTGGTAGCACGGGCCTTCATCCATCCCAGAATCGGCTTGATGTCCGGATCTTCCTGCTGTGCATGTCGTAGGTTGTCCTTCCATTCGTTGCTGAGGTGGTCCGTCCTGAGCATCCTCACGGATACCACCTCCTTACTCTCTTGCCTACTACAATGGTTGCAATCTTCAGGACAAGGTCTTCTTGTCAATGCATCTGCGTTGCCGTAAGACTTCCCGCTGCAGTGTCTGATAGTAAAGTCGTATTCCTGCTGCTGCTGGGCGGTGCTGTTAGCCGCACTTCCTTTCTGAGACCGTTCACCTTCCCTTCCTAGAGTGTGCTTAGGGCAGCTGGACCGAAGATGGCCCCTTTCCCCACAGCCATAGCACCTAGGGCTGTATCTTTTATTGTGGTCGCGAACCGTAACTGCTGTAACCTCCCTAGCGTGAGGTGAACGATGATCCTGTCGCCGCCAGGCAGTGCCGTTAGCTGCACTACCCTCTCGAGATCGATCAACTCTCCTTTCCACGGTTCGTTTAAGGGCAGCTGGATCGAAGATGGCCCTTTTCCCCACAGCCATAGCACCTAGGGCTGTATCCTTTGCTGCGGGCGCGAACTGTAGCTGCTGCAACCTCCCTGATGCGATGGGAACGATGATCCTGCCGCACGGCTTCCACCTCCAGTGCATGGGCCAAGGCGTTCTTAAGCGTGTCGTGGTGCCCGAGTCTCACAGCAGCTCTGACTTCAAGGTCACGGATGCCGTCGATGAATGTCTGAACCAGGTTCCCTTCAATGAGCGCAGGTACAGACTGGTATGATTTTCGAACCGTCTTCTCCACCTCAAGGGCCCACTGCTGCAGGTTCTCGTTGCTGCGCTGCACGCGATCTTTAAGCTGTGCGCGAAAGACGTGTTCCAGATGAGCGTCGCCATATCTCGCTTCCAAGGCCTCAAGAAGCTGCTCGTAGGTCACTTTCTTACCGAGAGCTTCCAACACAGTTAAGGCTTGGTCACGCAGGCCTAGGGTGAGTGCAGTCATGGCTTGGCTTTTATTCCAGCCGTTCGCCTCCATGACGGCCTCGAACTGGATTTTGTAGGCCGACCAGGAAGAGGTCCCGTCGAACGGCGGCACTTTGAATCCACGTAGCGAAGGTGCTGCAGCTACTACGGGAGCTGTAGTTCCATCCCCAAGTTTGAGGTCGTTTAGTGATTTCTTCATGTCAGCCACTACGTTGTCAACCCGATTGTTTAGTTGGTCGATTCGGGTTTCAGCTTTCTCGATTCGGTTTTCAGCTTTCGCGATTTGGGTTTCGGCTTCCGACAGGCGGTTGTCATGCTGAGCAACCCTATCGTTCACCTCCTTTATCTCCTTCCCGAAGGTAGCGTGAAGGTCCTTCATGAGGAGCATCTGCTCTTCCAACCGACGGGCCTGTTCTTCCTGTCCGCCCCGCAGCTGCTCTTCCAATCGGCGTGCCTGTTCCGCCTGCTGGCGAGCCTGTTCCTCCTGTCGGCGAGCCTGTTCCTCCTGCCGGCGAGCCTGCTCCTCCTGTCGGCGAGCCTGCTCCTGCAGCATCACCATCAGAGCACCTAAGTCAGGTGCTGCAGATGTAGGAGCTACCGACGGGCCTGCAGCCGGTGGCTGGTCCTCCGACGTCTGCGGCGTTGCACCACCAAATCTTCGTTGGTCCGTCTCCTGCTGGCGTTGACTTCGGGTACGGACACCCTCCGTTTCCTCCTTAGGTAAAATCGGCATGATTTTATCCCACTTCTGACACCAATTGTTACGAGCTTGAGGTTCGTGACAATAAAAATTGCCGATAAAATTACCTAAATTAACACTTTAATTTACTTTACACAAATTAAAACTAAAAACACTAATAATTAAACACACTAATTCACTTAATTCCGTTCCGAAGCTTCGCTTGTTTCGCCCAAATCAACACTGCCTCGATCGCACCTTACAGCGCCTACTTATTGAAATTAGCAAATATCCAGAATGTTCAAGCAAACACGCGTAAGGTACCGAGAGTCCGAGTATAGATTTTCTAGAAACTTAGTTTCTTCGGATGGCGCTGTCGGTTGTGATGTCATTCACTGCAAAGCTCCCCTCGCTCTCGTTCCTGACACTAGATGGCGCTAGTGTATCGTCGACTTTAGCGCGTAACAATACCTTAGCTTTGTCGCTATTTCTCGAAATACTACAGGTTAAACTTTCCGTGCGATCTAAATCAATTGGTATTTTAAACATAGAGTGAGCAGTTTTACCTCCTGGTAGCAATGTTGCAGCTATACCTGATACATGCAAGGAACATTCCCGTTAAATGCACCACATAGACCATGTATCATATGAGTTTTAACAATGTCGTACAACACGGGATCTGCAATCGGATCTGGAATTTCAGCACTGATTGAACTGTCTACATCATTAGGTCGAACCTTATCTTTTAACCAAAGCAGGATATGTGCGTGAGGTAAGCCGCGTTTTTGCCACTCAACACTATACATATAACACAATACATCTCCAAAAATGTTATCTTTGGTAAGTATATCTATCATTGATTTTAATTTTAAATGAAAAATTCTTGCGATAATACGGCGGTCATGTGGTGCTTGACCCTCAATAAGCTCCCGAGTGATTTCATTCCACTTGGGATTGGTAGTTACAGTAATAAATAAGTCGGTATTTATAATTTGTATTTATAACAATTTTATAATTGTTATCACCATCTTGAAGAAGAGTTTCTAATGCCGATTTAAAACTGTATACATACGAATTAACCTGATGCAACATGTTCTGAAGTTGTGAAATAAGTTCAGTATTTAAATTCGGGAAATATTACATACATACATAAACACTCACGCCTGTCCATGACTGTGTGTACATGACTTCCGTTTGGCACGAACCTGACACACCTTTCTTGCCTCCTTCACATCCATACACCTACGCATACATGCTCGTCGGTAAAGGGTACTCCTAATTTGGCCCGTTTTCAATAAATCGCCAATTTGGTCGATAAATTTTCGCCTAGGACGTCCCTTTCCGACTCTGCCACTCACTTCTGCGACGTAAATTTTCTTTGTCACTCTTTCCTCATTCATTCTTTCCACATGATCAAACCATCGAAGCATTCCTTTCTTAATCCTGGTCACAACATCATCTTGCAAATCACACTCTTCTTTTATTACACAATTTCTTACCCTGTCATTCAGATTCAGCCCTAACATACTCCTTAACGTCCGCATTTCTACTGCGTTCATTCTACTCCGGTGCTTCTTCTGCCATACCCAACTTTCACTACCATACGTTTCGTAGTGGTTCGTAGTGGTTCGTAAGTAGGGACTAACACAGCATTGTGAATTGCCATACGTGCCTTTTTCGACACATTTTGACTCTTCACAATAGAGTGCAGGGCTCCATTTACTCTATTTCCCACATTCACGCGTCGTTTTATATCCTTATCATATCTCCCATCCCTGCTAAATACGGAGCCTAAATATACAAACTCATCTACTTGCTCGATCAACTTCCCTTCTATTCTTATTTCACAAATCGTTTTACTTTCTTCTCTTTCAAAAACCATAACCTTCGTCTTACTTGTGTTTACTTTCATACCCCTTTCTTTTAATGATCTGTTCATTAATGTAACCATCATTTGCAACTTGGCCACCGACGACGCAAGAATAAGTTGATCATCGGCGTACAAAAGGCATTTGACGGTTAACTCACCCATTCTTAATTCGCATTCTTCAACTTTCAAATTTTGCAAACAACTGTCCATAAATAGGTTGAACAGCTACGGGGACGCCACACAGCTCTGTCTGACACCTTTATGGATGTCAAACCAGTCCGAGTAGACCCCGTTGATCCTAACACAAGCACTGGAGTCCCTATACAGAGACTTTAATGCCTGTATCAAACCAGCGCTCAACCTAAATGCGTTCAGCGTTTGCCATAACACATCCCTCCATCTACATCGTCCACTCTGTCATAGGCCCTTTCCAAGTCCATGAGCGCACAAAAAACCTTTTGGTTTTTGGCCAAAACCTTCTCCGCGATCATGCGCATGGAAAAGACTTGATCTGTACATCACATTCCCTTTCTAAATTACGCTTGCACATCCCAAATTTTTCCATCATTTTCTTTCATGACCCTCTCAATCAGTACCTTAGCATACAGTTTTCCCACATTGCTAAAGGCTGATGTCACGGTAGTTTTTACAGTCCTGCAGCGACCCTTTTCCTCCTTCCTTTTTTCGGGAAATATTGATTTCTTATATTCAACTGTTCGTTGTAGTCGGATACAAAATATATTTGAAGAAACTTAGGTTGGCCTTCAGGCAAAAGGGATTCTATCAATTGGTAAACCTGACCTTGTATCTTAAAAGTAGGCATGAAAGGACCTTCTGAGATTTATTGAGCACCAAAGGATGTCATTTGAAACGCACAATTATTAGTGCGAATATAGTCTAAGAACTCTTTAGGACCCTCAATAAGCTCCCGAGTGATTTCATTCCACTTGGGATTCATATCGCCTATTACAGAATATGATCTGTAATCAATTGTGAGGTTATAAGTAAA
This sequence comes from Parnassius apollo, assembly GCA_907164705.1. Classification (NCBI taxonomy): domain Eukaryota; kingdom Metazoa; phylum Arthropoda; class Insecta; order Lepidoptera; family Papilionidae; genus Parnassius; species Parnassius apollo. The sequence goes on from CAJQZP010000835.1 coordinate 1,102,265, forward strand.
CCCACGTTTATATCTGTCGGAACACGCCACCGAATTTGTAGATTGATCTTCTATGTGTACATCTAAGTCATTAAGACTATGTCGAAATCTGTCTGCAATAAGACGGGCCTCATGCGTCATGCGTCCGTTTCAAGAGACCGAATATTTTCAATTCTTAATATTTCATTAGACAAACTTATTAATCGTTCTTGTCTCAAAGAATTGTAATATTCGCGTCCCGACTCTAGTCGTTGTTCATGCTCATGTTAATTTTCAAGAGATCGAATAATATTATGGTGCACCCTATCATTTGTCAAACGGTCTTCATATTGAGTAAAAGTTTCAGATTCTCGAGATAAAATATGACGTTCGCGATCAGCTGTGAGACGTAATTCCCTCTCAGTATAGGTTTCGGACTCGCGAGATAATGTATGCCGTTCGCGGTCAGCTGTGAGACGTAATTCCCTCTCAGTGTAGGTTTCAGACTCACGGGATAGTACATGCCTCTCGCGATCAGCTGTGAGACGTAATTCCCTCTCAGTGTAGGTTTCGGACTCGCGAGATAATGTATGCCGTTCGCGGTCAGCTGTGAGCCACAATTCACGTTGTGAAGTAGTTTCAGCTTCTCGGGATAACACATCTTGTTCTCGGTCAATGGTAAGCCTTAGCTCTCGCTGAGAAGAACTTTGAGACGCACGTGATGTAACTCGTCTCGCTCTGTCAGCTGCTAATCGCATCTCTCTTTCTGGAGAGCTTTCATTGGCTAGAGAATTTGAGGCACTAACTCTCATAGAGCTTAACCAATGTGCTCTTTCCTCTGCCAATTCTTGAGAACGCACATTTCTCATTCTCTTAGCTTCTCTCGAATTTCGAGATAAAGATAGTCGTTTTTTAGGTGGCATTGTGTATTTTATTTTTAATCGACGGCATTCAGTTACCTAACAAAATAATCTACGTTAGAGGTCCTAACTATAGCTACCATCCATACACTTAAAAAAATCTAAATGCCTACTTAAATAATAAAACGGATCCTAAATAAATCCTTAAATCCAAAATTAAATTCTTAAAAATATATTAAGTACCTACACTTAAACTACGTCTAATAGAATGAAATAACCGATTTGATACCTAGGTACTTATTTAAAACTACAGCTAAATAAAAAAAAGTTTAATTTATAATTAAGCTAATACTAAGAAATATTTAAACACTACCAAAATAACTAATACCTATTTTATAAAATAACAACCAAATAAATCTAAAAATAAATTATTAAACGTAAGAGTAGATTAAAAGTCGCGCTGATAAGCACGGTTTGTTAAAATCAATTATTGTCTGTGAATAAGGTCGAACACTCTGAACGTCTATTCGCATCAACAGCCAAATATTGTATGAAGCTCGCACTTTTTTTTGCGCCCGAAGCAAATATGAGCAACCCTCCGGAAAGTGGGGGAGGGAGGTGGGGAATGCTAATAACATACCATGCAGCCGGCTGCGTTGTTATGTGGAGACTTTTACCCACTAAACCCCACCTTTATGGATTGGCTTACCGATCTGACGAGAGATCTCTAAGCCGTATACGAACGCGACCCTCCTTGGCAGAAAGGAGGGCGCAAGCGGCGAAAAGCCGCTTAGAAGTGTGCCTAACTATGGCAGATTAAGGGATGTGTTATGTAGGCTTGGCCTGAGCCGCCAGGAGGCAGGTCAGGCCAGCCGAAAGCTTATTGGGTGGGTCCTAGAGAGAGTTTCTCGGTCTGCGCACACTATAGCGAGTGTGAAGAGGGGCTGCATATGCAGCTGTCTGACGAATGAGATGATTTAGGTGGGACTCTGAGGCTTTGAAAACTCTCTCAGAGAGTGATTTAAGGAACTGCTGGATTGTTGGGAGCTCTAAGTCTCGGTGTATGTCGGCGCTACGGACATAATAGGGCGAGTTAGTGGCCCTATGACAGAATAGATTTTGAACTATTTGAAGTTCATTTATAACTTTGGGTTTAGCATGTGCGAAAATGGGGACCGCGTAGGTCATAACAGGTCGTATACAGACCTTATATAGGGTTCGCTTGTTGCGGAGGGACATTTTACTGTGTCTGCCCAACATACTGTTGAGCCTACCCATGTAAAATCGCGTGGTGCGAGTTACCTTCTTGATATGGGGCTCGAAAGTGAGCCTTGCATCAAGGGTGACGCCCAAATATTAGGCTTTTGTTTGCCATGGGACAGGGGTTCCTAACATCCTGATTGGCGGAGTGGCGTTGAGACGGCGTCGTTTATATTTGAAGCAAACGGCGGAGCTCTTCTCCGGGTTTACGTCGATACGCCATTTTTGGAACCAAGCTCCTAAGTCGTTAACTGACTTTTGGACCTTGTTCCGAATCTGTGGCAGTGAGTTGCCTTTAGAGTAAAGGCCGAAGAGGGCTATTTTAACACCATTCGACGGGATAGGGATGTCCTTGGACACCGGCTTTGATTTGACGAGTAGAGGATAGCGTGCCTTCGTGTCTAAAACGAAAGGTACGATCCTTCAAATAAGAGGCTACAAGGCGGACGAGGTGGTCAGGGAGGCCTAAGTCGTACAAATTGTAGATAAGGCCCTCATGCCAGACTCTGTCGAATGCCTTGGCAATGTCGAAAAAGACCGCGATGGTCTTTTGACGACGAGGATAAAAACCGCTGAGGATATATTCCACTATGCGGTGAACTTGCTGGGGGCACGAGTGTTTGGCTCGAAACCCAAATTGTTGAGGGATGACAAGAGGGTCGCCGTCTTTGGGAAACAAATGGCGCCTCGTGCGCACGAGAATAACTCGTTCGATAAGTTTGCCCATGGCCTTGAGAAGGCTGATAGGACGGTGATTGGAGGGGAGGTGGTGAGGTTTACCTGGCTTGGGAATACCAATGACAGTTAACTCTTTCCAAGAGGTGGGAAAGAGTTCGAAGCAGGCGTTGAAGATTATGGCCAATAAGGTGATCACCTGCTCCGGAAAGTGTTTGAGGGCTTGGTTCGAGATGCCATCCGCACCCGGTGCTTTTTTGGACTTAAGTCCTTTGATGGTACCAGTACACAAAAATGGGAGCAGAGATGATGTTAATAATTACAGGCCTATTTCTGTTCTTTCGTCTATCTCAAAAGTAATAGAAAAACTAATAAATAAACGACTAGTACAATACATCAATAAATTTAAAATACTGTCTGACATGCAATTTGGTTTTAGACAAGAAAAATCCACAGAAGATGCTATAACAGCTCTTACTTCCCTAATCGTTGACCTACTAGATCAAGGAAAGAAAACCCTAGTCGTTTTTCTAGATCTTAAAAAGGCCTTTGACACTGTCTCAATTCCTATCTTAATACAAAAACTAGAAAAACTTATTCAAGGATTACTTGTCTGACAGAAAACAAAAAGTCAAAATTGGACAGTGTCTTAGTGATGACTCCTTTGTTACCTATGGTGTCCCACAGGCAGTGTACTAGGCCCTACCTTGTTTCTTGTTTATATTAACAATTTATGCAACCTAAAAATAGATGGAGCCCAAATTTTTTCTTACGCGGATGATACGGTTGTTTTATTTCAAGATACAACTTGGGAAGCAGTTCGCAAACGCACTGAACAGGGACTGGCCGAAATAGCCTCCTGGCTTAGGACTAATTTGCTTACTCTTAATGACCAAAAAACTAACTACGTATGCTTTACCATCAATAAGCGGACTGAGCCACAAAATGATCTTAATATAAAAATTCATAAATGTAAAAACGTTATTGATACTGATTGCACTTGTCCAACCATAAACAAAGTATCCGCTATTAAGAATTTAGGTATAATTATAGACCAATGTTTGACGTGGCACAACCAAATAGAGCATCTTATGGGTAGGGTCAGAAAGCTAATTTGGATTTTTAAGCAACTTAGACATGTAGCATCAAAAATATACTAACTAAAGTATACACTGCGTTGGTACAATCCTTACTGGCATATTGCATTCCAATATGGGGTGGCACGTCCAAAACCAAATTCTTGGAAGTAGAAAGGGCTCAAAGAGCATTACTCAAAGTAATGTTCAAAACGTACAAATTTTGTACATAAAAATTATATAATATAAGTGAGCTACTTACAGTACGAAAATTATATATTTTACAAACCGTTTTAAAAATGCATAGTAGTCTGACTTATGATTCGAACATTTTGCAAAGAAGAAGAGGTACTCTAATAGTAACGCAGAAACTAAAACACAAAATTTGCTTCTCATCAATATAAAAAGCAATCAGTTTTTATATACAATAAAATAAACAAAATTTTCAATATATATGAATTGAATAGATATAATTGTAAACAGTTGTTGACAAAATGGTTAAAACAATTAGACTATGAAAAAACAGAGGCTATTTTACAATGCATTATTTAGACACTACAATATTAGTAAGCAAACACACACAAACACACACACACATACACACACACACACACACACACACACACACATTTCTTTAATAGTTTGTATCTTACGGATTAGGTGGATCACTATCTGTATTATGGCTATGGAAGAGCGGGATCTTCTGGCACAGGTATTTTTACACTTAAAAGAAGATTTCCACACGTCTCAAGATCATTGTAAAAAAATTTTAATTGATCAATATAAGATTTATTATTATTATTATTATTATCTGCATTTTGATTCGTAATCGAGGAACGATGTAGATGTCTATGGGCCACAGCAACCACTTACCATGAGGTGGACTGTGTGCTCGTTTGTCACCTTATCCTATATTAAAAAAAATGAATACAGTGGTGGATTATCCTTAAGGCAAACTATGCACGTGCCTGGTATGAAGGATAGTACTTTCCTCATTCTTTCATTATATTTTTATTCACGCCCACGTGAAGGGTACTTGTGTCCTTATTATTATGCAACTATTAAACTATATTATAAATTATAACATAGTTTACTTGCAAAATGAGTATGTATAATTATTTATAATATATAGCCGCTAGAAGGCCACCCATAAGGTACTAACCTAGGGCGCTGTCGACATTTAATCTGCCTCTGCATATTATATTTTAATGTAATTTAAGTAAAATATATGCCTGTATAAAATGAATATGCCCTTAATTTTTTCTTAAATTTACGCGAACACTACATATTGAATAAAACTAAATTTACGGATTCTAACGCGTTTAATTATTTACTTTTACTTATTTTTAATTCCCGACGTTTCGGGTGCTTTACAGCACCCATGGTCACGGGGGGGACTGAGATGTTTGACGTCCCAATATCATTGTTAGCCCGGCTACCTTCAGTTTTTGAATATTAACTTTTGGTCCGATTTACGCAAAACGAGCTTACAGTATCTTGAAGTCTTGCAGTGGTGTGCTTGGGTTTGAGTTTAATTTTGTTAATTATAGGATCCCAAGCAGATGGCAGCACCCAACCATCTTCTCTATTGAAATTAGGATGTTTTTTAATTTCAATAGCCTTGCGTATCATCCTTGGTAGGAACTAGGAATCGATGTTATTTTGCGAGGATTTGTGGTTTAACAAATCTGATGTAATGGTGGGGACGATCTTGAACATGTTCACAGACTGCAGACTTGTTCAAGAACATGTTCAAGATCGTCCCCACCATTACATCAGATTTGATAAACCACAAATCCTCGCAAAAGAACACCGATTCCTACCAAGGATGATACGCGAGGCTATTGAAATTAAAAAACATCCAAATTTCAATAGAGAAGATGGTTGGGTGCTGCCATCTGCTTGGGATCCTATAATTAACAAAATTAAACCCAAACCCAAGCAAGATAATTTAAGCTCGTTTTGCGTAAATCGGACCAAAAATTAATATTCAAAAACTGAAGGTAGCCGGGCTAACAATGACATTGGGCTGTCAAACATCTCAGTCCTCCCCCCCCCCCCGTGACCATGGGTGCTGTAAAGCACCCGAAACGTCGGGAATTAAAAATAAGTAAAGTAATTAATTAAACGCGATAGAATCCGTAAATTTAGTTTTATTCATTTACATTTAATTACTGGTTAATTCATCAGCTTCATCATCATCGCCATTACCTGTATTTTACCAGGTCGTCATTTCATCTAGTGAGTTATTATTTGGGTTAAAAAATAAAAGACCATTGCAAAAACATCGAATGCTATATTTCATATTCTAGAAACAACATTTTAAATGGCCTAAATATATAATAGGGTTTAAAGGAACATGTTTACATTAGGGTACTTGCTAAACATAATTACAAATAAAATACGATGGAAAAACGCTTGTACATCTAAGTATCCTATTGTAAACATTTAAAAATGAAACTAATTTGACTTCTATAGTTCCTCGAAAGTTTTCTAATATAGATGTAAACATTTAGAAAATAATTTTAAAATAAAACACTTTATTATTTTGAAATTTTATCTTAAGTAAGATTAATGGAAGCTCAAAATAAAAAAATAAAAAATAACTCGATGATATGTACAGATATTAATATTTATAATAAAAATAAAGTTGAAATTTCAAGTTATATTTACGCATTTAAAAAAATATTTAAAAACTGCGTACACACTTACAACGTGCTATGTAACCAGCGGTAAATAAAAATTCGCACTTAGCTAAATAGTTATAAAGCGCATAGTACTTCTTGTAATGTACTTTTATTTGTTTTTAGATAATTTTAGATATGTAAACTACAGAGTAAATAATAGTTCAAGGTTAAACTAGCTGTTCACCGCGTCCGCGCGGTCTTTAATACTATTCGATTTCATGGGGTTTAATTGTTTTTGCACGGAACCCTGATTCCATTCCTAAAATAAAAGCATCAGCTATCTGCTAGTGAAAGTCCCGTCAAAATCGTTCCAGCCATTTTGGAAATTGGCCGGAACAAACAAACATACAGACAGACAACGTTTTCGGAAAGTGTTGTTTTGTTATAAGCTAAAAAGCTGTTATTTTACATTACAAAAAACAATTTATTTTTATTTATTTGTATAGATAAAGCCTTGAAAATTTATGATAAAACTAGAACCTTAGACTCGTACGTATTATCGAAGTTATTTTTGTTACTGCAAATATTCGACGGGTAACCTACTACATCTTTAATATAAGAAATATACATTTAAGTTTTCTTAAATATAAATATTTTCCTATTTAATAATTATTGAGTAGGTGCAATAACACAGGCGCATGTTTCTGTGTCGGCTCAATGTGTCATAAGTCATAACGCATTTTGTATAATCACACAAATGCAAGATTTTTCTTTACAAGTTTGCTGTAAGACTCAGACCTGTGCGTTCGTGGAATGTAACTCCATATTAAAATACGTCCATTTCTCAACAAAAGGACTGTTAAAGGTATATACTTAATATTGACATAACGTTACTACTAATTACAATACACGTTGCAGTGGTTTACACTAACTTTAAGAAATAAGAATAACGTATATTTGTTTTAAATATTAAATACAATAATAACTTTTACTTGAATAATTAAAGCTAACATTGAATTTAAAGCTTGATATCGACTTATAATACGATAAAAAATCCAAAATTAAATTAATAATAGTAATTTAGTATACATATTTATTTAAAACGGCGAATTTTTCGTATTTTTTATAATTTCTTATGTCCTTAAAATTAGTAAAACATGGATTATCTCATTTTTTATAAAATTCATTGTACATTTGTTAGATGAACATCCATGAGAACATAAACAACCAAAACAGTTTCATATAATTCACACGAAGATTTTAAATTTGCAATAAATCCATTTTTTTTTTATTTAAACCGATATTACATTTACGAATATACCGTCGCGAAATTGATTGTCTTAGCGACAATATTTCTGTCGTTTTGAAACATTAAATAAAACCAAAAAGCAAATTTTTTTTACGCTACTTCAGTCGAGAAAAAATAGTACCGCCCCAAATTACAGCAAAGCTATCGGTTGCATTACATAATGGCCTTAACGATCATTAAAATGATTACCTATGTGTAGGCACACGGAAAAAGTGTTGATAATTTTTGGTATCGAGTACCACCTTTCGATATCGATACTTTCTATTTACTACTTACTGGTACTTTTCTGGTAGTAGTACTTTCTAGTAAGTATCGTATTTATTCCAATAATCGTTTATATCATGCTAGCGCTACCTAGCGGACGGACAAAACAATACATAATAATACCCCTTCTTTACCTGAAAATTTTGAAATGCTTATTTGTAAGAAAACACTAGTCGCTTCACTAATCCCTTGGAGCAATGGGAAGAAATTGAAAATGGGTTTTCTCAGCTTTACTAAATTAGCTATGGAGTATCTGTTAATTCAACGTCTGTTCCTTCGGAACTTTTGTTTTCAAAGGCAGTATATACCATTTCTAAAACGAGGCACTAACACGCCAAAACGTTTAGAGTTTAGTATTGTTTTTTAGTGATTGTACAGAAAAAGACTGGAAGATACGAATTAAGGTAAGTAGTTCTTCCTCTGTGCAATCACACAAAATAATAATTACAATCAATGACATAATTTGCAGAGTATAATATTATTATAGGTGTTACGTCTCCAATTCAGTACAGAGGTTTAATATTTCAATTATCTTTAACTGTGGGAATTATTAAAATTACATAAAAATGTATATAATTATACATAATTTCTTCTTCGTATAAAATAATTTCATAGAGTATCGATTATTCTTCTATAATATTACCTTAGAGGATCGATATTTTTGTTTTAACACTTTTATGATTACATACTTCTTATCTGATACTACTCATGAGTACGGTATCGATACTTTTGATTCCATACCGTGTCTCTATCTATGTGCTTAAAAGAAATTACACAAAAAAGTAGATAGTGGCTTAATAGGGGAAGTTTACATTTGCGAAAATACTATTTCGAAATTATTTTAGCGTAACGGTGTTTTTGCGACAATATATTTTAAATGTAATATCGGCTTTAGTTTAAATTATTTGCATTATTTACAGATAAAAAAATGATTTCTATGTTTTATTTTTAAAAATTTTTTACAACTTTAACCCTCGCTGCGTTTCAATTAATGTTTTTGGGTTTTTAATGCCTATATCATGAAGTTATAAGTTACTAAGACCTGAAGTATTAGAGTTGGACATTTTTACTTTAAATCTATGCTTCGAAGTTAAATCAAGACTTAGTAATTTGTATGGTAGAAAACGAGTTTTATTATCACTTGAAATACAACAAAAGGTTTTATAAAGAAATAAACAATGAAGATGGGTGGGTAGCAAAATTAAACAAATGTCCACAATGGCGACAATCACCAAAAAAATGACTGCCAAAAAGACTAACATATTATATCTATACAGACGTTTCAAAATGCACAATTTATAATTGAACCACTCTTCTAATACTTATTTGCAAGCAACATCAACTGTTAAGTAACGTACAAAAATCTACATCTAACGTAGCAAACATGGACGTAGAACTAATCTGCGAGTGGACCTCCGTAATTAAATAGTATTGTCCATCATTGTGCATTTAATTTTAAAATACATTACATATTACTATAACGAATAAACGTAATCAATGCCTTTTGAAGTAAAACAATCTCAACCTTCCGATGTTAGAATATTCGTATTAAAAAGAAGTTGGTCCTACCAAAATAAATAAGGCTCATTTATCATTACAAAATGTTCAATACATATTTTCGCAATGCGATAATAATAGAAAAACATCAAATATACTTACTTATTGTATATGAAAACACATATTTTACTACACAATATAAATTGTCTTTACTATTTTAAGTATACACTGTAAATACCATCTTATAATGTATGGGTTGCTGCTGGTGTAAAATGAGCGTCTACGGCCTCTAAACTCCAAACTATCTCTCTAGTCCCGTTATTCGAATTTTCTATATTTTACACATTATCACAGGCTTTTCACGCTCGTAACCCTGAGGGCTATTAAAAACATTGCACCTTCCTTTTTCAATGATACCTTCCTAGATTGTCCATCAACAACAATTTAAAAACGAACTTTGTTCCACTTTCAATAACACTAAAATGTACAAGGGCCTCTAATTTTATCAATTACATATTATCCAACCAACTTGAATTTTCTGGTTTTACTCGAAAAGCGATTTTTGGTCAATTTCTATTACAAAGGAGTTGCGTAAAATGCAACGAGAAGACCAATAAGTTATCAATTCTCGACATTTTCGGAAAGAATTTCCATGTCGTATTTGTGAAGAATATACTGAAAGGGCGGTGGTCACCTAACAGTCGTGCGGCCACCTAGAAGGGTGGCCGGCCACGGATCACATGACGCAGCAACTCTTCGCACGTCCCTTAAGCTCGGCCTTCAAGTCGCGTTTGCTTTTGCTTCGTCCCACTTGTTTCTGTCAAAAAAAAAACCTTTTGAAACTACTCTGTAATACACAATAAAGTGTTGAGCAGCACATTTTATACTTATAATTACTTAATGTATAATTTTTAGGCATTGATTAAAATTATACGTATTTGTGTAGTTTTATTTTGTTTTGCCACTCAAGTATGTGTACCGTCAAGTATCGTCCCTCGAGTGTCGTAAGAGGCAACAGAAGGCAACAGAGCGGGATATGGATAGCAGCGTCTTTCTAATAACAACTAAAAATAAAAAATAAAAACTGCCGTTGCCACCCTTCCCGCCGTGCGTGGCAACTATGGCAAATATTTCCCATATGAGGCAATCTATTCGCTACGTGCACGACAGTAGCGCCACCTAGCATGCGCAACTATCCGGGATTATGCCAAATAATGACATATCAGTATTTTATTGCTTTCTAGTAAATATAGTAAATTAAAGATAAATCAAAAGACGACAAGTGGTATTTTTAAAGGAATTTGTTAAAACAGTGCATGAAATAATGGATATCATAATAAAAACTGGTTTTGAAAGTGTAAAACACAATATTTGTTTCCAACCTCAAACCGTGTTGAAAGGAAAAAAAAATAGTTTTAGCACAACATGTAAGAAATGTTGAAGAGCTACGAAAGGGCAATAGTTATTTAATACGAGCCCACATAATTCGTCAAACATCAGTGTCATTAACGACCTATGCACGGTAATATTATCTATACAGTATTCCAACTTCATACAAACGGGCGAAGCGAGAGCTATGCCTACGCGCCTCGATCTCGGCATGCGCTCGGCATGCAGACAGTCGAGACTGTGCCGCAGTCATGATTTTGTGAAATATATAAAAAAATGGAGGAAATAAATAATATAATAGAAATAAAGAAATAATAAATCTGAACTTCATTTAATAACAAACATATAAATTGTAAAGTAGCTGCAGGTATCTATAACCAATTAAAAGATATTCCTTTTCTCCATGTTGTCCATGTTTCCCAAAACAATTTTTAATTTATATTATTTTTAGCTTTATATTAGAAAGCGGATTTTTTATATTTAAAAATCTAATAATAAAGCATTTCGTAAGTCTCAGCCGAGGTGCAAATATTTTATTCAAACATAAACATGGTTTTTTAATTAAATCTACCAATCAAAAAACGACACGCATTTTTATTAAAAACTTCCTATTCAATTCACAAAGTACCTATTTTATTTGTTTATATAAAAAGTATAATTACAATCATAAAACTAAATGGAAACACAAAGTAGGCAAATGTAAAAATGCTGGAGGCAGGTAACCCTATCACATGTTTACGTGCCGCACGGCTGTAGGCATTTATTTGAAAGATACGGCCGAGTTACAATACTGTATAGATAATATTACCGTGACCTATGTAACGAGTTTAAACGTAAGTACTCATTGAGTACATCACTGATTGACCACAAGAGTCTCAGAAGAATTCAGTTCCTTCTTCAATTATTATTTGACTTGATATGGTATCTGAGACATTTGTGGTTCTTCGTTTTGCCAAGAGTATATATCTAGCTAGGACCTGTAAATCATTAAACTTCCTCTTTCGATATATTTAAGGAAATATCGTGGGAGCATAACTTGGACTTTTTTCCTCGTTTTTGTTTCCCATAAAATGTTCACTAAAAATTGTGTCGTCAGGTTTGGGATATCATGGCGACCCATCAACACTAAAATAATGACAATAATAAATATCACTTAAAATATAGAGCAAATAAAATTGATTTATTTTTTTACATTTTAACATTTATTTCTTTGATTTAATTTCCAGTCCAACGTAGAAAATATATAGAATTTACACCGACTATTTGTGCCGTTATTTTTGCAGTTCACAACACAACAACATCTATTATTAGGCATTTTAATTTTTTTATATTTATTACGAACTCCGTGCAAATTGACTTTACTTTCCCGGATTGTTGCGTATTTCGCACATAGCAAATATTCAAGCACTGGACTTTTGACATGATGTAACGGTAACGTATAAATTATTTAATGTCTACTTTATATATACATATAGAGTGTGTAAATATATACAACACGTAACGTAATTAACGCACTTTGAGAAAGTAGTTTGTTCAGAATCGTTTACTGAATCGATTCCTATCATTTTTAATATAGGTAATTTTTTATACCAAAAATAATTAAAACTATGTAAATTACAGTCACACTAAATCTGTACAGTCAAAACAAACTGAAATGGACCGTAACTTAAGGCTTTTAAGAGTGCAGTGTTATTTGTATTATTACTAACTCTGTCATTCAATAAAAATAAAGAAAAATGAACTTTATTTCAAGCACATTAAAGTCTTTGCGTTCGTGGATTTGTACTGTGACCATAACATTCTTTCGGAATTAGTTTAACTAATTTGATAAATAACCAGTGCATATAAACGTTTAACTAAAAATTCAGTGTATGTATTATGGTTATAATATAATATACTAATTGAGGTGTCTGAGGGTGTGCGTTAATTGTTACATAATATTGTATAGTTTTAAATGCATTTACATAGAAAAAAATTTTTGATTTCATTCTCGTTCGTTCTGGAAATTGTCTATCAATTATACAGTAAAGAAGACCTATTGAAATTGAATGAATGTTATCAATTTACCCGTACTACTTCTACGTTAAATACATAAAAGAAAGACAGGAATGGTGGTGACAGAATGCAAAACTCAAAAGTCGTGGAGTCGGATCTGCCTCAAGAATCCCTGTGTCTTATGTCTTACAACTAAACAAACCTGCTGTTTCGACTGTTGCTTGTTCAGTTTGCCGAGGGCCGCCAATGCTGCAACTTCAAAAGCGTCCTTCACCCCCTTACTCGAAGCCCGTGCTGATGTTTCTACATACGTTGTCGCTCCCAGCTGTCTTGCCACTGCTAAAGCCTGAAACACAGGTTCAAATACAATAATTATGATTTCTTATATTTACGCGAACATTGCACATGATTAAAACTACTTTTACGGATTTTGTCGCGTTTATTTTTACTTTTTATTTTTAATTCCCGACGTTTCGGGCGCTTTCCAGCACACAACGTTGATGCTTCACAGCAGCTGATGTGAAGCATCAACGTTCCGGGAAGTCTGCAGTTTGTGATCATATCCTAGACGGCCCCAACCATTACATCAGATTTGATAGACCACAAATCCTCGCGAAAGAACACCGATTCCTACCAAGGATGATACGTGAGGCTATTGAAATTAAAAAACATCCTAATTTCAATAGAGAAGGAGGCTGGGTACTACCACCTGCTTGGGATCCTATAATCAATAAAATTAAAACTAAACCCAAGCATACCACTGCAAGACCTCAGGACATAGTCAGTTCATTTTGCATAGATCGGACCATAAACAATAATTAAAAAAGCTGAAGGTACTCCGGGTTTAACAATGACATCGGGACGTCAGTCATCTCAGTCCCCCGTGACCATGGGTGCTGGAAAGCGCCCGAAACGTCGGGAATTAAAAATAAAAAGTAAAAATAAACGCGACAAAATCCGTAAAAGTAGTTTTAATCATGTACAATAATTATTTTCTACTCATAATAATATTACTAATTTATTAACGATAGTAATGTATACATGTTTAAGATTTAGTATAATTTTTGCTTTCTAAATTAAGCAAGTAGCAAAAAACGTTAGGATGGAATAAGACTTGATTAATTAAATTAGATTGATTGAATCAAGTAGGTATAGTGGAGGCGTTTTACATAATATCGTAGCATTTTAAACAATGTCCTCCAGACCAAATTTAGGTAACGGCAGCCAGCCTCAAAAGAGACTAGCCTTCGGCGCAGGATAGGATTATAGTGCCCAAGTGTATGCACAAACACAGGTGCACTCTCTACTCCCCCACTCTCCTAGTCCGATGGAACGATAACTCGACACGATCGGGGCACAGGACCTGCGGCTTAACGTGTGTTACGAGGCACGGAGATGAGAAAAAAATGTAATAACAATTTTTTTGGACCGATTCAGGATCGAACCAGAGACCTTATGATCAGCAGTCGCGTTTAGAACCACTACACCAACGAGGCAGTCATTTTACAGACATATATAACGAAAATGCAGATCAGGAACAATTATTTACAAGTCAAAACATACCCTTATTTCGAGTAAAGTTCGAGTATGTGACTCCAAATTACGTACTTAGTCACTGCGTTATGGAACCGTCAAAATTATATTTTCAATTTGTTATTAAGTAAATTTAGCTCAGTTACTACAAAATTATCATCATCATATGAAAATCAATCTAAATATATTAATTTTTGCTTGTTGAATGTCAAAATGTAAGGCCGGGTTAAATTTTATAATAACTAAGTGATAAACTATTACTAAGATTAAACCATTTATAAAAATAGAATTTATTTTTACTGTATTCAACAGTCAGTATAATAATGAATTTATTAAGCCCTAGTACATATATGTAATCCTTAATGATCTACGGTAAGGGACATTGGTAAACTATTTATTAATCTGTGACAGTAGCCTAGGATAAGAACACGGGCTGCAAAACTTAAGTGTCTTGCGTTCGAATATTCCACTAAGATCGTGAATCTCTAATACTAGTATTGTGGGCTTACATGAAATGGTAAATAGTTTAATTAGCAATTTCAATAGTGTAGTTTAAATAATGATCCTTTTTTACCTCTTCACTTGTGACTGGGTGCGTTTTGAGCTTAGACAGCATGGTAAGTGTCTCTTTGTCATGCCTTAGGTCAGCTTTGCAACCGCATAACAACACTGGTACTGCACCACCATGTGTACGCACCTCTCGGTACCACTACAATATAAATACAATATTAAAAACTTAATTATTCTCTTAAATCTGGCCTTTTTAAGCCCATGAACATAATTAAAAAAATATACGATTGTCAGCCAGCATAATTATGTGTATACTTCCTAAGAAATTCTTAAATGACGCACTTGTAATTTTCCTGCCGTGTGGCAGCTGTATAAGAGAATCCATAGCCGTGTTTGGTCCCATGGTTGTCGTAAGAGGTGAGTTTGAGAAATGCTAGAAAAATATTATATCAACCGATAGATGGCGGTATAAGTATAATCATCTAATTTACGTAAGACGTAAAATATCTCAGCTCATCTCGGGCAGCAGTGCCAAACTTGCGAGAGCACTGTGATCGTCAGTCCGCTTGCTAAGCGTAACGATTAAGGCAAATCGATGATATTTCCAGCAGTGGACTTTTATGGGCTGATAAAAGGAGCTTTTCTTCGATATTTTTGTTGTTATAAATTAATTATAAATTTATAAATCACGTTTAATCATTTGAAAGCTTCTAATTTTAAAACTATGAAACTGAATGTAATCAAGTCAGAAATTTTTATATGTTATACTCCGAAAATCGTGGAAAATATATTAGTAATTTAACCAACGTTACCTTTGCTGAAGCATTGTGTAAGGACTCAGGCTCTGCTATATTGAAACACAACATAAAAATCTTAGCGTCTTGATAGGCGAGTGGTCTTACGGTGTCATACGCTGCTGTACCTGTAGACAAATTATTCACAAATTGAGCTAATTATTGTTCGAAGACATGTGAAATTCGCACTTCCCACGTACGGTTGACACTTCCTTGCCCTAAACCTTTCTAAGATATGGGTGGAGACCTGAGTCCAGGAGTGAGTTGTATATGAATTGTATATTTTTAAACAATAATTGACCTTAATCTCTATAATGTCCATACATACATAAATTCATAAAGGGGGTAGATAGACTTCAAACAGAAGTGAGCTACTCGAAACACGTTTAGCCAATAAAGATTGAGATGGATAATTGTGAAAGAAGTGATAAATAGCTAACATATTGCCTATACTATCGCAAACTTAGTATACCTTTAATCGAATTTTACAAAATGCTAGACAAGTAACATATTTGGTACATATTTTTTGACACCCATGAAGGCAGCGCGGTGGACACTTCCTTGCTCTAAGAACTTTCCCCGAAATGATTGCAGGCCAGTGCCCAGAAGTGGGACGTGATTAGGCCGTTAACTTTAAACCAATAACTGGTTTTCTTATAACAAATTAATTACATTTATTTCGTAAGAAGGCAATAGAGAATCATATTATACTACGCAACAGTGTAACACTCAATAAATTTCAAAATGTAGTGTGGGTGTGGGAATTATATGCCGCAAGGTTAGTTTAAGCCAGCAGCCACAATCGTAGTAGGCGTTACTAATAGATTTTGTTGAAATAAAATAACGAATGACGATTGGATATATAATATCAAAAAATCATGCATATTGCATTAATTGATATTCT
The DNA here is from genome assembly GCA_907164705.1 of Parnassius apollo. NCBI lineage: Eukaryota > Metazoa > Arthropoda > Insecta > Lepidoptera > Papilionidae > Parnassius > Parnassius apollo. The sequence continues at coordinate 1,118,916 of CAJQZP010000835.1, forward strand.
TGTTTATAGTAGTAAAGCAAGTGATGAATACTTTTTTATAAGACTAGGCTGGTAAGCCCAGCCCACACAGCCCACCTGATGGTAAGTCAATGTTGTGGAACCAAAGAAGACTAAGACGGAATGCCTCGTAACCAGTAAAAAGGGTCTCCGGTTCTCAACACTCACTATATGAAACAACAGCATTGAGCTGGTATTTTACGCTGGTATCCTGTGAGAGCATGGTCCTTCCCCGGTCAAGCCGACCCATTCTTGTTACAACCATAATATCACTACAGCGTACCCTACCACGTATAATACCGTAATAGGCAACTATGAAAAATGCAAAAAAAAGTCATGGCTACCGATGATGATATTACCGTCTTGTTTACGATCAGATCTAAAATATCCAAACTGACGACTGGCAGCAGCATTAAAGATGCGTCTGGTGCTGTGATAGTCAATTCACCTACCAAGTGTGACGGTTAAGGCAAAGGAGACGGTCCCAATTTGTACGACGCGTAGGCCTGGTTTTGCACAAGTAGGGTACGAGTAATAAATTAAAATAATATACTACACCACTTTTGTTCATTCAAATCCACGAATATGTCTTTATTTCAGTGGTATTAATATTTTATTCTTACCAAAAACTGCAACACTAACGGCGAATTGATACCGTTTTGACGTTAGCTGTCAACTGTCATGAGGTAATTGATGCCTAGGGATTCAAAATGTGATTTTACTGATGTCCGATATCAATGAAATCAAAATCTCACGTAAATCATGAATTTCATAAAAAAGCTGAGTCAAACAAGTAATTTTTTTTTATTTATTTATTAATTTATTTCAATCAACAAGGATCATAGGGTAAAATAACATACATTAACATTTATTCTAATACTAAAATTATAAATCATTACTAATATTAATTATATCAAATGCGTAAGTATTTATAATAATATCGAAAATAAAATAATAATTTAATAATAATAAAATAACATAAATCTATTTCACCGTTACACATACATCATATCCGATTTAATTATATATTAACAAAACCACCAACAAAACTTACCATAATGATATAATACAATATTATTTTTAAAAATACAAAGAAAAAAGTCTTAAATATATGTAAGTAAAATTAGGTAATAAATTAGTTCATATACCTGAGGTGCCGGTCCGAGGTAATGGGTACATGGACATGAACCCAGTGCCTCAATAAAGCACACTCGGGTTTCTCACTAATTACGTTAAGAATGCTGTTGGCGCTCCCACGAACCCTGTGCATCAGAGACGCAGTTCTTTTGCGAATAAGTGTTGAAAAATTGTCCACGTGGGCGTCAACAAACATACCTGATGTACTACAGTAACGTGGGAGCCCCTGCAACAATCTAAAAGCGTTATTATATTGTGTACGTAGGGTGTTGTATGCCCGCCGCGTATATCTGACCCATAAGGCACACGTATAGAGGGATTGGCAATAGGCCTTAAATAAAATAACTTTTACCTCGGCTGTACAGCGTGAGAACCGACGGGCCAGCATATTGCAGCGGACAGCCAGCGCTCTCCTTTCTCTTTCAATGTCTTTATCATCTTTTAAATCTTCAGTAACAACATGGCCTAGGTACTTAAATTCAGTTACTCGTTTAAGTGCAACACCCCCTAAAGTTACAGGTGGTACAAAATAGGGTTTCTTCGTGCCCACCTTAAACACCATGAGCTCACTCTTCGCAACATTATATTTTAGACCGTGGGCTTCTGCATAAACCTCACATATGAACAAAAGCCGTCTGAGTGCAAAGACTGACGGGCTCAGAAGCACCATGTCGTCTGCGTAACTGATGTTGTTCATGCAGAGTCCATCAATAGAGCAGCCGACACGTGCACTCCCGAGTCTATCAATCAGTTCATTTATATATAAATTAAAAAGCGTAGGTGAGGTTAATCCCCCTTGTCTCACACCGCATTCCAACCTGTACTCGTCCGACAGTGCACTAGACCACCTTACCTGATTAATTTGATGATCGTACCAATAGCTAAAAATACTAATGTACGAGACGGGTAGACCAGCCTTTCGCAATTTATCCCACAGAATGTCATACCTGACAAGGTCGAAAGCCTTTGAAAGATCCAGGAAGGCTGCGTACACTGGCGTATTCCTTACAGTGTAATACCCCACAGTATGTTACAGCGACAGTATTGCACACTCAGTTGATAGATTTGATCTAAAACCAAATTGTGCATCGTTTAACTTAATATGTACTTTTAACTGTCTCTCAAGCATACTGTCAAGTATCTTAGCCGCAATTGTCGCTAATGAAATGGGCCGATAGTTGCACATATCTGAAATATCACCAGTTTTGTTTTTCAAAATCGGAACCACGATCGTTCTCATCAGCTCTTCCGGCAAATACGAGTGCCTCATACATAGGGTGAAAAAGAGCGCCAGTAGTCTAGGTAAGTGCGGACCAGCGAGCTGAAAGTGCTCGATGCTAAGGCAATCGTGACCAGGTGACTTTCCTCCAGTCATGCCGTTTATCAAAACAGCGATGTTCCTGGCGGTGATGCGATCGGGCACATGAGTTGATGCACCAGTGTGGTGATGAACCTCAGCATCGACTTTAACATGTGACTGTAAAGAAGACTGAACCCGGAACTGACTCTTAAAAAGATTGGCTATCTTCGCCGGTTCATTTACACCCCCAACGCTCACCGGGGTACCTGCTCTAGGACTCAACTGCTTAGTATGCTTCCAAAACCCACGAAAATCTTTATTCCTATGTTGATACGCTAGTTTATTCATCTTGATTTGGTCTTGATTATTTTGACAAAACTTAAGTTTTCGTTTAAATACTCTTTTAGATTCCATCATATCATTATAAATATACCCACCATGCGGTTTCCCATGCCAAATCCAATTTAGGAATTTTTGTCGAGCATCCCGGTGAGCATCGCGCACGTGGCAGTTCCACCCTAGTATAGGTCGACCATGCCTTTTGACTATCTCCCGCTCGCGATCACTATCGTAACTGTACTTAGAGGCCTCACACAAAGTATTAACAATGGACATATATAATTTATCTATTACAGATCGATGTGCTAAAACATCACACACACTATCACAACACTGACTTAGTTCATATGGGAAATCGATTTCTCTTAATTTATCGTTATATAACAGATCCAAAGTCTAAACAAAAAAACAAATAGTCAAAGAAACCTATAAGAAACACAATAAACGCATTCACGAGTTCACAACTGCACGAATAAGATCGGAATAAAAAAAGATATCACACTACATACATTATTTAATGACTCAAGTCACTGTTCAGACATGACATTTGGCATATAGTTTTATGACTGGAAGGGCGCCATTTTGTAAAATCATCAAAAATTTGGATTGCATTTTTAGCAAGTCATTTAGTTTGATTTATTCTCTCATTTTATTTTTAATAAAATCCCTAATTTTTTTGCTTTTTTACGGTATAATGGACATAGACTGGGCCCGTAATGGACCGTCTCCTTAGATACAGACACACGTTCAGTAGTGGACTTGAATGCGTTCATGAAAAAGATGAAAAAGAATAACTTTAACCAGGCAGTTTATACAGCCACCGCTTTAATGTCGACAATAACTTGGCGATTTATCAAAACTATTGATCAATTACTGGTAGAAATTCTACCGTAATTCATTAATTTTTCAGCAAGCTGCATATTAATATCGCTAGCACAAACACAGATATCTAATATACAAAATAAAAATAAAATCTTTTTTGCTTTGATATACCGCGTAGAGACGGTGTTAGAATATCCGTGGGTGTCGTAAGAGGCGACAATGGGAAACTAAAAACCGGATGTGGGTGGGAGCAGCATCTTCCTGATAACAACTCAAAATAATAAAAACTGCGGTTGCCAATCCACATGCCAGCGTAGCAAAATGTGGCAAGTGTGGCAAAATTTCCTCTATAAAGCCAATCTATGCGGAAACCTATGAGGGTAATGGCATACACTTTACACACTATTGAAAAAGGAACACCAATCAACAGAAATCATACAAAATTCACAGTTTATTCAATCAATCTGTCTGTAATAATTATTTGTTGGCAACATTCTTAAAAACTCTTTGGTGACAATCTACTTTGTGCGACTGTTTGATCACAGACTAATTGGCCTTACAGTAATATTTGTGTACATTAAATACCTATGCTTGTACTTACTCAGAGACTTTGGCCGTATGAACGTTAACAATGTATTTATGTTATATTTAATAACAGTAAAGTATAAATCCTACTTGACGTCTTTATTGTTGTTGACTTGTTGACTATACATATAAACTACTAGTACAAAAGCGAACAACACATATGCAAGAAAATAAAGTGTGATATTATTATAACGTTAATATATACACAACATTATAAATTCTAATTCTAATACTAAAAACCTTAAAAATATATATATTATAATAACTAAAATATATTATTAAAAAGGAGGTCCTTTAGGCAAGGTTCCGAAGATACTGGCAACGTTTCCCCGTTGAATAGCTAGACTAATTATTTGTCCGAGGTAGCTGCCAGCTCTTCGGTCTCCTGTGACGTCGAATAACCTTTTAGCTATTTCTTTAAAAAGGCTTATAGCGCTAGGACCCCACGGACCAAGGATCTCGACACCGAAAGGGACAAAAATATATTCGGAGCCTAGACCCCTGTATTTGCATACTTTAGCTTTTTCAGCCGCTTCACAAGCCGCACCAGCTCTGTTGTTGGTTCCATGTAGATGGGAAGGGGCCAACGTGTCTTTTTTTTAAATAGTATTAACAATGCTATAAACATTACTAATATTCCCCTTAACCACTCGTGGTAAGCTTAAATTGCTTGTGTTACGAGTGGTTCACGCCAGTAGTCGAATGGCGGATTCGAACCCACGACCTTTTTGAGTTCGCGGTCCGCACCCTGCCATTAGGCTAATGTTGTTTGTTGTATGAACAGGTTGCATACCATACCCGCACCCGGCCCATCTTCCATGGAATCAAACTCATCCGTCCGGTCTCTTGCCATCGTCTCTCGTATCTCTTGCAATACCAGACAGCTCAAGCAGACTTGGCACGTTGACGGTGGCAAGAGACCGGCGTATGATATCGTTAAGTGCTACATGTTTCGAGAAGCGACCTGCAATTTTTTGGCATGATAGTCCGTGATGTCCTAGCTTGGTCACTGCCACACGGACATTCATGAGGAGCGGAGACCGGAACCCCAACCCGTAGACAGGTTGCGATTCGGAGCGAGTCAGGCTCAAGAAATGTTCCTGTATTTGACGAAGGATACGCGTGAAGCCAGTAGCCGGCCTCATGCGTACCCACGGCCAAAAGCCTAGCACGCGCCGAACCTGTACTTAAGCTCTAAAGATTGTCATAAGTCAATTTGCAGTTTATGTCGTCCCAGCTCCTCTGTGAATTTAGAGGAAATCGAAAATTTTGACCAGGGCATGCAATTAAGAAAGCGTTTCTAGCTTCTTCCAGGTCAGCAATCTCAAAGTTTGAAGGAAATGCCCTTAAAATTTTACATATGAGATTTGCTGAACTATGGACAGAAGATAGGAAGGCTGGTAAAGAGACACTGGAAATTTTGCAGATCCCTAAACCACCATAACGGATGGGTAGGGATGCTTGGGTCCAAGATTGCTCGTTCAGGTGTATATTAAGAATCGATTCTAAATTAATTTTGATTAAGTTGTCCTCTTGTGTCAAGAGTTCTGGGTGATTCCAAAACGAGCAGCAACGGAGCACATACGTAAATTTTGGGACGAAAAGACCGAATTTTAAAATGCAAAGTACATAATGTGGACTAATTTCAAGGAGACGGTCAGCGGAATTTTGAAATTTAGCAATTGAATTATTAATATATTCAGACATAGATTCATTAAAAATTGGAGAACCTAAAAGCTAAAGGGAATTACTGTTAACTATTTTAATATTTGGTGCCAAAATATTAAATTTGTGTTTTACGTCATTTAAATTTAAGTTGCAGTTATTTATAAAAAGTTCGCATTTGCTAAAGTTAAGCTCCAAACCAATGGCTTTAAATTTATTTTTGATTAAAAAAAGGTCAGAAAACACAGTATCCATATCACCTTCTAAGGTTCCGTCATCAAAATACCAAACATTGAATTTAGAATTTAAACTTTTGATTATGGGATTTATAGCCAAACTAAAAATTGCTGGTCCAAGGGGATCACCTTGTTGACAACCTACTTCCGAGGATAGTTCATTAGAACGATATAATAATTTTGTTGGGTCAGCGTAACAATTAATTAATCAAATAAATTTAATTATATTTAATATAATTCAATGTATTTGCAACACATATTATTTATAAATTTTAGCTCTCTGCACTCCTCCATATAAACTTGAATTATGCCAAATCTCACACTCTCATATACGCCACATGCTTAAAAATGGATACAAATATTTCCCTTCACGTATTAATATATAACTTAATTTATATTCATGTTTCCACACATGATATTTAAAACTGTAAAGTTAATACAGTCATTATTTCAATTTCAAATATTGAAAATAAATAATAAATATGGATGATAATTTCAATATTTGAAATATTGAAAATAAATAATAAATGTGGATGATAATTTATTCATCCCACGGTTGATGATTCTCCGTTTAAAATTGGAAACAAATTAGTGATTGCGTAATTTGGGATTGATGCAGCATGATGTGTTTAAAAGACCACATCAATAAATAGGCTTTGAAAGGGTTACTTGAAATTATTGAACTGTTAGTTTAAACGGGAATTGGGAACCGATGAATTGCTGCGGGACACATATTTAGTTACATCTCTGTTACTATGAAAATATAAATGCGCCTGCTGTATAACTGCAGGCGCATTTATATTTACACTACGTATTCCCGAATACTGAGTTATGTGTTGATTTTTTTTGTTAGCAAACTTTTTACAACTTATAAAGCTACAGTTACATTGTATATACATTTACAGGCCTCTTATCATAACTAAGAATATTAACAAGCCAAATGGCTGCTTCAGTGCGTGTTGGTGGATTTCACTTCATTTCTTCTAATAATTTTATTGCTTAGACATGCACGTTTACTTAACAGCTAAACATTTGTAATATTAGCATTTAATTTGCAATTAACAAATTCATTCATTGGAGAATATGAGAATAGGCTCCCTACTAGATGTGGTGACGACCTGGTAAGAAAAAGGAAGTCAATGGATGAACAGGCTCGGATCAGATGCAGCATATACAAAATGACTTTGCCAAAACTTGAGCCGTTTTTGTTTCCCCGTCACATTTTTCTCTCCTACCGGCTCAAGTAGAAATCCATCTAGACACTGGTGGAGTAGTAGATTTTTGAAGAGCGAGTGCATCGTCCAAGGCTGTCGCGTGCCACGTCGGCCATCTTGTTTCAATCAATCTTTTTATATATTATAATTCTAGACCAATCATTCATTTCTCGTGACCGAATCATTCTAGTACATTTCATCACGCGTACCGGTACATTCGGATCATCATCATCATCATCATCATTACAGCCCTTCACAAGTACACTGCTGAACATAGGCCTCCCGCAAGTAATGCCACAAAGCACGGTCCTGAGCCACCTGCATCCATCGACTTCCTGCATGTCTTACCAGGTCGTCACTCCATCTAGTGGGGGTCGCCCTACACTACGCCTACCGGTACGAGGCTGCCACTCGAGAACCTTTCTTCCCCATCGGTTATCGGTTCTTCGAGCTATATGGCCGGCCCATTGCCACTTCAGCTTAATAATCCGTTGGGCTATGTCGGTCACTCTGGTTTTACTGCGGATATCCTCATTTCTGAGTCTATCACGCAGAGAAACTCCGAGCATAGCCCTCTCCATAGCTCGCTGAGCGACCTTGAGCGTCCTCATACGGCCAGCAGTGAAGGACCACGTCTCTGATCCGTAAGTCATCACTGGCAACACGCACTGGTTGTACACTTTGTTTTCAGAGATTGAGGTATACCTGACGAGAAGATGTGTCGTAATTTCCCGAACGCTGCCCAGCCGAGTTGAATCCGTCGATTGACCTCTCGGTCGAAGTTGGACTTACCTAGTCGGACTATTTGTCCCGGGTAAACGTACCCGTCAACAACTTCGAGCATAGTGCTCCCAACAACTATCGGCATAGGTGTGACATGGAGCACGACATGATACGAAAGGTTAAACATGATCTTTGTTTTGTCCATGTTCATCTTAAGACCTATCCGTTGGGAGACACCATTGAGGTAATTGAGCATAGTACTAAGGTCCTCCAGCGATTCTGCCATAAGGACTATATCGTCGGCAAATCAAAGGTGAGTGATGTACTCGCTATTGGTGTTAATACCGTATCCATTCCAGTCCAGTAGCTTGAAAACGTCTTCCAACGCAGCGGTGAAGAGTTTCGGGGATATAACATCACCCTGTCTTACACCTCTCTGCAGTTGGATAGGTTTCGAACTCTGGTTCTGTACTCGGATAGCCATCGTAGCCCTACTGTACAAACACTTCAGCACTTCGATATACCGACAGTCAACTTGGCACCGCTGAAGGGACTGTAGCACCGCCCAAATTTCGACGGAATCAAAGGCTTTCTCATAGTCCACATACGCCAGGCAAAGTGGCAGATTGTACTCTTCGGTCTTCTGTACAATCTGCCGCAGGGTATGTATGTGGTCTATGGTACTGAAGCCTTTTCGGAAACCGGCTTGTTCGGGAGGCTGGAAGTCGTCGAGTCTGCGTGCGAGACGATTCGTAATGACTCTCGAAAACAGCACGTAGACGCAGCTCAGAAGGGAAATCGGTCTGTAGTTCTTTAAGAGAGCGTTGTCGCCTTTCTTAAAGAACAATACCACCGCGCTTCTGCGCCACGCCTCCGGACTAGTGCCACCATGGAGGACGGAATTGAAGAGCTTCTGAAGGACTTCAAGTATTGGTGTTCCACCCGCTTTCAGAAGCTTCGCTGTAATTCCATCCTCGCCCGGGGCCTTGCCGTTTTTAAGGTGGTGGAGAGCCATTCTAATCTCGCTCAGACTGACGTCCGGGATATCATCGGAATAGTGTCGGATAAGACTTGCTCTTGGATCGTTACTCACACTTGCGTGTGGCTCCAACGATGATGTGTACAGCTGCCCATAGAACCTCTCAATCTCACTCAAAATCTCAGGTGTCCTGGAAACGATGTTGCCCACACTCAGTCTTCAGCTTTGACAGTTGGCTCTTTCTGGCAGACAGATCTCTGGCAAAGACTTTGGAGCCCTGGTTCCGCTCGATCGCTTCTTTAATACGAGCAGTATTAAAGTTGCGTAAGTCTCGCCGCATGCAATTGGAGATCTGTCTGTTCAGTTGCCTGTATGCTGTCGAATCTGTTGACGATTGCAGCCTCATCTCCCGTCTAACAGCCATGAGATTAAGAGTGTGATCGGAGAGTTTTTGTGTTCTTCTGCGGCGGGTCTTGCAGAACTTAGCTCCGACCGCATGGACAGTTTCCACGAGCTTGTCATTCATATCGTCCACTGCATTGCAATCCTCTAGGCACTGAAAGCGGTTTTGTAACTCGAGCTGAAAGGTTTCGGGATTCTGGATTAGAGCACGAGGGGGACGGAGCGTTGACTTCATTAGACGAGACCTCTCCAACTTAACGTTTAGGTTCAGTTTGCCTCTAACCATTCGGTGATCGCTGCCAGTTTTCTCCCTTGCGATCACTGAGACATCACTGAACAGTTGGCGTCTGGTCGTCATAATGAAGTCAATCTCATTTTTTGTCGAACCGTCGGGGCTCGACCAGGTCCACTTCCTGTGGGACCGCTTCTGGAAGAAAGAGTTCATCATAAAGGGTCCCTCTTTCTCCATAAAGTCGGCCAGCTGTTGGCCCCTTGGGTTCCGTTGCCCTACTCCAAATTTCCCTACCTTCAGCTCACCGCTTTGTCTTGTGCCTAGTTTTGCGTTGAAGTCTCCCAACAACAATGTGTAGTGGGTTTTGGAGGAATGCATGGCTCTGGAAATATCCTCATACATTTCCTCCACCTCCTCATCGGGATTATTCAAATTAATTATTCTATTCAAACATTCGGATCGATTATTCAAATGGATCATTTCGGGCTCCAGTACCCTTCACTAAAAACAATTAATTCCGATCATGCTGGATTGGGTCGGTTTTCGATTCATTCACATTTCACACGAATCACGATTTAAAAAGGTTCCATCAATCATTTGTGATTGGTTGTACGGGAACATTCAATAACAGATGAATGAACCATCAATACTTATAAGTGTACTAGCTCAAAGGAACGAATCATTCATGATTGACACATGTCTATATCATTATTTTAAAAATTAATTACACACACCAGATGTCACTGGTTGGCATTAAGTTGCACTAATTTGTTGCATAGACGTTCTCACATCATCATTATTGAAAAGTTGTGTAATGAATTTAAAAAAAATATGTTACTAATGTATATATACAATACAATTTCTCAATGCTGTGTTCTTTAAATAATTTATTACACACGTTTAACTTTTTTTAATTATTTTACTTTTAGGAATACCCGTAGTTTGGTTTATCCATTTCAAATGTAATTGATATAAAGTATGACTAATATATAAAAAAAACAATATCCTATACATTCTTCTAACAAATTAACTTCGCTCGTCATAAAATCTGTCAAATATTTCATCTCATTCCTAAGTGACGCATTAATGGTAGCAGAAGAAATCGTGAATACTCTCATTGTCGCTTACGACACCTACAAAACGGCATGAGGTAAAACATGTGTCAGGTAATACAAGCATACAAAATGACAATTATTCAAAAGATTATACATTTAAATTGAAGTAGATAACAAAAGTCTTATTATATTAAATTAATGTTCGAAATATGTAACAAAAAATATAATTCGCTGTAATTAGATGACATTATATGAAAATATTACCTGAAGTGTCCCAAACAGAAAAACTGACTCTGTAATCAGCTACTGTACATGTGTATCCATATTTTTCAAAACCCGTCGGAGTGTAGGCCTGTAACAAAAAAGTTTTGTTTAAGCTGAATTGACAAATGAACTTACAGTCTATCTGGTGGCATCAAGAGGCTACTGCAGTTTATGGATGCAGCCTAATTCGAACAAAGATGGCCACAGATGCGTTGTCAAATGTGAGGACTAAGGTGGAATATCTCACAGCCTGTAATGATACTGGCCTTTCGTTCTCATTTTTATTCAGACCGGAGCACAACAGCGCAAGGACTGCTATTTGGCGACAAAAAATAGGTAAGAGGGTGTTTAAAAAAAAACACAATATTTTCAAACAAATCAAAAACTTGCTTGATTAAGTGAAGTTAATACGCGGTATAGCCACTCTGCAGTTGTGTTGTGGTTGTAGCATGGATGGGTCGGCTCGTCCGGGGATCGACCACGTTCACATAGAATACCAGCGTAAAATAGCAACTTAACACTGCTGTGTTTCGTATGCTAAGGCATTCCATCTTAGTCCTCGGGGGTGGCGGCGCATCTGAATTTTGATTGTTAATCGAGGTTAAGTGTAGATGTCTATGGGCTGCAGCATCTAATTACCATCAGGTGGACTGTGTGCTCGTTTGTCACCCTTATTCTATAAAGAAAAAAGGGGAGCGCTGAAATTAGAGAAGTAAATAAATAAAAAAAAAAAGTTATGATCTTTCCTTTCGAATCAAATCCTTTTATACAAATTAAGTTTTAATTTTGTTTTTAGTTTATTTTATTACGCGAGTTTTAGCTAATTAAATAATTTTTAACAACTGTATTGTAATGGATTTCCGCAAAGTAATGTTTGATACTATTAATTATATCAGTGGTAAAAAACGGGACAATAAATAAAGGGTTATAATCATTATATTTCAACATAAAAAAAATCGATAAACCTATTTCATACCTATGGGTACAACTAGGCCTCGATCACCAATAACAATAGAGAACATTAGCCAACTATACATTTGTTTCGTATTATCGTAAGTATAAGATCTTCTACTTCCTTGGTGCAAGGTATATACTGAAGCGAAAGTAAGTAAACGAATAGCCTATATTATATACCCATTTTTGTTGCAGGCGTAAAGAATATCCCCATATCCCCTAACCCCTATCATCTTGTGGGGTTAATAAGAGGCGACAGAAGGAAGCTGACACAGAAGATGGCCAGCAGCAACTTCGGATCAGTGATATCAGGATTAATATCCGGAGATAATCAAAAAAAACCTGTTGTTGCCAACCCGCCCGCTAATTGTGGCAATTATTGAAAAATTCCGTTTATAAAGAAATTACGAGGGATGCCTATGTTCAGCAGTGGACTTTAATGGGATTAAATATTTGCTCTCTATTTCGAAAAAAAAATATATTTTTTTATTTCTTGGACATGCAGGTCTTCTGACGATATTTTCCTTCACCGCCGAGTATGTAGCAAATAGTATATAGTATGTAGTAGTGTATAAATTCTTTGGTGCTACCGGGAATCGAACTTGGTCTGCTTATGAAATTTTAAGCGAACAAAATCCACTAAAATGGATACAATATATTCATTACAGCATAATATCAAAAATCCACTGCTCAACATAGGTCGTCTAGATTGCATTATAGGGGGGATGTTTGCAACACAGTTCATATAGCTTGCATTATAGGGGGGGATATTTGCAACTAAGGTCATATCGGTTGCATTGTCGTCTAGATTGCATTATAGGGGGGATATTTGCAACATAAGTCATATATATGGCATTATGGGGGGATATTTGCAAAGGTCTTATAAATTACATTATAGGGGGGTATTTGCAACACAGGTCGTACATATTGCATTATAGGGGTTACATTTGCAACAAAGGGCGTCTAAATTGCATTATAGAGGGGATATTTGCAACATAGGTCATCTAAATTGCATTATAGGGGGGGATATTTGCAACATAGGTCTTCCATATTGCATTATAGGGGGGATATTTGCAACATGAGTCGTATGGATTACAGTACCCGGATGACCGAGCTGTGCTCGGTTTTTTTTGAAATTACATTTAGATACAAATTACATACTGATGAATAATATTTTTTGATCTTATTGACATAATAGAAAAAAAACTGAACTGGTTATTTGAATAAAAAATCATGAGTGCAATTAATTTAATTAAAATTTTCGTATTTTTAAAAAATACTGAAAGAAAAAGGGCTTGAAATAATAGATTTTCTCACAAAAGAAGGGAACTTGAAAAAAAAAGGAAAAAAGCCGGACCAAAGACAGGACGCGAACCACGGAACTCCGATATCACACCCGACCGACATCCCACCTGAGCTATAACGATCGTTAGTAATCTGTCAAAATTTACCTTCTTATATTGTAGCAGTTTTTTTATTGCCTGAAAACACAGATAAAAGGACATTTTCTAAAAATGAATCCTAACTAGATCGATTTATTGCCCCCGAAACTCTCTGGACACTAAATTTTATGATAATCGTTGGATATATATACAAGAATTGCTCGTTTAAAGGTATAGGATTACAGGGGTTATCGTTACCGCGCTTGACAAGCGGGTGAGCAATTGTAGTTTTTTTATTATTTTGAGTCGTAATAAGGTGATGCTGTTATCCATCTCCAGTTTCAGTTTCTGTCTCGCTCTTTATGATACCCACGGAATGATACCCCTGTATTAATCAATAACTACAATACGAGAACAGTAGACATCCTTCGTACGCGCTGCACGTTTTTAAGTATACAAATTTTGCATTTGTCAAAGGTTTCCAAATAAAAGAGGGGTTTCCAATATACGTGGTAGAGCCACGCTGTAGTTTTATTATGGTTGAAGTACGAATGAGTTGGCTTGCCGGGGAAGGCCCACGCTCTCACAGAATACCAGCATAAAATAGCAGCTTAACTCTGTTGTATTTCGTATGGTGAGTGTTTTTCCGGAGACCTTTTTTATTGGAAACCAGGCATTCCTTCTTAGTCTACAAGGGGTAAAAACGCATCTGTGTTTTGATTCTTAATCGAGGAAAAAATGTATCTATAGGCCACAGCATCCACTTACCATCAGGTGGACTGTGCTCGTTTGTCACCCTTGTTCTATAAAAGAAGAGACTATGATATTTGAGCGCTATTTGGTGGCATGTATTTGGATTTATCAACTTATAAAATTGTTAAAGTTAAAAATATGAATTTCCGTTTTAAATTTAAAAGTGTCATTTTGATGTATACATCATATAGCCATGCTACAGTTACATTATAGTTATAGCACTAATAGGTCGGCTCAACCGGGGAAGGACCACGCTCTCATACTAGCATATAATAGTGCAGCTTAATTTATCGAACCGGAAAACACCAGCAGAAGGAACCGACACCACTTAATGACAAAAAACCGGAATACAGCAGTGCATAAAGTACAAGAAGTCTTATTTGTTTGAAATTGGCTACAAGTATACATCGATTGCTGCTGCCACTTACTATCTGATGGTAAAATGCTGTTTGTGGTAAGGGACTGTGAGTTTCTTTGTCACTACAGTTATAAATAGTAAAAAAAAAACTCAAAACATTAAACTCCACCGTAGTCTTCATTTAACTTCTATCCGGTAACTCGCTTGTGCCTTGTAACAGCATAGCTAACGGAGTGTAATGCCCTGTAAGTGCCCATTATCCTGCCATGTTGTGACTCCTTGATAAATTCCCGAGATATATGGACGGCGTTTGTAATAATGTTACAATCGTTTGAATTGCGTTACTTTTTCCGTCTATTTGTGTAGTTTATATTATTATTTCCATCGCATTCATAGATATACGTGTTACTCTGCTCACTCACAGAATACATTGGTATTCTGTGAGAGTTTGATATACGGAAGCAAATCCTAATATATATTAACGTTTATTTAAAATAAAAAGAAATGTTTATAGACCACAGCATCCACTTACCATCAAGTGCACTGCGTATTCGTTTGTCACTTTTGTTCTATAAAAAATGACCAGAAATGGCTAATTAATGAGCAAATATCTGACAAACCAGGAATGAAGAAAATAAAAGCCTCTGGTTGCCAACGTGCCTGCCAATAGTGGCAACTATAAGGAACAGGTCACGGAACACCACAAAATAACAGCTTAATGCTACGTGCTCAGAACATGAGTCCCTTTTTACTGGAAACGAGGCGTTCCATTTACTCAGGGGTGACAACACATCTGCATTTTGATTATTATTTATGGAGGATTAGATAGATGTCTATAGGTTATATATAGTCCACTTATCATCAGATGGATTGTGTGCTCGTTTTTGACCCTTATTATATAAAAACAGGCTTAAGACACCTGCAAACGACGACTGTTTGCACGTCTTACCAGATCGTCACTCAAGCAAGTAGATGCCGCCCTACATTTCGCCCTTCACTTATCGAAACGAGGCTGCCGTCACTCAAGAACCTTTATTCTCCATCAGTACTCAGTTTTTTTTTATAGAAATAGGCCTCTTCATAGTTGAATCACTATCATTTCATTATCATCATTAGAGCCCTTAACAAATCACATCATAGCATAGGCCTCCCTCGAGAAATGCCACAAAGCACGGTCCTATGCCACCTGCTTCCATCGACTTACTGCATATACTATAATATTGCATATATATACATTTATATCCATATATATCTAGATAGTACATTTATCCGTAGCTGTTTATGAAGTAGTAATTCATTAATGATGGTGTCAACTGTCCAATTTAGGAAAGGTATAATCATGATTCAGTATGTATAGACGTAAGCATTTTCTCAAAAACAACTCTCAGTAAATAATATTTACGGATGCCCGTATTTGTCTAATCGGTATCTCGGTAAAAGGTTTTCGTTATTCAACAGCAAAAAGCCTTTAATCGTGTGGTCACAGTGCAGAACATGCAGCGTAATAATTTGTTATTTTCTATTATAAAGCTGAATTGTCAAACAAACTTTGACGGCTCCGTGACGGCTCGCGGGTTCGAATTCCGCACGGAACAAGTATGTGTATGGCCTACAAATAGTTCTTCCGGGTCTAGATGTTTGTCCTTGTGCAGTTTATGTTTGTAAACTGCCTCCACGATACAGGAGAAAATCTTATTGCGGGGGTAACGTTTAACAAAAAAGAAAAAAGGAAGAAAGAAAAAGAAACGTACAGTCCACTTGATGGTAAATGGCAATGGACACACGCCAACTTCAAAAATAAGAAGCTTTACAGAAGGTCTAGCAAAAGCTACAGATGCGATGTTGCGTCTGAAGCCTGAGATGGAATGTCTTACACCTTGTAATTAAACTGGCTCTCAATGCACCTCAGACCAGAACACAGAAGCGAAAGCATGGTTATTTAGCAGAAAAAACTAAAAGAGCGGTATCAAATCAGGCAGCCTTGAAACAAAGTCTAAACACCTAGTACATTTCTTTACTTCTGTGGTAGAGTCATGCTGCAGCCATACTATTGTTGTGGCATGAATGGGTCGGCTCGACCGAGGCAGGAACACGCTCTCACAGAATACCAACGTAAAATAGCAGCGGAATGCTGCTGTGTTTCGTATGGTGGGTGTGGGGAGACCCTTTTTACAGAAATCGAGGCATTCCATCTTAGTCCTCAGGGGTGACAACGCATTTGCATTTTGATTCTTAATTTAGGATAAATGTGGATGTCTATGGGCCACAGCATACACTTACCATCAGGTGGACTGTGTGATTGTTTGTCACGCGATGCTATAAAAAAATATTTATCAACAAAATCAAGTTAACGATTTGTTTAAAAATAATTATTCAAAATTATTATTTAAAAACATAATAATTTATACATGCCAACTTCAAACAAGAAGGCTACAGAAGGCGTTGTCGACTCTGAAAACTAAGATGGAATATCTGTAATTGTTAGTTCTGTGTACCCTTCTGACCGGAACAAAGTTGTGCAAACATAGTTGTTTGGCGGCAAAATGTAAAAGGGACCTAGTCAAATGATATTATAGACAGAATCAGAGTTCTAAAACCTAGTCAATTCTAATTTAATCATAGTCAAAAATCTAGAAATCGTTTAAAAAATAAAATTATAATTTTTTTGTAAGAGTATGTGACTATCGCATTCCATGGACACATGCAAACTTTAAGCAAAGAAGGCTACAGGTGAATTGTCATGTTTTTTTATAGCATTGGGTGATAAACGAGCACACAGTTCACCTGATGGTAAGTGGATGCTGTGGCCTATAGACATTCACATTTATCCTCAGAGATTTAGAATCAAAATACAAATGCGTTGTCACCCCTGGGGAATAAGATGGAATGTCTTGATTCCAGTAAAACGGGTCTGCGGTTCCCTACACTCACCATACGAAACACAGCAGCATTTCTCTGCTATTTTATAGTGGTATTCTGAGAGAGCATGGTCCCGCCACGGTCGAGCCCACCTATTCATGCTACCACTATAATATAGCTGCAGCTTGGCTCTACCACGTTTGAGGACTGAGATAGAATACCTCACAGCATGTAACTATACTGGGTCTCTATACCCTTCAGATCGCAACACAGCAGTGCAAGCATGGTTACCAAGCAACCTACCAAGGAGGACTTTTAGGCAGAAAAGAAATCCTATCATCTACTAAATCTTTTTTAATACATCGTCAAAAATCTAGTATACATTTTATTAAAAATATATTGTATTCAAAAGTATTTATTTTTAATTTAAAACAAAATACGGAAGCAAAGTAGTGAAAATATTTTTAAATACAAAATGTGCAAACACACTAGTTTAATTAAAAATGGTATGAAAGCGAAAATATGTGTACGGACAAAACTAGGCTAACATGAAACATTCGAAACAGAACAGTATTATTGTATGTATGAACTAGAATGTTATGCTGAATTTTTTAGTGTTTCGTGCCATGTTAATTAATTGGTAGCTTATAGTAATTTTTTATAAGTTACAGCGTATACACGTCACACTTCTGCCACTGGCCTGCTCTCATTTCTAAGAAAGTTATTTAGAGCAAGGAAATGTCCTCTGCGTTGTTAAAATACATGTTGCCGAACTTCACATGTCTTAGAAATATTTTTTAAGTTTCTCAGGCATGCAGGTTTTCTCACGGTGTTACTTTTTCCGCTAAATACGCTTTTTAACTTGCAATAACAATTACATTTGTGCAGTCAGTAATCGAACGTACCAAATAGACGTTAATAAACTTAAACGTAGAAAGTATAAAAAGAAGTATGAAAAAGATTAAGGGTTTTAGTTCTCTTTAAACAATGCAATTATTTCTACGTTCAAGTGGTACACGTATCGATTTGTTTTTATTCGAATGAATTCCAGGCTACTACTTTCTAGTAAAAAGGGTTCTGTACACTTATTATACGAAATATTGCTTTTTTCACGCTGGTGTTCTGCGAGAGTGAGAGCGTGGTCCATCGGCCGAGTCGACCCATCTGAGTTACAATCACAATGTAGCTGCGGTGTGGCTCTACCGCGAGTAAACTTTATTTTTTTACTTCTTCTACTCTTACAAAATTATTAAAAAAATTACGCTTGAATATTACCCGATCATATTCTCATTGTATATAGTATTATTAAGGTTAGTAGTTAGTATATATTATTACTGATTAAAAAGATATAGCAGACACGCTTACTCATTATAGTCGTAAGTTTGAATTCAATATAATATCGTTTCATCTTGACGACTACGACTACGAATACGGCTATGGGAAACTTCAATACAGCCTCCAGTATGTGGCGGTATAACCAATCACGTTCACGGTAGGGTTAAATTATCCAGAGTGGTGTGGGAATAGCGTGAAAGGCGTAAACTATCTGGTACTGTGATTGTCAATGTCTCTGATCAAGTCATATGATTAAGGCAAAAGTTTCTAACAACGTGAGCGACATACTTCCATCAGTTGGTTAATTATGTGCTGATGATGAGGAAAAAGTATTAGACCATTTAGTTACTGTTTGATGTTGTTCGCACTCAGGTTCTTTAAATAAGCTAAACTTAGTTTGGGGATCATAGATCAAGCTTCTCACAAAGGTGAGAAACGTGCGCACAATTCACCTGATCGTAAGTGGATGCCATTAGTACACATCTATATTTAGTATTTATCCTCCATAAGGAAATAAAATGCAGTTTCGTTATCACCCTTGAGGATTAAGGAATGCCTCGTTACCAGTACGAAGGGTCTCCGGTTTTATTCATTTACCAAACGAAACATAGCAAAGTTATGCTGTAATTTGACGCTGGTATTCACTACGAGCATGCCTCTCCCCGGTCGAGCCGACCCATAATAATTATAAAGTAAAAAATTACTGATTTCTTAAAAAATTACTTTCAATTAGAATTACATGTAATCTATATTGAATAAAAAATATTCTCTTTTTTATTCTATTCTATTCTATTCATACGTCTTGCAACCAATGTACACTGCTCTGCCATCCATAAAAAAATACATGTTTACACTAAAATGATTAATGGATATTCAAAAACATTACATATTACGTCAGTTATTCAACTATGGATATCCATTCATTAATCGTCATAATATGCTCTCCAACTACTGCACGTTGTCATATGGTCACAGAATTAGTGACTCGGCCTAATTATAGCTATCCGTTAGTTCACTATGCGGGGTTCCGTGTTAATTATTTTGGTGATATTTTGCCACACAGGTCGATAAATGTCACTACGTATTAGAACTGGATTATAATAGCGTGAAAGCGTTTGACTATTTTTAATTATGACTTGGGAGGCCATTACCAAAATCTAACAGCAAAGTGACTGTTTGAGCACGTGCTTCTCGTACCATTAAAGTGTTTCGAATGCAATGATACTTTAGCAGATTCCATACATCCAAATGTCAAATAAACTTTCTACTTCCGTAATCTGTGCTGTTACCGCCTATAAAAGAGAAAATACACAGCTGAACAAAAAAGACCTGTTCCGTTCGTAACGAGTATTCATTTTATAAGAAAATAGAATTCCAAATACTAATTTCAAACGTTTTCAAATATACGTAGGGTCACGTCAAAAATGTTTTCGAAACCTAAATTTTCCCAAAATGTACCAAATTTGACTTGCACCAAGTCCAAAAACTATTAAAATAAGTTTGTATAAAAAGAGTTATTATAATATTAAGGAATTTAAGGATGATAATAACCCCTGGGAAGCGTGATCGCTACCAAGCTATTTCTAATTTATTTTGTATCATTAATTGAAACATGATTGAAAGCTGTTATCGGAAAAAAAATAATCCCGCTGGGTTTCTTGCTGGTTCCCTAGGACAGAGGTTTTTTCCGAAACAGTAGTAGATTAAAAAAGTGACTTTCAATAAGTATTATTTATAATTTATATTGAATAAAAAAGTTTCTGTTTCTGTTTCCCGAAGATAAATTGCACAGGCGGCTGCAATATTACCATTAACAGCATAATGGTGTTATGTTTATTATGACGAATTCGTCTTAGTTTTCAGGAGTGATAACGCATCAGGAAGGGTAGATGTAGATGTCTATAGGCCACAGTATCCACTTACCGTCAGGTGGACTGTGTGAACGTTTGTCACCCTTATTGTATAAAAGTTATTAAGGCCAACTGGCTAATGAGTTTTGTCGATTATTTTTTGTTGAAGGTTGAAAATATGATTTTATGAACTTACCTCTATAAACGTGTCTGACACAAATCGCTGTACGAGTGAAGTCTTGCCACACTGCGTGTCTCCGACGAGTACCACTTTGATTTCTTCTTCCGCTGTGGGGGTGCCGGCTCCACTGCCTTCCGAACCCTTCTTGCCGGACCACATTGCCTCTTCTATTTTTTGTTATCTGTTTAAAAGCAATTTTAACTTTTAACTGCGTCTGTCAAGCGTTTCAACTATTACAAATAGGGGAATATGTTAGCTATATAAGGGTCTATGTTCTGCAGGGGACGTTTGACTGGCCGCAATGAAATATTGAAGTGAAAAATCCAATCTGAAAGAAAACGATTTGTTGTACAAAATCGAAGTTCCAATTGAAATTTTCTAAGAACTCTCATTTATAATACAACTGAGAATTCACTTCATCATGACTTCCGACGCGAAAATTTTACAGCGAAAATAATTTAATTTGTTCCACTTTGAAAGCCGTATTTTTCACTTTTATAACATGGCTATAAAAGCGTGATGTTTGTATTTTTAACCGGGAAAATCCTTTTCGCTTTCTTTGCCAGTTTTTGATATTTTTCTGAAATTAATTTAGGTAACGTGAAATTTCTAATTCCACTTTTAATGTAGGATAAGAAAATCAAGAAATGTAAGAAATAAAATTAGGAGCCCTGCAACCCTTCGTAGCCGTAAACTGGCGGTTTAAGGATATCCACTGCCCCATGTCGTCTCGTTGGTATCGTAAATGGAGAAGGAAAAAATAGCAGGAGAAAGGTAGCAGCGTCTTCTTAATAACATTTAGAAAAAAATGCTGTTTCCTACACGCCTGCCAATCGTATCATCTATGACAAACATCTACCTTAAGATAATGTAATTGTAATTTTATAGATCATTCAGACGTCTGAAAGTGGATGAAAACTGAATTAAAAAATTTCATTACTGTCAAGTACAAACATAGAGATCAAGTTTTTAAAACAGATTTTTTAAAAAGCGTAATAGAATAATGTCTTTAAAACAGCTCCTTTACTCTGTTCCTTTGTTTATTATTTTCGAAATAATATTTTCTTAGTCAGTTATTTTATTAGAGCCGTAATAGCTCATCTCGCTTCATGTCGGGTCCAATGAAATTGTCAATTGCAATTTTAAGCGGTGATTCACCACGTGAACGGCATTGGAAGGAGCCATTGTAAGGTAATCTGCATATCTGAGAAATTTAAAGACAAGACAAGTGCAGTCCACCCACAAGCATTGGGGCAGCGCGATGGATATTTCCTTGCCCTTAACCCTCTCAGTAATGAGTGGCCTGCGCCCAGCTGTGGGGTCATATTATTTAGTCTGTAACTTTAATTTAGTAATTAATGAAAATAATTAAGTTTTCATCTTGTTAACTTGATACAAAATACGCTTAAAGATATAGGCTTAAAGATTTTCGGTTTGACGGTTTAACTGCAAAAAAGAACACTGAAAGCATTCGACGAACTGCAAGTGCTCCGTCAGAGTCCAACAACTAAAACCCAAGCGTAACTTTTTAAAGGATAATTCTTTACATGTATAATATATTGTGCGTTTAATGTGTATACGCATTAAGACAGGGAAGATGAGACGATTACAGAAATGGAACATTACATCGAATGACAGGTAAAATAAGAGTGGGGAAGGGAAAGAGAAGAGAAAAGGGTTCGAATCCCGGGTCAAGCCAAAAATCTGTCGTTGAGTTTTCCTATCAAGAAATTTTCAGTAGCATGTCGGAGTCAGGAAGTCGTCGATATACTCTTTCAACACCGTGCCTCGGAAAGCACGTGAAGCCATCGCTTGATCTCTCTCCGATAGTGACTGATTGCCGTCCCGTCAGACTATGAGGGTTGAGGAATAGAGAGTGTACCTATGCTTGCACATACACTTGAGCACTATAATCCTGTTCTGTGCAGATGGCCTAGTCTTGCCTGACTGACCACCGATACTGGCGTGGTGGATATTATTATGATTATGTAAAGTGATATTTGTGTTGTTAAATAAGACAGACTTAAACTTTAAAAAAGGAAAAAGCAGCTTCAAGGAACAAAATAATTTCCACATTTAATAATAATATCTGTTCTAAATTCTCAAATATACCATATTTTTATAGAGTGACAAACGAGCGCACAGTTCATCCGATAGGAAGAAAGGATATTGCCTATAGACATACAATCCTTCCTCGATTAAGAAATAAAATGCAGATGTGTTGTCACCCCTGAGCACTAAGATGGAATGCCTAATTTCTAGTAAAAAGTTTTCATTCGTCGTCATTGGATCATTTCTAGTAAATATCTAGAGGGTTGAAACAGAACCCCAAACACAAAGAAGGAAAGGAAATAAATTTATTTATCCGAAATACCTACATAAATAAAAATCTTAAAACCTCTAATTCTAACACTGCCTAAAAATATTTAAACAACTGGTTTCTATTAAGCTCAAAGGAATATTTGTATGCTATTTTTTATTTCAAATATAATTTATCAAAATTTTGTCCGTCTGTCTATCTGTCCGGTCTAATCTTGGAATGGCTAAACCGATTGTAATGAAACTGTAAGAACAGATTTTAGAACAACGTCAGGAGGGATCTAGACTATTTTATCCGAAAAAATATAAAATATTTTTGACAACTTTCACTACCCTCAAAGTAGGCACTAACCGTGAATTGCCTGCGTCGGTTTTTTGATACATTCTGACTTTCCACAATAGAGTGTATATGTAATATTATAATATCCTTATCATATCTCCTATCCCTGCTAAATTCACATTTCAAATATACAAACTCATCTACTTGCTCGAGCAATTAATATACAAGGAAATAGTAAATATTACTAAATTACCGCACAAAAAAACTCCCTAAGTTTAGGAAATGTACGATAATTAAAGTATATTCTCGTAGTAATATGCATTTAAGCGTACTTTTAAAATTGAAACTGATTATAATTCCTTTAAAGTACTAAGTACTAACGTTGCAGCGTGGCCTAGTCGTTTAAATAAATTGGCATACATAATGAATTTGAATTAAGAGAAGTGGTGTTCACTGAATTGACTTTAAATTGTTTTAGCATCGCTAGTTCATATTATATAACTGAACTATTATATAACGATAAAAACAATTCTTACATGTATGTTTATTAAATGGAATTGGGACACGTATTGAGCACGCAAAACGTTCAGCCATTCCAAATAAGTACATAAAACGGAATTTATTGACTTCAGTACTTGTGTACAGCCAAGAAGTTAGTTTTCTTTTTTATATAAGAAAAGGCAAAGAACATGCGGCTCACCTGATGGTATTTGACTACCACCGCCCGTGAACAACTGCAAAACTAGGGGAATTGCTGGCGCGTTGCCGGTTTTAAAAAAAAAGAATAGGCCCTTTTCTTGAATGTCCCTAAGTCGTATAGGTCCAGAAAATTAGATGACGGTAGCCGATTTTATAACCAAGTTATGCGAGGAAAGAAAGTTTGTGCTTTGGGTAATGTATTTTAGTATTGTTATATTCATTGATTCAACTCATTGATATACTTATTGATATAAATTATATTAAGAAATTTTACAAATATAATTTCATGAAGTACAATTTTCTACCTAACCAATATTAAATTTAACTCTAGTGCAAACATTCAGTGCCTCCTAAAAGGTTTAAAATTAATATCATAATTAAGTTAACTTTACTTCTGATAACCGCCTTATTACTCGTGTTCAAAAAAACGAAAATGTTCGCGTGAAGTTGACGTGCGTTATTATGAAGGTTCACCGATATATTAGAAACGGTTGTACCGATTTAAACGATTCTATTTATTAAATAGTTTATACTTCAGGGGTGATATTATATTAATTTAAAAAAATAATCCCTAAGGGTGGAAAATATTTTATTTAAACGACATTCTAGTTGTTAACTTGAACTGATATTCATTAGAGAAAGTCTAAAATATGCTTTTAATTAAAAGTACAAACACATCAAAAATAAAACAAAATTGTTTTCGCATAATTGCTTCTGAAGTTTATATGAGAAAATACATTTTTAATTTTTAAAGACGGTTCTTATTCTTTATTAAAAGTATCATTATTTATACAACGATTCGGTAAAGCAATACATTTACGTTCATCCACTCACTGCTACTGCAATATCTTAAAAGGATTTCCTTGCGAGAGGAAGATGGACTCAGAACAGATAGGTCTGAAAACATTTACTATTATTAGAATGTGATGATGTAAACATGTGTCTAATAAACAGGAAAAAATGGTTTTCGTGAGATACTCGTAGTAAAACAATCATTGATTCACGAAAATAATATAATTATATTCGTAACAAATTTATTCCATCATCATCATCAATCATGACGTCCTTTTACAACTACATTGCTGGCCATAGGCATTCCTCAAGGAATACTTACCACAAAGCACGGTCCTCCTACACTTACGTTCGTCGACCATCCTACCCATTCAACCCAGACCACAAATCATTCTTATTATACTCCTTATTCGTTTATTATTCTTTTGTAAAAATAGATAAAAATATCGGTGCGGGATTTTCAGAGTTCGTTGGGTGCAATAATTAAACGCGATAAAATCGGTAAAATTAGTTTCATTTAAGGCATAGTGTTCGCGTAAATATAAGAAATCATTATGCAATAATCAATCAAACTCATTTTAATTATACGCCGGGCGACTGGCTGAACGTTTACGAGGCGGCATTTAAAAATACCGCTTGACAGGTCAATGACGTCTGGCCTGTCACTCGACAAACAAAACGAATTTACAAAACTAACAATGGACATAAACGAGGACATGATTAAGACGGAGGTCAGTAATTTCGTTTCTAGTTTACAACGGTTACTCCCGAAGAAAAAGGATATCATTGTATTTGAACCTATCAAGACCAAACTGTCAAAACTTAGTGACATGCATATGGAAGCTAAGAGCGTCTTTCCAAAGTGCTTTGTTGGTACTAAACTAGTCATATTAAGACAAATAATGGACAAAGTTAAACTGGTGCAGCAATATAACTATGGAAAAACTAAGGAAAACTATCGCAGCTACAAGCAATACTTGAATAATGAAATGGAAACGAAGTTTATTAATGACGGCTTATTATTGGATTCTACTGGCTCAGCAACCGCGACGTATAAAGAAAACATTGAAGGAGCGTACGAAGTTCACCTTACTTCGAAAATCAAAGACCTTATATCATCAGAGACTGAAGTAGAAATTGAAAGGGTAGGTGATAAATCAATCAATTCTTTTTCATTTAGACTGAAAGATATGGATCCGAAAACACTGAAGACTGTCACACAATGTATGTATCAAGTACATCCTGATTTTTGTATTGGTACTGAGTTAAGTTTTAAGCCATTATCGTATCCAGCATTGCCTGAGCTATCTATCAGTGCAAGATATGGCAGGCCAACCTTTACATTGTCATCTACAATTAGTAAAGCGGGCTTTCAAGTGTGTCTCTATAAGAAATTCGCGAAAGATTTACGAATAGCAACAATAATTAACGAGGGGCATCGAGCTCCAGTTGCTGTTGGACTGGCGCTTCATAAATCATACGATAATGGTTCAGAATTGAAAATGTTTGTCGACACACAGCGATGTGGCGGATTCACATTTCAAAAAGATGTTTATTTTCGTGAATCGGCAAATGAAATCAGAGTTCTACGTCTTGTAGCAAGCACTCTAATAGACGGACAAAGGCGGGTACGACTCGGTTTTGGCTTCAATCTAGACTTTTGAGTTAATGCAATTATTTAGATGGAAGAAATTTATAGTTATTGACGTTATGTTTTATATAAAGTTAAAATTGTACTTAACTTTTTGTAGATTTATTTTGTTTGTACATAAGTTATACATAAGTTATACATAAGTTTTATTATATTAATGTTTGTTATATTTTGATTGAGTTTTGACGATTATGATTGAATTTAAATGTCTTCAGTTTTCTATTAGTTTCTTATTGTAATTTAGCTATATAAGCTAAAGCTCAAGCCTTGCAGAATAAACACTCTGGACAAGTTTTTTTCTGAAGCAGTAATTTTACCATACTTATTAAATTTTACTTATACATATCAAAGTATAATTTTAAATGAATAATGACATATTTATTACATATATATTAGTGCGTCCCTCAATATGACTCACAGAAGGTGCCGAAGGTGCCTATCGGTTTCAGTAATTAAAATCACAAGTCACTGATGTTGTATTCAGAATCACAATTTTACTGATTAGGATATTGTTATTGGCGGTACAATACTATTTCCTACTGGGTAGCGGCCTAGTGTGGGCAGTGGTGGGAAATTTCCATATATAATATTGTAGTCTTTGGTGGGGAACGACTGGCGTTCGCCGCCGAGCGCACTCCGGACACAAGTGCAAAGTGTAAAGTCAGCAAAATGTATGTTACTACTGTGTCCCTACATATTAGTCAAAAAACAAGTTACAACCAAGTTTCTGAAAGGGTTATAGAGCAATTATTTTGCTTCGCTATTCCAGTACGTGTTAGTGGACTTTACATCTCGAAATATTTTATTCCTTAGACATGTAAGTCTACTCATGATGTTTCTCTTATATGTGGTATAAACCTGTTATTTTAGGAATAAAGTACTCGCCGTAATTTACGGCATAGCAAACGAATTACTCTGCAAAGAGAGTTGCAGCTCTGCATCTTCTAACGCATATACCACGGGGAGTGCTCAGAGGAACAGTTCGGAATAATTCCAGCTGCAGAATTCCATCTTCACCATCTAGATGGCTGGCAAACTACTACTGTGCAATTTATGCGCAATATCCTGACTTTCACGACCATAACGTGAAATTTGCTATCCCCAGCGGTTTTTCCGGACCGATATGACTTAGGGACCTTTAAGAAAAGAGCCTACTCATTTTTAAAAGGTCGGCAAAGCACCTGTAATTTCCCTGGTATGTCAGATGTTCATGGACGACGATGTTCTCTTAACATCACAGTAGTGTACGCGGAAGAAAACTCCTAGTGCGTACACTGGTGGACCGCCAAGCATCATTAATCCGCTATTTTACGCTGGTATTCTTTGAGAGCGTGGTCATTCCCCCGGTCGAGCCGACCCATTCGTGCACAACCATAATATAGCTGTAGCGTGGCTCTACCATGTATAATAATTACATTTCACTATCTCTCAACATTAGTTATTTGCGACTGCAAATTTCTAGCGCTTTTATATTAGCTGCTCCACTTTTATTATATTGATGATACTGCAGTGAAAATAAACGCATAAAGATCTATTAAACTAAAAGCTGCTAGAAGTTATCTCGGCTTCATTTTTTGTAGCCATAAATATTAAAATACGGGTAACTATAATTTAAAGGTACTTTTCTTGTTATTGTTTGTTTTTTTTTATGTGGTACAGCCATGCTGCAGTTATATTATGGTTGTAGAACAAATGGGTTGGCTCGGCCGAACCACACTCTCACAGAATACCAGTGTAATATAGCAATTCAATGCTTCTGTGTTTCGTATGGTAAATGTGAATAACTGGAAACCCTTTTTAATGAAAGGAGGCTTTCCATATTAGTTTTCAGGGGTGGCAATGTATCTGAATATTGATTTTTAATCGAGGATAAATGTAGATGTCTATGGGCCACAGCATCCACTTACCATCACGGGCTATGTGCTCATTTGTCACCCTTATTCTGTAAAAAAAAAAACTGAAATACTGTGTGCACCGATGATGGGTTGTGATAATTGACACGTCGATGACATTATAAATGATATTTTCTTATCTAAGTACTCAAAATTTTGCTGGCGTATTACATAATTAATTTATATAACAAACACAGTCATAAGTGGACAAGGCAAGGTACAAGTCAAAGTATTATTATAATTTCGTGATAATGAGCATAATAATAATAAGTAGTTCTTTATTTTACTTTTTATAAGCCAGTGCACAATCGCACCTGGTGAGTTCGCGGCTTCATCCCTATAACGACTAAAAATGAGGATAACTGAGGGATTTATTTTCAAATCAGACTTAGTGGTATTCAAAAAAGATTAAAAAATATCTTCGATTTTGACAATAATACAATTCAAATCAAATTATTCACATGCCAAATACGGACAAAGACGGTCATAGTTGACTATCTATATTCCCCGCAGTGCAACCATAAGATATATCTTACTATAACGCACCTTCCGGTAAACCACCACTGCCCTAAATTATCCTGAGGGTCGCCCGCGTAAACCAAGAGTACCATGAATCAAATTGTATGAGGCTATAAGATGGTGTGACTACTTTGAATGAGGACTACAATAACTATAAACCAAAAACTAAGCAAAAGTAGTACGTAAGTAAGAAAGAACTACCCTGCCTTAAATAAAGCTATAGTAGTAATGGATATAAGTAGTTTTCTTCATAAAATACAATTGGAATTATCATGGAATGAGCCCTATAATAACTACCAATCCTCCTTGCCTATCCCGCAAATAAAAAAGTTAAGGTATACACCAGTATACTTAATGTATGTAACTAATCTTTTTCTTCACAAAATGTTCATTTGTTACATTCACAATAACATTACAAGGTTATAATGCATCTAGTTTTATGTCACTTTCTATGAAGTTGTAACGAAATTTTTACTAATCCAAATGCATTTAATGATTTGGTCGACTATTACCAGTAAGTCACTCGTAAATTGTACTTAGCTGTGATAGTTTTATTTTAAACTTCATTATATGTACTACTATCGTGTATACTTTTTCCATTTCCATAAACAGCGGTTTAGTCGGTAGAGGGGGGGGGGGGCACATGACTAATGAAAAATACAACTTTAAGCTTTATATGTCGCAAACGAACCCCTGAATGTTTTTGAAATACCTATCCAACAATGAACTAGACGGGTAAAAAAAATCATTCTCTGTTTACCTGTATGGGAGGTACCAAAATTAAAATGTTTTTTTTTAAATGTTAGTTTTTGTAGGCGTGATAAATATGTATAACTATGTCAAATTACAGATTTGTGGCACTATTAAACTGCAGACGGTCGGAACGGACGGACGGATGGACGGATACGGCGAAACTATAAGGGTCTCTTGTCGTGTAACTACGGAACACTAAAAAGACTGATTTATCTTGTATGAAATAAATTGAAAGACACAATATTAATTTAACTATATTTAGTAAGTGGCAATTAGGTAATGGTATGGTAAATCCCAAAAAATATTTCACATAATATTGAACAATAGTTAACGGTTTAAACTATCGAATGCGTGTGTTCGTATTATGAAAATTAACGCTGTGAGCTTCCTAGACCTAGTTTATCCCTAGAACTACCACGGCTCTTAACATTTATTTAGGTCTTAAAAAATATATTTTTTTATTTATCTCTTTCCACAGTAATATCTTCAAAGTGTACGTTATTACTGTTCATAACGTCGTTTCCGTCACTTCCGCGTTCAACGGCGATAACAGGAATTTTCCTAGTTCATTAAGGATATTATTCCCCTTTTCAAGTAATGTGCCCCGTTATACATAGCCTTTGACCCAGATAACCAAGATTCCTGTATAACTGGCTTAAAAAAAGAGAAGGTTTGCAATTCGCCTGTATGTTTTTTTACGTACGTTACACGATATAAATACAATTTATAATGCATGCATTTTGTAGTAAATTATTACAAGTAAACCTAAAGTTGCTTTAAATATAAATTCGAACGCTCGAAACATTGAGCTATTATGTACTACGTACTAGAGGCGACACTGCATTCAGCTACTCTGTTCCACTCAACTGCGGTGCATACACCGCACTTAAATCAGTCACTCGCTAGGCGCTTGTAGAGTTGTCACGTGTTGTGTTGATTTGAAAAAAATCTCTTGATAAAAATATGCCGTCGTGTGTACTTAGATATTGCACAAATAATTCAAGAAATGTCAGTAAAAACCAAGGTATTACTTTTCATCGGTTAATAAGATACTTAATCAATAAAAAAGTATTATAAATTAATAATAAAACAAATTATTCCTAAGACGCCATCTTGTGCCATGTAATATAGATTATGAAATTAATTTGTTCAGATGCGACATTTCTGTGGGTACTTAAGTATAGGATGAAAATATTATTATACATATTTTTTTTGTAGAAACATATAGCTATCATAATTAGGGCAATTTTTTATATTTAAATCTACTCACTATTCTTTTATATTATTTTTAGGTTTCCACATCAAATTCAAAGTAGAATAAATTCTTCCATTTTTAACTCTCGCGTGCTCAGCATTTATGAACGACGCTTATTCTAATTTAAATAAATATGTTTGTAATTTAAATTTTATATTAATAAGTTTTGTTAAACATACATTTAGTATATTTTTTATATTTGACATAGATGTCTACCTCTATGTGATACCTTTTAAAATATTCAGATAAAAATATCATTAAAATTTAATTGTGATATAATATTACGATTTAATATAATATTGAGTAATATTATATTAAATTAGCAAATATTATATACGAAATAAATGACAAAATTTGAAAATTGTTCTAGATATAGTTTACCTATTTAACAATACAATCTATTATTACCTACTGATCATTCTACCTATGTTTATTCTATGATAAAAATAACAACCGCGCGAACACAGAGTAGCGCACATGTTTTGTTTGAAATAGCAGTTCTAGTACGTAAGTAGTACACATTAATTCAATGGCTCGAAATTATATTTTTTTGTATCAATCTTACATAAAATACGTAATACTTAAATAAGAAGCGACAGAGAGAAACAAATCAGAAGATGGGCAACCGCATCTTTTTAATAACGACTAAAAATAAAAAAAAAACCGCGGTTGGCAATACACTTGCCAAGCGTGGCTACTATGGCAAAGATCTCCCCTAGGCAATTTATAGAGGAGGTTTATGTTTTTCAGTGGACTTTATTAGGCAGTATGGGTAACGATATCTTTTATATATTTGTCTTTAGCAAAAAGTATAAAGTCTGTGATGTTTTACACTAGTGACAGATCGATAATACCAACAAGGAATGTCCGAGCGATGAGGTCTTATTTAAAAAAAAAGTATATGCTATGACATTCAGTTTGTTTTTTATAAAAGATGCGAGGAAACAAGTGACCGCCATAAAATATGTATACTTTTAATTTATTCCACCATTTTAAATTTTGTCTAAACGCCGTTCCAAATCTAAGGTTTACCTGAATATATCATTAACACCCAAAATGATTCACGGTAAGCAACTTACAGCTTTAAATTTGACCAAAATAAACGGGGACTCCCCGTTTTCAAATGTTCCACAGAATTAGCAAAAGGGTACTCGTAAAACGCTCCGTATCCCATAAACGTAATCGCGCCTTTAACTAATTAACGAAATAAAATACAGATCAAAGTGAACAAGCCATGATATTAATAGCCTTTCGGTTACATAAGATATTCTTAAATCATATTTTTCTTGTAAAATAAGGGATGTTCCATTTTCTCATTTTATTTTAAACGAGTGTTGCGAGATAATAAACACGAAAATTCACTCTCGAATTTTCCCTTTTGAAATCTCCATCAGCACAGACTCAAATAAAAACATTTTAATTTTAAACAATAAGATAATAAATAAGTCACAGTAGCGGACTGCAAACTCGGAAAATCGTAGATTCGAATCCGCCATTTGACTACGGTCGTGAACCGCTCCTAGCATAGTGTTTTTAAGCTTTAACGGGAGTTTATTTTAGTTTCGTTTAAAGTGTTGCTACTATTCTGTACTAATATTCTTTTTTTTAGTAAAAAATAATTTGCCACATTATATATTACATAACAAATATATTTTGTAGCTCTATCATATTGATCATTTCCAAGTAATTAGGACTCTACTTTTATTCATCATTTTTATCATCACCTTAACAGCCCTTCACAAGTCAATTATTTAACATCGGCCTCCCCGAAGAATGCTAAAAGCATGGTTCTGAGCTACCTTCATCCTTCGACTTCGAGCCACCTGCATTTCATACCAGGTCGTCCCTTCATATAGTGGGGGAATGCCCTATATTTCGCCTACCGGTACGTGGCTGCCACTCGAGAACCTTTCCTCCCCGTCATGTTTCAGTTCTTCGAGCTGTATGGCAGGCTTTTTGCCACTTCAGCTCTTCTTTACTTTTTACACATTATGAATTATATTATCTATACATATAATAAATCGGATATAACCAGATAAATAGGGCACTGTAGTAAATTATGTTTAGAATTTTTGTCTGTCTATCTGTCTGTCCGCCTGTCTGTATGTCTGTCTGTCTGTCTGTGTATTAAAGATTCACGCAAAAACTACTGAACAGATTTACATGAAATTTTGTGTATAGGTAGTTAGGGACCCGGGGCTACTTATAGACTACTTTTTAACCGATTAGAGAACTTCAAAAAAAGGAGGGTTAAGTATTTTCCTTCCTTTAGAAGTTAATTTATATCTTATACGATTGATGTGTTTTATTAAAATAAATAAAATATTTTTGAATAAAGCCCAAAATTAGTTTTAACCGTTGTGTAATAAATTTAACTACGCCGAAAATCTACAATATTATTGTTGTATTCACTTTTCAAGACAGTGCCATCTTACGTAAAATACAAAAAGTAGTGAACTTTTGCCTCATTTGCATCTATAAAGTTACTTAATTAAATTAAAATTGATTTGAAAATTCTAATGTATATTTTTTAGATATTGTTATTTCATTTTAGTACATATAAATTTTTATACAAGATTCTGTAGTAACTAATTACTACTCCAATAGATAGTAGTTACATCTATTGATAATCATAAAATTATAGATGTTTCTAAGGTTAATTTATTTATAAAAAGTATTAGTAGGTATTTGTTTTTGTCTATTTATGAACTGATGAAAATTGCAATTGTATGTACAAAACTCTTATTATCCTTATAGTTTAAATAAAAAGAGTTTGGTCAGATCTAAGAATTTATATTATCATAAATTAATCGATTACTGAAAATAAAATGGCGGTATTTAATAAAATAATCGATTGAAAGAACATTATTTATCGCTGTCTTCTAAGTAAGTCTCAAATCTCCGATATTTACTATACTGTTACAAATTTATGCATGTCCATATATGTATGTATGTGTGTGTGTATATATGTTTATATATTTAATTATGACTTTATATTATATTAAGTATTTATTTACGTATTAATGTTTGTTTAAATATGAATATATTCATGTATTTGTATATATATAAAAAAAAATATATATATATATATATATATATATATATATATATATATAATTATTTGAGCTGACGTATATACCTATTTATTTTAGCCCCATATGTGTTGTGTAATAACAAAGTGCACACCTTATAATCATTTATTAATCATATGTGTTTGAAACTGGAAGAAATTTCATTGTGGGATAAGTAGAGCCTTTGTACAAACTTTTTATCATGATGTGTCCTCTCCCTTACTTGTGTGTACATAAATTGTGAAATAAATAAAATTTAACAGTGTTTGTTGACTACATCATGATATACCATGATTGACCAAATCAATGAATAGAGATTGGACTTCTATTTAAAATCAATGATTGATAGAGATAATGAATAGAGAATGAATAGAAATTTGGCGATATTAACAACTAAACACGACATTGCTATTTCTAGATGTTATTGTCAAATTGTAAAATAGTTTCATTAACACACCGCTAGCGGCACTGATTGCGTATATTTGATAAAAGCAGAATTTTTATTTTTATTTCTAGATCACTTTATGCTAAATGTATGTATTATATAAATGTTAGCGGCTTTGTTGTGCGATTGAGCCACTCCAGTCGCATCTCAACTTATTTGTATAGTAGAGGGTAAAGTTTTGGTTGTCATAGTTTTAATATAATAATAGCACAATCTACTTACTGCTAAATACTAATAATAAGGACATAATTGGTCAAATTAAACACAACTCTATTAAATATGTACTTATTTTTGCAGCATCAAAAATTGTGAGATTGGTATAGACCTGTGGCCACTGTCTGCAATTTTTTTATCATAATTTTCAATTTTTGTAAAATTACTAACAAAACTGTGTACACAAAACTTTGATTAAGAGAAAAAGTCTTTAGTTTATGTTGTGTGCCTATCGGCATAGCAATATTTCACAAATTTCTTTGTGTATCAAGTCCAATATAAGTAATTGAAAATTAAATGCACTGTGAGATTTTTATGTATAATTGATGGAATAGTTCGTGATACCGTTGATATATTATTTTTTCAGACATAACTATTAAATTTTTTGTGACAATCCTGGTTGCATAGTCCACATGATTAAATGAACAGGTTCTTGTGAAAAAACTACTATAAATATCAAAGAAAGCAAATTTTAAACACGGTTTCATTTTTAGGGTTCCGTAGTCAACTAGGAACCCTTATAGTTTCGCCATGTCTGTCTGTCCGTCCGTCCGTCCTCGCTTAATCTCTGTGACCGTTAGCACTAGAAAGCTGAAATTTGGTACCAATATGTGTATCAATCACGCCGACAAAGTGGTAAAATAAAAATTGGAAAAAAATGTTTTATTAGGGTAGCCCCCCCTTTATGTAAAGTGGGAAGTGATTTTTTTTAAAATTTCAACCCTAACGTGTGATATATTGTTGGAAAGGTATTTAAAAATGAATAGGGGTTTACTAAAATAATTTTTTGATAATGTCAATAATTTCGGAAATAATCGCTCCAAAAGTAAAAAACAATGTGCCCCCCCCCCTCTAACTTTTGAACCATAAGTTTAGAAAATATGAAAAAAATCTGGTAAGTAGAACTTTATAAGGACTTTCTAGGAAAATTATTTTGAACTTGGGTGGAAACAACAGTTTTTGTACAAACTCATAAGTGAAAACACTTACTGTGACGGACGGGAAACTACGGAACCCTACACTGAGCGTGGCCCGACACGCTCTTGGCCGCTTTTTATTTTAACTATGAGTAGAACTGCAATGATAGAATATTGAAAGTCATCTGTGTGAGCATGTAATCAAATCGATCTAAACGTAAATTTTGTAGTTGGTACGTAAGCAACTCAAATTAGATCCGCACCGACTCCACTCATATTTTAACTGCAATTTGAACTTTCGATTTACCACATTCTCGGTTGTGAAGAAAAAAATCGCAGGAAATCTGCATATCTGTGATGTTAAAAAAATATCTCGGAAATCATTTTTAGGTATAGGTATGTGAAGTCGGTCATCCAGCGTTGGATTCAACTTAATCAACTTCTTTTTGGTCTTTCTGATTCGCTGTGGCCTGTGCCCAGTAGTGGGATCTATTTAGGCTGCAAATTTTTTATTTTTAATAGCTTTCCACTGCTGATCACAGGCTTCCCACTGTGATCAGCAGTGGAAAGCTATTAAAAAGCTGACAAATAGACCGGTTATTTGCAGTAGTATTCAGGCTTGGCAAGCGGGTTGGCAACTGCAGCTCTTTATTACTTTGCGCTGTTGTCAAGAAGATGCTACCCATCTCCTGTTTCAGTTTCCCTCCGTCGCCTCTTAAGACACCCACGGGATAAAACGAGGTAGTTTCTTTTTCGCCATCTCTACATGGGTAATATATTATTTCTACTTCCGTTCATCAATTGGATTTCCAATAGTCATAAAGTTAATAAATTTGGATATTTGCCATACCAGCCACGCTTGGCATGCGAATTGCCAACTGTATATTTTTAATATTTTCAGCTATGATCAGGAAGACACTGCTGCTCATCTTATGTAGATTTCTACTCCTGTTCATGAATCTAGTTCTTCTCACACGTTTTCCGTGAATAGAACTACATTTACGAAATTTTGAAGTCTACTCGAACGCAAAAAATACTGGCATGTGGTGCTAATCAATATTCAATGGGACCAATATTAATAAAGACCATGAAATTAAACCTTATTTTATCAACACTATAATATCAACTTTAATAATAAATATTATCGAATGCATTGCATGTTGCAAAATGCATTTCCGATTCCAAGACAATTTTCGGTAAATCCTCGTAAAGACACATCGGAAGACGTGCACAATATAAAAAAAATTGTTGCTTAACGTATAATTATGCGATTCTGATGAACTAACTTATATGTTTCTGTATCCTATTATATTGCCAATATAGACTCAGATACCGACGTGTCTCTACAAGTGATCCAGTTTTGCTAATTTTAGTACGAAATAGTATTATCGATGTTTCTAAATTCAAGCCCACGCGAGCGAAGCCGCGGGTAAAAAGCTAGTAAAATTATAATTACTTTAAAATTTAATTGAATGTTCCATTACTATCATATAGTTATATCCAATGCTTTAATTAAATTTATTGCTTATTTCTAGCAGGGAAGCTGTTTATTTTATAGGGAAGTTGTAGTAGTTGATATTTTTTACTTTAAACATGTTACAAAATTTCACTGAAGCATTTTCTTTAACGTTTATCATCAGAGCACTGCAAAAATGAATATTTAAGAGAAGCTAGCAGTAATATAGTGAACCACTTATCTTTTTTGACGTGATGCAGGAGTAACTTTTCACTCTAATATAAAACAAATTATGATCTATCCATCATTGCATTACGGCCTATAAAAGTCAACAGCTAATAATGCTAATAGATTTCCTTATAGTAGGGATTTTGCCATAGTTGCCAGGCGTGGCCGCGCGGGTTGTCAATTTGTTTTTTATCCTGAGATGCTATCAAGAAGATGCTGCTGCCCATCTACTGTGGTTCATTTCTCTCTGTCACTTCTCACGGTACTCACGAGACGGTATGGGTTATTGAATATTCTTCACATACGCAATGCAGTTACATATACTCAACAACTAAACAGGATTTGACCCATGATGTCGAGGCGTTTTCCACTAAATTAAATAAATGAAATTTTTAATTCGAAGAAAGAAATTAAAATTTCGTTAGTCAGACGTTCAATACATCCTATAATAATATACGATCAATATTTATATATTTCTTGGTAAACGATAAATATTATACAAGCAATATACTTATATATTCCTTGGTAAACGTGTTCTCAAAAACGGCTTAAAAAATTTTGATAAAATTAACGTTATAAGGGTTTACAGAGGAGAAAAATAGATGTAGCGAAGTCAAATTTCTAGGAAAATTCGTTTACTCCGTGTTTTCAACATGAAGTTTAAGCTTTGGTCGAAAAATATTTGATTACAATATTTTTACAGAAAATCATTGTTTAATAACTAAAACAAAAAAGGAAATAAATTGTATTTGGATAATGTTTCATTTTCCAAGTAATTTTCTAGATTGGGATTTATATTTATATTTTTTGTAAAGCAAGGCTCGGCCGCTAAGATACTTTTTTATAATAGATACTATCACTTTTAAATTGCTAAAATCTGGAACGATTTGACCAGTCCAGTCCGCCCTATCTCCATCTACCCTCCGGTCAATATACAGCAATTGCCTGATTCAACAAGAGTCTCTGTGGCTCTGATACCCCCTCAAATTAATGAACATTCTTTGTATTTTTAGTTTTACCTCTTAATCGTTTTTACTTTTATTTATTTATTGTGACTAAGTTTTATTTTAAGATAGGAGTGTTTCATCACTCGCCTAAAACTCTGTATATTATGTCTGTCTGTCTGTGTTAATGCACAAAGGATATGGCGGAATAGCAGGGGTAATGGGTTTCCTGTTACAATTGAGTCGAATACCGTTTTGTCACAACTAATTATTAAGGTGTCTATTTAAATTTTAACATTGTATTTTTGTGACAAATTAACACAAGAAGTAAATAATACTTTACTTCGAAATGAGATTTTTCTACCCCAAGAACGAACGATTTAAAAAACTCTGCAGATATCTTCTTGTCACTTTTTAAAGGTTTAACGATACAAAACTCTTCATTAGAAATGAAAACTAATAGATATCAGGATAATTGCAATATATGGTTAAATAAAATTCCATTCAGTCTCCCTGCTGAATTAAGGCCTCCTCCATTGATTGCCTCCAAGATTTTACCATAGTTACCAAGCTTAGCAAGCGGATTGTGAAAGTTGTTATCAAGGCCCAGCTCCTGTTTCAGTCTGTGGTCTCTTACGACACTCACGGGACGAAATGGAGAAGTTGGTATTCATACGCCGCAATTACTCGGTTAACTGGGTATAATAAAATTATACAAATTAAAGCTTATGAGTTCTGTAAACGAGCAGACCAGCTTTAACAAGCAGTAACTGTTCACAAATATTTCACATGTGACCGCCGTATTATTTCTTTTTTTAAACAAAACGTTTCTTTATTTTTAAACACTAGGATTTTTTAATGCAAAAGCATATTAAGATAAGATATGAAGGTATTTATATACACACATTTCACAAGGGGAACATCCATACCTGGAAAAAACTATTTGTAGGCCGTACAAATACTTGTATTGTACGGGTTTCAAACCCGCGACCCTTAGCGCTGTAATTCAATGCTAAGCCATTGTGTCAAATAACAATCATATTAAGGGCAAGTGAACGAGTCACCACAATATATGGTACTCTCCCATTGCAGGGAGTACCTAATGGTCTGATTTATCACGTTCTTAGCAGGCGGATTAGCAACCGCAGTGCCAGAGATCCTGCGTCGTTGGACCGCTCCCTATCACCTATCTAGATAATTAAAGGCGTAAACAAGATGACTAGACAGTCATCTGTCAGAGGCCATTAAAGTCTTTCTGGACTTTTCTATAGTCGTCTCTTACGAATTTATATTTTTTTAAATAGAGTAAGGGTAAAATACGAGCACATAGTTCACCTGATGGTAAGTGGATGCCGTCGCCCATAGACATCTACATTTATCCTCATATAATAATCTAAATGCAGAGAATGGTCCCTCCTGAGGGCTAAGACGGAATACCTCGTTTCCAGCAAAATGGTCTCCGGTTCTCTACCCTCACAATATGAATCACAGCGGCATTAAGCTGCTATCATTAAGCTGGTATTCTCCGGACCTATAACCTTCTCCCGCAAAAAGGTCATCACACGAATTTGTGTATTTTTTAATGAAATAAGGGTAAAAAACACCCACATTGTTCACCTGATTACGTTGACACTGGTATCCACTTTACACTCAATACACAAACAATCTTACATTTACCCTCAACTAAGAATCAAAATGCAGAAGTGTGGTCCCCTTTGATGACTAAGACGGAATACCTCGTTTCCAGCAAAAATGGTCTCCGGCTCTCTACCCTAACTATACGAATGACAGCAGCATTAAGCTGCTATTTTACGCTGGTATTCTTTACCAAACATAACATCGTGATAATATTTAAAGGCATTTTCTCTTCATCTCTCACCTAAGTGACACTACACCGACCATTAAACGCCTAAGTTATAATTTACTAATCCTACTTCCAAAGAAAGCCAGACCAATTTGTCCGTTCAGTAGAAACAATTCAAAACGTATCGAGTTCGAAAAGGTAACGTTTAGAAAATTTCTTTCATATTCTGAATAAGTATCGATCAGCACGAAATAAAACGTTTATGAATTTTTTAGCGTGAAAAATAAAATTTCGAAATGGCTAAAGAAATTAAGAAACCACGTAGGTTCTCACTGGATGTTCATTCACTAGATGGTTGTTATTTTATGGCCATCGATGTAAAACTATAGTTTTTATAGCTTTAAAAATAAGTCATTGTTGAATAAAGCAAATTATATACCGGGTTATTTTTCAAAGGGTAGCCAAATTTTAAACTTAAGTTCAAATATAAAAATAATGAACCTTCTCTACAAACTTGGCCGGTTATTTTATAAGAACCCTGTATACATATCCTGTATACATATCCTGTATACATATATCCTCGAAATCAGACAAACTTGTTCTAGATGTCAAATTCTAGGCTCGTTAAATATAACAAAAATTGTCTAAATAATAATATATGTGTATGTAAAATATATTATAAGCTACCTAAATAGTTTAGATTATTAAGTGAAAGACTATATAAGAAACATTTGTATAATTGGTTAAAAACTGAATGCTTTTATGACTTAAAATATTTTTAGATACCAACAGTTAAAAATTATATTGCATATTTGCATGCTATGCACTATTGTTAGCGAAACACAACTGCACTGTATAAATTGTAATATCTTCTTAAACCGTGATTCATGCAAATAAACATTTCTGAACTCAGTCGAAGCACCACACGAACCAAAGGTCTTTTTTACTGGGGTGGGAACACTTAGACCGGGAACAATTAGGTATTTGCTAGACATACAAATACTTGTTTAGAGCGGGGTTCAAACTTGCGGCCGAACCGAAATTCGAACTATTATTTCAGAAAAACGTTAAAGAAAATTATTCAAGATAATAAATAAAATTTTTATAATCTAAACCCAGGTCACAGCATCGCAACGCAACCCTAATTTTTTCTTATCACACCATTTCTTACATTTTATTCCTGGCCACACCCAACTATACAATACCCATATTCATACATATACTAAAAACACTTCCCTTCTCAGTGACAGTCAAGAAAAGGGCTTTAATTATATTATTAACCACGTCATAACGACATAAATGGCTCAGAACGTCTTTCAAAGCAAGACAACTTGAAGGCTGCTCACAAAAGATAACATAAATTATATCCAGACAACGTAATTCCACCTTCATTATTGAAATTTAGTGGTTCACGCCTCGCGTGGGAATAATACGAAGATAATTTAATAAACAAAGCAGGTAAATTCTTTGTTAATATTGGAATATACCACTTTCTTGATTATGTTAGTCAACGGTTATTACGTACTAGTAATTTAATATTTCTCTGCTTCACACAGTAATAATAAGCCGGTTTGCTTTATTAATGCAAAATACATATTCACATAATAGGTACTGAAATTATGTAATGTTTGAAATGTTAAACTTAAATGAGCCTATTTAAGTGTTGATTGTTTCACTGTGTAGTGCCAGTGTATGAATAACCACTACACCGTATCGTCCATTGGGTGTCGTAAGAGACGACTGCGGGAAAGAACCAGGAGATGGGCAGCAGCGTGGTAACTATCGCAAACATCGCCCTTTATGAATAATAATAATGTCCTCCAGACCGAGTTTCGGCCACGGCGGCCGGCCTCAGCGGAGGCTAGTCATCGGCGCAGGACAAGATTATAGTGCCCAAGTGTATGCGCAATCACAGGTGCACTCTCTATTCCCTCACTCTCATAATAAGATGGGACGGTAAACCTACACGACCGGAGAGAAATCAGGCACAGGACCAACGGCTTTACGTGCTTTCCGAGGCACGGGGGTGAGACACAGCCAACTTCCTGACTCCGGGCAACCACTGAGAATTTCTTGACGGAAAAACTCAGTAATTAGATTTTTTTGGCCCAACCCGGGATTTGAACCCAGAGGATCTCATGACCAGCAGTCGTACTACCAAAACCACTAGACCAGCGAGGCAGCCCTTATGAATACCAGAATACCAGCGTAAAATAGTAGATTAATGCTGCTGTGTTTCGTATAGTGAGTGTAGAGAAACGGAGACCCTTTTTACTGGAAACGAGGCATTCCATATTAGGCCTCACGGATGACAACGCATCCTGCATTTTGATTCGTAATCGAGGATAGATGTAGATGTCTATGGGCCACAGTAACTACTTACCATCAGGTGGACTGTGTGTTCGTTTGTCACCCTATCCTATAAAAAATTACACAGTTTAAGGGGTGGCCTGTGTTCAACAGTGGACTTTAATAGGCTGTAAAATGTACATGTACGAGTGTTGATTGTAAAAACTTCCCAGTGGATTTTACTTGCAGACAGCTAGAATTAGGTTTCTTCGTGGATGATTGAGGGCAAATACTCTCTTGTACAGCAACATAACGCAAGGTGGCTTAAAGTGGGAAGGAACTGGATGCGTAAGCCGAAGGCCGGGCTTAAGGCGTTTCCTCTAGCGAACGACCTTGAGCGTTCGGTCCTATACAGTCCACGCGCTCTCGCCACAATATATC
This sequence comes from Parnassius apollo, assembly GCA_907164705.1. Classification (NCBI taxonomy): domain Eukaryota; kingdom Metazoa; phylum Arthropoda; class Insecta; order Lepidoptera; family Papilionidae; genus Parnassius; species Parnassius apollo. Next base: position 1,161,506 of record CAJQZP010000835.1, read on the forward strand.
GCGTAAAATACGCCCTATAATTATTTCAATTAAAAAAGAAAAGCGAACTTAAGAAATTAAATAAAACGTGAATAATATAGATTTTTAAATTATCTATCCATTAGTGTAATCCTCAAATGATTAGAGCGTTGTCTTTAGCAACAGATGCATGTAATCAGTATTTTTTTAAAAGTAGATTTTAAATGTATATATAACACATATATACATTTAAAATATACTATAACACATATTTAAATATATTTATAACACACAAAAACAAATTAGAAGATGGAATGTGATGATAGGATATCGAACATTAATAATGTGCTTTTAGATGTAGCTTATTTCTCATAACTAATGAGATAATAGTCTCTGAAAAACGCACTTTTGCAAGGTTTTGGAAAAAATCGGGGTGGCACCGCCCCGAAAAAAAAGATTAATGTGAGCGTGACAGACTTGGAAACGAGCATCATTAGGCAACTTGGAAGAGTCTTGGACATTTAAAAAAAATTGGTCATATGAGAAACGTTTTATTATTTATTACAACTAAGCCGTTCAGTGAGATTTTTTATATTGGAAGTTTAAAAAAAATCTCAAATTAAAAAAAAAACATTTAATTAATCGCAGTATTATAATTATAAAGAGCCGTAGTAGCACAGAGATAGGCCGGTCGTATCAAAATTCGTAATGAAATAAGCAAAGGTACACTCTCTATTCTCTCACTCTCATAATCCGGTGGGACGGCAAACCTACACTACCAGAAAGAGAGATCAGGAACAGGCCCAACTGCTTTACGTGCTATTTCTGATCACGGGGATAAAACCCCCGTTTAAATTCATAGTACAATGAAGACTTTTCCCGGCTACAAAATCCATCAAAAATAAGAAAATGATAAAAAAGAAGAAGTAAGAGAGCGCCTTACTTCTTCTAGTTTATTATTATCACTAGAACGAAAAAGTCAAACCATCACGATTGGTAGACGAATTGCCGATCATAGTACCAGACGTCGTGACCTCGCATCTTGTAGCTGCTCCCCGTTACTGTTCAGGCTACGCAAACGTAACTGGCATAAACAGGATGTATCTGTCAGAAACCATTAGGCTTTACTGAAATTTCCCAAGGTCACCTCTTAGATCAACCTTAGGGTCAAAATACAACTACACTACAAAGATAATTTTTACTTTTCAATCGACTTTAAAAAAAAGGAGGAGGTTCTCAATTCGACTATATTATTTTATGTGTGTTACCTCAGAACATTTTTCTATGTAAACCGATTTGATGATTCTCTTTTTATTTAAAAGCTGGTGCTTCTCATGTTGTCCCACATAAATTTGAACAAGATCTGACCAGAAGTTTTTGAGGCATCCTTAATAATGCTTAATTGACTTCGACTACTTCTTATTTATATTGTAGCGGGTTGTCCAAAATTATTTAATTTTATAGCTTGTTATTATTGTCTTTTATAATAAAAATAACTTTTAAAGTTATATCCTTATGTGGTTTAAGAGTGTCCAGCTTAAGCTCAAAGTTATCCTATAATTACTGGATCGCGTTAACTCGGTGTGAACATGAGAATCCTGGGACAAAAACCACCTGGCCACATTTGCCGCAGCTAATGTTCAGTGATCCGAGAACGTATGAAATTAATGATCGCTCAGACGGCTGATATTCGATGCTACCGTTTTTCTTGTTTGCGATCAGGTTACGTAGTAACAATTGTTCTTTAATTTTTTATAGAATAAGGGTGACAAACGAGCACATAGTCCACCTGATGGTAAGTGAATGCTGTGGCGCATAGACATCTATATTTATACTTGACTAAGAATCGAAACGCAGATGCGTTGTCACCCCTGAGGACTAATATGGAATGCCTAGTTAGCAGTAAAAAAGGGTGTCCGGATCTCTACACTCACCACACGAAATACAGCAGTATTAAACTGCTATTTAACGCTGGTATTCTGTAAAAGAGTGGTACTTCTCTGGTCGAGCCGACCCATTCGTGCTACAATATATATAGCTGCAGCGTGGCTCTACTACATATGAAAGAATCTCTCTTCTTCGAGTTCTTTAAGTAGATAATAATATCATATATGCATAATTGTATTATTTTTTATTGCAGTGTACTGGTACCGTCAGGGAAATCACTACCTCATTTTTGTGGGTGTAGAAGCGACCGGGGAAATAAAACCAGAAATGGGCAGCAGTCTTCTTGATAACTACTCAAAAATAATTTCAAAAAACTGCGTAACCCATGCAATGGCGAATGACCTCCCTATGAAGTCAACGGGGATGGCCTAATTTAAGCAGTGGACTTCTGTAACGCTGTAATGGTAGAATGAATGATATAATATATATGTGAATTTTAATTGATGTAATGTTTCATTCTTTTCTCTTTATCGATGTCTGTACTCACTACGTACGAGAGGGTAATATGGTCATCCGGTTAACATGGTCACTTTCCTATAACTCAAAAACTACAGCTTTATTTTTGCATAGAGTGATCTGTGATACGATAGTTCTTAATCAGTCAATCAAATATTAAAGGGTCAAAAGGGCACTGCTTCGTTTACACTATTTTGACAGTTGACATTGTAGTAAATGCTTTAGTAGATTTTAATATTGTTAGTGTCGTCAGTGTCGTAAGTTTTCTTAGGTAAATTTTTCGAAGTGTTCCTAATTAATGCCAGAGCTTGTTTGCAATTTTTTCTTAATATATCAGTTATGTATTTTTGTCTCTGTCCTTCTCCTAGTTTCTAAAACTAAGCCATTATTACCCTCAACTTAACACTTTTCTTACCCTCCCAGGGTTTAATGGCAGAGAATGTAAGAAGGTTCATTGTAAGATTTATAGTAGGAAACAAGCCTACAGTAACGGATGTATAAATAAATGTACAATACATTGCATTATAAATAACGATTAAAATATTTCAGTTGCTTTCAGTGTTGCTGTTTACAATCGTATATTAGGTTGTACAAATAACTACATATCTCGTATTAAAAATAGCTTGGTAGCGATCACCTCATTCTCAGGGTTATTATCATCCATAATTCCTTAAAATTATATTTAACTTTTTTTGGACAATCTTTGTTTAGTTTTTTTTTAATTTGCCCTGACAAAATCCAATGACATAAGAGTTAACAGTATATCTGATGGTAAGCTAATGCAGCTCATAGATATAATAAGACGTCGTAACACGAAATAAATCTACTGCACAAAAAAGGCTGCTTTTGTGTTACTGGAATTTGAATTTTAGCTTAGTATATTATGATAATGGCTTTCTGAAATATATTTATAATTTAGCTTTTATCAATTATGGGTTGGATAGATTTAGGTATCAGTTATAGCCAATTATGATATAATCATTCATTTCGCGTTTATTTTGTGAAACACACGTATATTACTTTGCTCCGTCATCATTTAATATTTTCGATGTAAATATCTAATGTTTTACTTTATATCGTTTAAAAGCAGAGAAAGATTACATTAAAATAGTCTATTAGTGATAGTGAATTAATTTGTGATTCGTAAAAAGTAAGCATATACTTTTTTAATTAATGCATGCTTCTGCTTCGACAACAAGTGCAGTGGTCGTTCGCTTCCCAATAAGCGCTTTTATCGCTTGAGCTTACTGAAGGGTTTAGGATTTATTTTTAATTATTTTGAAAGAAACGAGATGTCTTTCTTCTACTGGGAAATGTGCTGGTTGTCAGAATAAAATAACTAATCGACAGTTTATGTGTTGTAGTTCATGTAAACTAAAATATGATTTGGACTGTGCCACGATTAGTGAAAAAACTTTCATTTCGTTGGACAAAGAACGTAAAGCTGTGTGGATATGTCATGCATGTAAAAATCGTCAACCTAAGAGTGATAAACAGAACACTCCCATTCGCGGCAACACAATGAACTCAGAAGGCTGTATAGAGAAGGAGACAGAAAAATTGGCAAGTAATTCAAACGTAAAAGTGCGCGCCAAGTCTAGCAGGCGGGAGTTCAGCCCGCCACCAGCAACTTTAGAGGAAATCGGTGACTTACTTGATAATAAATTATCGGACACATCACAAATTTTTCGCAAATTACGAGTGACTATTCTGGAGGATATCAAAGCAATAATATCTCAGGAAATTAATTTAGCCCTCAATGAGTTCAAAAACGAGCTGACGCAAGCTACTGACTTTTTAGGTGCTGAACAGGCGGATTTGAAAGTAAAGGTAGAACAAAAAGACAAAGAAATTAAAGATTTACAGACTCAGACTTTAAAACTTAAAAAAAGAAGTTTATACCCTCCATGGTCGACTGTCTACCATTGAAAAAACCTCTAGAGACAATAACTTGGAAATTAACGGCATACAGGAAAAGGCCAGCGAGGATCTGTTTGGATTATTTCACACCCTTTGCAACACAATTAACTCGCCAGTTGCGGACAGCGACATTCGTGCCTGTCGCCGTGTGGCTAAGATGGATCAATCTTCGAGCAGGCTCCGTTCCGTCTTAGTGACACTGACATCGCCACGTATTCGTGATCGTGACCTTGAAGCCGTTAATAAGTTTAATAAAACTCAAAGTGGCAAACTAAACTCGAAACACCTAAATATTGATGGTGCTACTAATAAAATATATGTCTCTGAACATATATCACCTGATTGTAAAACATTATTCAGAGAGGCTAGAAGAGTATAGGCAAGGAGAAAAATTTTAAGTTTATTTGGGTCAAGAGAGGAAATGTACGCTCGCAAAGTTGAAGTTGCTACTCCCGTGCTCATCAAAAACAATGATTGCTTAGTTAAGCTAGTTTAGTCATATCTTCCATTTATTTGTTTATTTTATTTTTGTGTTCACTTGGTTTAAGTTTACTTTGATAAAAGCTTATGTTATTTTATGGGTAAAAGAAAACAAAGAAAGTATTTTATATTAGGTATTTTGAATGTACGTTCGCTAAATACCGGTTTTGAGGAACTTAATCAAAGTATCCAAATTAAGGTTCTTGATATACCATGTCTTAGATAGACTTGGCTTCATTATCGTTCCAATATTGACTTGTATTCAATTTCCGGCTACAGACTGCTGCACAACCCTCGTATTGCGCCCGAACTTAATAACGTATCTCTTTTTTAGGATTAATAGCAATCCGAGATTGTACCCTATACAAAGATCGATCCAAATCCACATCCCAATAACATAACTTAACAAGCCCAATCTTTTTTTTGCGGAGATCGCAGTCGATCCAAACAGATGTTTGGATCGATCCGTTTCCTCTCGACTGTTTCGTTTTATGCATAGCGACTATTGCTTCTTTCAAATAGTTGTATTAATATAATAACATAAAATGTAATTTTAGATTTATAACTATTGACTTTAATTAGAAGTTATTACATTAACTCCTTTTTTCTCCCTAAAATTATAAAATGATTATATTTTTATTTAAATCAATGTAACTATGGTTTGAAAACAATCACGTAACGGAACGCCGCCGGTCAGTAGCGGCCGCAGCGTCATCGGTCATCGCTCATCGCGTTTCGCGTCGGTCAAAACAATTATCAAGTTTCACTGCTTCGGTTCGATCACAGTTCGAGAACAGAAATATTTACAGCAAATACTTTTTGAATAATAAAATAATGGAGCCACAAATAGTAAGTTAAATTGTAATACATTAGATATTGTATCATTTGATGTGATGTACAACTACATAAATCGCTTTTTATTTCAGACAATGAGCTAGCCACTTTCAAAAGATGAAAGCAAAGCCTTACTCGAACTTATTGAAATGAGCAAAATTATAATATCTAAAGCCACAAACGCCAGCAGCAATAAAATGAAAGACAAAGAGTGGGTACGAATAGCCGAGCAGTTTAATGCTACAGCAACAAGTTGTCGTCGGACACCACAACAGCTTCGGCTGAAATGGGAGAATTTAAAGAAGAACGCACGTAAACGTTGCACTAAAATAAGAATGAACAGCATAAACGTTAGTTTCGTTGTTTATTTATTTTTAATCTAAGTATAAATAAATGATTAACCATTTTATTTACATTCTTTATTAATTTCATCTTTTTGATTTGCAGACTGGCGGTGGTGTTGGTGAGTATATACCCCCAGACGAAATACTGGATCGTGTTACCAGCTTATTGGGGAATACAGCTAGTGGATTAGTTGTTCCTTATGGGGGAGATAGGGAACCCGAGCACTTTGTAGTGATTAGTGATGGTGGTGGTATCGTGCCAAATGGAAATGGTGTAGAGGAATTAGGTGGTGATGCTAGGGTCAATCTAGAAATCCTAGAGTTTCAGGACACACCAGTGCCAGATCCGCAAAAGGAAATGGTTGTGACCCCTACTTCTCCACATTCAGCAATGGCTCAGGTTAACACCTATGCTGTTGCTGAACAAAATAAAGTTTCGGATACACCACGGAGAGTAACATTCAATGTTCCTAAAACAGGTAATGGTTATTTTGATGTTGATAGAATTTTAATTTATAAGATAACAATTTCACATGGTGTTCCATTCGCTGAGGTGGTGGTATGGTCAAACTTGTAGTCCGCTTTAGTTTAAAAGCAGTGTAAATTGAGGTAAAATAGTAATAGGCAAAAGATATACTCCTTTTTTATTTAAAAAAAGGCTAACTTGTAATTTAATAAATTAAATTAATTTGTATTTTACAGGTAAAAGGAAATTGCAGGGTGATGGGTTAAAATCTTCTAGAGACCGTTCCATTGCAGAATATTATACATTTAAAAAACTGTGCCTGGAGTCAAAATTAGAAAATATAAAATTAGAAAATAAAAAACTTAAATTAGAAAATGAAAAACTTCTATTAGAAATAGAAAATTTTAAGAAATAGTTATTTGTGTAATAGTATGTAAGTGTAAAAAATAATTAAGTATTCTGATACATAAAAGACAGTCATGTCTGTAAGTAGTTGTTAATAAATTCAAGCTTTGTATGTATTCATGATTTGTAATATTAGTAGTTATATAGTTTGTATTTGAAAATCTTTTAACCAATAAAATATGTATGTAATAAATGTATTAAAGTTAGATTAATGTCTTAGTAATATAGTAATTAAAGAGTAAAATCATTTTTATTGAATATTTGTTTTATTTTTACAATTAAATTCACAAAATATAAAGAAAAGTAACACTTGTGATCTCTGAGTTCTTTGCCTGCTAAATAGCCTATAATATATAAATATTATTATTAGCAACTCGTGTTTAAATTGAACAAAAATTTAAAAAGGGTAAGTATTTTTACTTACTTGGAGACTATTATGTGGATGATATGTGGTATAAAAGGAGGAAAAGGTAGTTACAAATTAAATACTTTTTTTTATAAATGTCTAGGTATTATAGTAATAATTGTATTTTAATAGAGATAAATAATTTTTATTGATTTTTAAATTTTTACAATTAAATTTACAAACTTTAATAAAAAATAACAACTGATTCTACATTCAATTTTTAACCTTATAACATCAGTGCAAGCCTGCATCACATCACATTACAATTTGAATACATATTATTTGCACCCGCATCTCAAAACAGTTAACAAAAAATAGTTGCTTTATGCAGTTGGTAAGGAGACCGATGAGCTACATCGTTCATAAGCTTTGAGTTTGAATTTTTCTTTAAATAAAATACATTTAAAGAAAAGTACCACTTGTGATTTCTGATTTCTAGTTAGTCGCCAGGACACAGTTACATGGAGACATAAAAACATAGAAGGTAGTTATAATTATTTGACTTCTTTTATATAAATTTATCAATATTATAGTAATTAATGTACTGTAATTAATGTAATTTTTATAATATACATTAATTACTATAATAAAAATTAAATAAATATAATTAAATTCACAAACAATTTATAAAGAAAAGTAACACTTAATAGGAACTTCACAGTTTATTTAAATTTAACAATATTTTAAAAAGATTAAGTACTATTACTCACATATGTGGTATAGAAGTAGTAGAAGGCAGTTATAATTTAAGTTCCTTTTTATAAATATCTCAGTAGTATAATAATATAGTAATTAATGTGTATTTTTAATAGAGAAATTAATTTTTAATACTTGCTTTATTTTTACATTTGAATTTAAAACTAAGAAAATACTAACAATTTAATTTCTAACTTATTCTACATAATTGTTTTTACCTGTAAAGTTAATTAAGGCAGTTATTTGTCCAATGAGTGTCAACGTTTCTATAATGTCATAAAATAATTATTTATCAAATCAGTTCTATGGTTTGTAGGAATATCATTAACAACTACATTATGAGGCATTGTACTATTGTCGATAGATGGTAGTTCTACTTCAGAGGGGATTTCTGTGAGATTGTGATTTCTGCAAATATTATGTAGGACTGTAGTTGCTATTATTACCGCCTTCATATTTGGTATTGACAAACATAGTGTAAGTGCTACAATAGGGAACCTACGTTTCCATACTCCAAATGCTCTGTAATACAAACAATTTGTTTATTAAACACCAGTATTCCCATAACACATTTTATCTAATAATACTGTTTTATTTAACATACCGTTCAATAGTATTTCTAGTTTTAATGTGTGCTTCATTGTACCTATGTTCAGCTTCAGAAACTGGATTCAGAACAGGTGTTAATAAATATGGCCTGTTTGGATAGGCACTATCTCCAAGTAACCAGCGATTTCCGAATTGCCCTGCATCACATTCAGCTGTTATAAAAACAAAGAATATTAGGCTCTGACAGTAAATATTCAAATTTATTACAACTTGAATACATATTATTTACACCTACCTCTCAGAATAGAGTTATTAAATATAGTTGCATCATGCGTAGAACCAGGCCAACGAGCCACAACATTTATAAACTTTAAGTCTGCATCACAAACACCTTGAACATTTAATGAAAAGTAACCCTTCCGATTTCTGTATTCTTCTCCTATTAAATGACCTAAAATATATAAACATTATTATTAGCAACTTCATAGTTTATTCATATTTGCCAAAATTTTAAGAAGAGTTGAGTATAGTTACTTACAAGGAGACTGTATGCGGATATGTGTGCCATCAATTGCCCCAAGCACGCGAGGAAATCCAGCAATTCTATAGAATTTGTCTGCACTCCTTCGATGAACATAAATATATTTATCATATAATTGGGCAATTGCTGATGATGTGTCTCGCACTATTCTGCCTGCTGTAGATTTTGAAACTCCAACAAAATCTGCTACGGATATCAACATTGTGCCTAGTGCATAAAACCGTAGGGTCAACAAAAGTTGATGCAATGGTGAAACTCCGTAATTTCTGCAAAGGATTACATAAAATGAAGTATATTATATACTTAATTGTAAAAAATTATCTAATTTGCTATAGACCAGCTTTGCTTTACCTCGTGGATGTTACTCGTAATAATGGGGTTATTTCTAACAATAAAGAATTGAACGCATGTTTGTTCAATCGAAACCTAAAGGTAAAATCACCGTCATCGAGACTTTGCGTATAGTTCACTCTTCTGATTCTCTTTGGAGTGCGGCGTAGAGTTTCATCTTCATCACTCGAGTCAGATAACTGAGCTAGCATTTCCAAATCACTGTCACTGTCACTAGATAGTAATGTTAAATCCATTTTTGCGCAAATAAAATAAAACAAAATACGTAATCGGTTGGAACTCGAAGGATTAATCCTAGGCTTTTCTCGGATTGCGAATTTGGATTGTTTACACCGATCGAACTAAACGTCAAAATTGACAGATAGGTTATTGATACACACAAATTGTCATTCGCCCACAGAGGTCTATCTTTTTTTTGTAATCCGACCTCCCGAGGATAGCTTGCTTCTACAGATTGTAATTTTAATCCCTGGATTGGTTGTTGGCACTGTCTAACCATAAAATGGATTGAATTATCAATCTTGGATAGCTAAAAATAGATTAAGATCGAATATTAGGTTCGGGCGTATGTCGTGGTGGTGGTGTTTGTGCTTACATAAAATCTAATTTACGTGCAAAGCGCTTAGATCACCCCCCTGGGGAACTTGAACAGATATGGTTTAATGTTAACATAGGTAGTTAGACTATTGTATTTGGTTCGGCGTATCGTCCTGAATCAGTGAGTGTTGGTTCAGCTATAGACTGTTTGCACGAGTCTCTCTCGTTTTTTATAGCGCAATATGATCAATTATTTCTTGTTGGTGACCTGAAGATTGATTGTCTAAACAACGACGGCCTTCCATATACGCCTAATTGTCTCAAGACCCTTACTGATACATTTAACCTCCATCAAATCGTGAACCAGCCTACACGAATCACTTCTACTACGAGTATCCTGACTGATGTTATCTTTACTAGGACACATCTTAAGCCCATTTCTCTGGAGGTGACACATAATGATGATCTTAGCGATCATGGACTGATTTCAGCAAAATTTCCGTTCGCGATTCAAAAATCTAAATGTCGTATAATTTCATACAGGCCTATAGCTGAGAACACAATTGCAATAAACAATGCTGCTAAATACCCACCATGGGAGCTGGTACTAGTACAAAATAGTATCGATAATATGGTAAATACCTTTAACAATCTCGTCATTGACTTGATGAACTCATTCGCCCCTGTTCATAAAAGCACTTTTAAACTACCCCCTGCCCCATGGATGACTGATAGAAAAATGAAGTCAATTCGTGACAAGGCTTGTCACCGGGCCAAAACTATAAAATCGGATAGTATGCAATTTTACCGCGATCTGCGCAACTATTATAACCGAGCAGTTACTCTAGAAAAGCAGGCATATTTTACCAGGTTTGTCAATAATAATAGGTCAAATCCTTAATCCTTCTCAGATGTGGCGTCACATAAAACGAATAATTTCACCTGCCGTAAAATACCGTTCCATACCGGACCATCTTCTTGACCCTGATTCACTTAATAATCATTTTACAAACACCATATCATGTGCACCTCCCGACAAAAGTGTTATTCAAGAAATCGAATCACTTAAACACTCTGAAATCGAATTTCAATTTGTGGCCGTAAACAAAACGTTAGTGAAAAGTATAATTGCTTCTACAGCTACTAATGCGACCGGAACTTATGGCATCTCCATGTTGATGTTAAAACTTACGCTTCCATATTCTTTGTCAACGATAGTGGCGATAGTTAATAAATCAATATTGGAAGGAGTATTTCCAGAATCTTGGAAATGTGCCATCGTCACTCCCATTCCTAAAAAATCAATGGTGGATAATCCTTCTGATATAAGACCAATAAGCATTCTTCTTGCACTATCTAAAATAGTTGAAAGATGCGTTCTTTATCAAATTTCACCATACTAGAACGTAATTAAGTACTACCTGTGATTCAATCTGGTTTTAGAAAGAATCACAGTTCAGTATCAGCTCTTTTAAATATTACTGATGATATTCCAAATTATTATTCCAATGAGGGTAAGGGAACAATTATGGTTTTGCTAGACTTCAGCCGCGCTTTCGATTGTGTTGATATATCTGTTCTATTGGCAAAATTAAAATACTATGGTTTCACATAATCGGCCTGCACCTGGTTTCAATCTTATTTCCATAATCGCTGCCAAAAAGTGCAATGTTTGAATAGCCAAGGAGTTCTAAATATCTCCAACATGTTCCCCCTTAATAAAGATGTTATCCAGGGTTCAATACTTGGTCCTACATTATTCGCAATTTACGTGGCCAACGTTACTAAAGCTATAACTCACTCGAAAATTCATTTATAATAACTCACTCGAAAATTCACTTATATGCAGATGACAGCCAAGTATACGTTCACACAACGCCAATTGATGAGGAGGTTGCTGTTGCTATTTCCAAGTTAAACTAAGATAGACAGACCGTTTTGTTACAACTAGTTATTACATAAGCTCTCTATTTAAATTTTAACATTGTATATTTGTGTGGCAAATAAATACTTTTTATTTATTTATTTATTTATGGGTTGGATTCTTTTTGCATTGCTACGTTCAATTATATACTGCGTGATTTTTATTACCGTTTGGAAAAAATAGGGTGAACAGGTGAACGGAAAAGAAACCCATGGCATAGATATTTTACAATTTATTTTTATTTTACATCAATACATTACGAAATTGATCTATTAATAAATACTACTAAATTAAAATAATATTTCGGTACTTAAAAAATAACAATATAATTTAATTAATGACAGCAACATTTTGAACTAACTAAAATAAATCAATAATTAAAACTATCGAAATTAAAATAAAACGTACCTAATTAGTAGTATTTATTGATAGATCAATTTAATAATATGTTAGTGTAAAATTTAAAAAAAAATGTAAATATCAGTCAGTAGCATAGGCTTTTATTCCGCTCACCTGTTATTTTCCCGTTCACCTCTATTTTTTCTGTAATGGTAGTTTTAATCAGCATGCAGTATGTTTTGTGAAATTGAAAATTGGTACTGATATAGTAAAATTTTGCCCAAAGACTGCTATTGTAGAAAATCTGCAACTTTCTTGTTTACACAGATACAGCCGCGTCATAAAGTTAGTGATAAATTAAATCCAAAATAACATAACATAATGAATAAAGTTACGAAATCCAACGTTTTTTATTCGCGTCCCATGTTTCAAGTACTTAAGAGCACGGCCATACATCATTTTATTTCTAAAGCAACTTCACATATGTGACATCATTAATCAGCTACTTAGTGAAGCAATTTATCAAACTATTAAGGCCCCGCCGGTAGGAACCGTTATCGAATAATGGCGCCTAATTTACAAACAAACGCCATTAAGAGGTGAGAGTAAGTCAGCTCAAATTCTAATTTCGCCCCCACTTCCCCGCGCGTCGTATGCTATGTACCGGCATGTTTGTAATCACTAATACTCTAAGTAGATAGGTCGTTAGATACTTATTTCATTAGGTTTATCATATTTATGCCTGTTTCTTAACGCCAACCCAGTCGCTTCTTATTTTTATAACGGTTATTTCCCATTTTAATTTTACGTCTTCCTGTTGCGTAATGTGTTTTCTGATCGTAAGCGACACAACTTCTCCCTTCAAAAGCCGGAGCAATACTAACGGAGCGACAGGAATCAAGCTTACGCACCGATAGTTTAGGTAATTTCTTTTTACAGTGAAAATAATGGTATTTAAAAAAAAAGTAAATAACATAAGCACTGCTTTATAGTTAGTTCAGTTAGTATGCAAAGTTTCATGATCTTATTTAAAGTATTTTATGAATAACAGCGGTTTATTGTTCAGTTTGGAGGTAACTTTGGATTTTTTTTTCTATCGAGAAAATTTTACGGAATCGTGTTTTCGTCTAACATAAACCTTAACATTAATCCTCAACTTTACCATATATTTATTTCAAAATTAATGCTGCAATACTTTCGGCATAACGGAGGATCTTGCTAAGCCATTTGAGGTTATATTTCCCCTTAATGTACTCTGTAGAGTTCTCAATGATATAATTTTACGTCATAAACATTTTACACACTACAGCCTTTCAAAATTCCACTGCTGAACATAGGCCTCCCCCAAAGATTGATCAAAGGGGATATTTACCTTTGTTGGCACGCTTGGCAAGTGGGTTGGCAACCGCAGTTTTTTATTTTAAGTCGTTATTAGGAAGATGCTGCTGCCCATCTCCTGTTTTTACCCTCTGTTGCCTCTTACGACACCTACGAACTGATATTAGGTAGTGAATATTCTTACACAGCCACTACAGGTGTAACACGATTTTGGCGGCAATTACAAATATTAAATAAAAACAACATAATTTCTTTTATATATAATATTGAATTCTGATTTAATTTTTGATCTCTTATTTTTGTATTCAATTAATTCACTATATTTTTATACTGTGTATATCTTATATGAATTGTGTGTAACACCCGTAATTAAGATATTTGATAGAATCAGGCGTTACTTTGCGGAAATTCATTATAATAAAGGTATTCATATTTAATTCACAACCATCCGCTTAATTAAATACAATGATCTGTCTCTTCAATCCAGGTAAGACACATCATTGTATTTAATTAAGCGGATGGTTACGAATTAAATATTAATACCTTTTTTACCTGAAATTAAGTCAATATTTAGTATTTATAGTTTCTTGTAAAATTATTATACTTTTGGTAGTGTATGTCTTGTTGGTGTTAAATAAATAATAAAAGCGTAAGCAACCTTTTATTGAATAAATTGTTGCATGGATTTGGTAGCCGCATCGAAAATAAGCGATCTTCGATTTACAAGTCATGATGTCATTCGATGCATTAGAGTGGGTGGCGGACAATTCGAACATTCACAATAATTTACGTCAAATAAAGATATAGTATTGTTTATTATTGATGATATTCAGAAATATAACTTTTAAGAAAATAAAGAAAATAAGAATAATATTTTATTTCTTCATTTTACAAAAGTAAGTTAATATTTAAAATAAAGAAACATACTTTTGTTTGACGTGGTAGATACCACAGCTATATTAGTAGTATAGTTGTAGCAGGAATGGGTCGGCTCGACCGGGGAAGGACCACGCTTCCACAGAATACCAGCGTGAAATAGAAGCTTAATGCTGCTGTGTTTCGTATGGTGAGCGTAGAGAGCCGGAGACCCTTTTTACTGGAAACCAGGCATTCCATCTTAGTCCTCACGGGTGACAACGAATCTTCATTTTGATTCGTGTTCGAGGATAGATGTAGATGTCTATGGGCCACAGCAACTACTTAACATCAGGTGGACTGTGTGCTCGTTTGTCACCCTATCCTATAAAAAAATACTTAGCTTTCTAGATGTTAAGTTCATAGTTTCAAAGAAAACTTGTGTCAGATGAATGAGTGAACACAATAGTATTTTATATTTCTATTAAAAAAAACAAGTATTGGAACTAAAGAATACTAAAGTTATATTTAAACTTTCTAACGAACTTTAAGTATGAAATACGGAAGTGACACATACATATAAAACAAATTTTAAATTTATAAGTTATGGTTTGCAATGGAAAATACCTACCAACTTTATAAAAGTTTCAGCTATTCATGTGTAAGTTTAAAACCTACTTGTTCTTTGGAGGTAAACGTATTACATAATATAATATAATGACATACTGAATATAAAAGAACACGTGATAGGTTCAAGGTGCAGCTATATTACGGTTTTAACACGAATGGGTCGGCTCTACAAGAGAAGTACTAAGCTTGCACAGAATACCAGCCTATAGATATACACATAATACCTACTGCTGCTAGTGCCGTTTTTGTGTTAGTGATACATTTCCTTTTTCTGTCTAGCAGTCCATCTGGGTAAGTTTCTACTGCCAAATATCAGTGCTAGCACTAGTGTGTTTTGGTGTAAAGAGTATAAAGAACCAGTATAACTATAGGCTGTGAATCATTCGCAGATACCACTCTCAGATTTATTTCTTCCGCACGGAACATTTACCGGTATGATCTAGTTGATAAGGTATATAGAGACTGTAGCTTTTTTTATAGAATAAGGAGGACAAACGAATACACAGTCCACCTGATGGTAAGTGGATGCTGTGGCCCATAGACATCTACATAAATGTATTCGATTAAGAATCAAAATGCAGATACGTTGTCACCACTGAGGACTAATATGGAATGCGTCGTATCCAGTAAAAAAGGGTCTCTACATTTACCATACGAAACACAGCAGTATTAAGCTGCTATTTTACGATGGTATTCTGTGAGAGTGTGGTCCTTCTCCGGTTAAGCCGCCCCATTCAGGCTACAACCATAATATAGATGAAGTGCTGTTAACTTATGAGGCTCTAACAGTTTTACCTGACTGATGGCCTTGCAAGCCGCGAGCTGATTTCATAACAGGCTGTGAGGCGTTTGCAGAAACTACCCACGGATTTATTACCTACGCATGGGGTCTTTACTGGTATGATCTAGTTGATAAGGAATATGGAGGCTGTATCTATATACAGTCTATACTATGAGGCAAAGGCGAAAAATCTCAGTATGGCGCGGCCCATATCTCAATATGCTCAGACTACATCAAGATATGGACTGCGAGCCGCGACGATGCGAAATAAGCTGAGTTGATGAAACGCAATAAAATTCGCAAATAACTAGTTTCATTCAATGTTTATGATAATTCTTATTAATAGTAATAACGTCACGGAGATCGAATTTTGGTCACGACGGCCAGTCTCGACTAGACATCGGCACAGGACAGGATTATTGTGTACGAGTATATGTATGCACAAGCACAGGTGCACTCTCTATTACTTCGTACAATACAATACAATAACTTTATTTCAGCCATCAAGGACTTAAAAATTAAGAAAATTGGCCCATAGCAATATATACCTTAACCTATATATATATATATATATATATATATATATATATAAATATAATGATTTCTTAAATTTACGCGAACACTACACATTGAATAAAACTAAATTTACGGATTTTATCGCGTTTATTTCACTACTTTTACTTATTTTTAATTCCCGACATTTCGGGTGCTTTACAGCAACCATGGTCACGGGGGGGACTGAGATGTTTGACATCCCAATGTCATAGTTAGTCCGGCTACCTTCGGTTTTTGAATATTAATTTTCTTAACTAAGACTTCCCGGAGCGTCGGTCGGAAGTCTGCAGTCTGCGAACATGTTCAAGATCGTCCCCACCATTACATTCGTTTTGATAAACCACAAATTCTCGCAAAAGAACACCGATTCCTACCAAGGATGATACGCGAGGCTATTGAAATTAAAAAACCATCCAAATTTCAATAGAGAAGATGGATGGGTGCTGCCACCTGCTCGGGATCCTATAATTAACAAAATTAAACCCAAACCTAAGCATACCACTGCAAGACTTCATGATACTATAAGCTCGTTTTGCGTAAATCGGACCAAAAATTAATATTCAAAAACTGAAGGTAGCCGGACTAACTATGACATTGGGACGTCAAACATCTCAGTCCCCCCCGTGACCATGGTTGCTGTAAAGCACCCGAAACGTCGGGAATTAAAAATAAGTAAAAGTAGTGAAATAAACGCGATAAAATCCGTAAATTTAGTTTTATTCAATATATATAATATATATATATATATATATATATATATATATATATATATATATATATATATATATAATATAGCACTATTTAGGGAACTTTCTTCTTTGGAGCGTCCCTAAACCGGCGAAACACTACCCCAGAAGGCCAGTTATAGGGGGCGAGGAATGTCTCTTTGTATTTTGCAGGAACCTATAGTATGTAAGATTTGAAGTTCGTCACCTATAAGATTCCAGACGGTGCAAATGTAAACAAATCGGATCCTCTATGCGTATTCTAATCATAAGTCCGATGTGACGATAATCTATCACGACCTGAGAGAAATCAAGCGCAGGACTAACTTGATTCGGCCCGATCTGGGATTGGAGCTCCGGATCTCATGATTACCAATCGCGTATACGAGCACTATACCAACGGATAGTATTTTTGAATGTGAATTTGTAACATCAATAGAGTAAGGAGACTGACTGCCTCAGTGTCCGGTCAAAATCAGTTAAAGTGAATTCGTAACATTAATTGTGTAAGGAGACTGACTGCCTCAGTGTCCGGTCAAAATCAGTTAAAGTGAATTCGTAACATTAATTGTGTAAGGAGACTGACTGCCTCAGTGTGCGGTCAAAATCAGTTAAATGGGTTAATTTGCCTGACAAGAAATTCTCAGTACCAGTCCGGAGTCAGGGGGTTAGCGGTGTCTCACCCCCGTGCCTCGGAAAGCGTGTAAAGCCGTTGGTTCTGCCTGATCGCCCCCCAGCTCGTGTCCAGATGGGTTTACTGTCTCATCAGACTATGAGAGTAACGGAATAGAGAGTGCACTTGTGCTTGAGCATACTATTGGGCTAATTGGGCACTATAATCCTATCTTGCGCAGATGGATGGGATTTTCACTTCGCGTCTACCATCATACGAATCTCGACTAAAGTTTTTTAATATTCAACGATTATCCTTGAGGAGACAATCTGCCGACCAAGTAAAAAAAAGTAAAGTTACAGCCTATATACGTCCCACTGCTGGGTACAGGTCTCCCCTCATTTCTGAGAGGGTTTTAGGGCAAGCAAGTGTCCGCCGCGCTGCCCCAATGCGTGTTGACGAACTCACATGTCTTATAAATATATTTTTTCTTATTCCTCAGACATGAAGGTTTCCCACGATGTTTTCCTTCACGGCCGAGCACGTAGTAAATCAGCACTTAAAATTAAAATTAACAATTTCATTGGTGCCGGCGGGGATCGAACCCGGGTTACTCGCGTTCTGTGATATTTATAGCGAGCTTTAACCATGTGAGCTACCACGGCTCCGGCCAAGTATTTTTGCACAAAATTGTGCATTCTCGTATAGATTGCCCAGAGTTACTAAGGCTAATTAACTTCAATTTCGGTATACGACAACGTGTTCAAAGAATTTTCAGGACGTACACAAGAATAACACTTCCTTTTTCAACTCTTTTGTCACAATGTGCCATCATGTACGTCTAGATATACTCGATAGTAGCCTTGTTAGATTTAAAAGAAATTTACGTGTTTCTCTTAAAATTTAATGTATTTTTATCTGTTTATTTTTGCTAGGACTAAGTTTCTACTGCAGTTATTATACTGTGTACACTTTGTTGGATTGTAGTTTAGATCAACGCCAATATACTTTTGATTTTTGACCTTTATATAACTACTGTCTGTTTACCTATACCTTATTCAATAAAAAAATAAGTTGGCTAGTCTCCGTGGAGACTGGCCGCCGCGACCAAAATTCGGTCTAGTAGATATTATTAGAGTAAGAAGGCATTAAAAGCTTTGTATTGTATTATAATTAATACAACACTCAAACTTTTCTTTAATAAAGCAGACTTAAAAAGTTTTATTCCTAAGGATCTGAAATTCTTGACTTTTACGGGCAATTTAAAGTTTTTTTGACCCATAAAACGCTTACAAGAGAAACCTTTTGGGTATTTGAAAAACCTCTTGTGGGAGCGAAATGTTGTTTATTTGTGTCAGGTGAGTGGGGACATACGTCTAACAAAATATGGACATTCATACTATCATCCATTTCGTGATGTTTATGTAATGGCAAAATACTCAACATTTCTCACTTGATACAGAAAGAAAAACTTTTTATTCCATATACATTATAAATAATACCTATTAAAAGTCACTTTTTTAAATGTAACTACTGGTTCGGAATAAAACCTCTGTCCCGGGAAGAATCAGCAAGAAACTCAGCAGGACCTATTTTTTTAAAATAACAGCTTACAATCACGTATGTTACAATTTACAACACAAAACAAATAAGAAATAGCTTGGTAGCGATAGCCATTCCCAGGGGTTATTATCATCTATACATTCCTTAATATTATAATAACCCTTTTTATACAAACTTAATTTAAAAAAGTTTTTGAACTTTGTGCAGGTCAAATTTTGTATATAAACTATAATATTCAAACGCTACTCAATTCCATGATGTCGTTAGGTCTCGTGATGTCACAGTCACTTTTACTCAAAGTAGTAAAGAAAGCACGAGACTTAAAGTCATCTTAGAATTTAGTAGCGTTAAAGTATTCAGGTATAAGAGTTTCAAACGAGCACAGAGTTAATACACTTACGGTAAAGGATGCTTTGGCCCGTAAACACATACAACTATTATTTTTATTGGATAAGGATGATAAACGAGCAGACAGTCCACCTGATGGTAAGTGATTGCGGAAGCCCATACACATCTACATCTATTTTCGATTACGAATCAAAATGCAGATGCGTTGTCACCCATGAGGACTAAGATGGAATGACTCGTTTCCAGTTAAAAGGGTATCCGGTTCTTTACACTCATCACACGAAACACAGCAACATTAAGCTTCTATTTTACGCTGGTATTCTGTGAAAGCATGGTCCTACCCCGGCGGAGCCGACCCATTCACGCTACAACTATACTACTAATATAACCGCAGTATAGCTCTATCACGTATAAAAGACGAATATGGACTGTTTCGTTACCAGTGAAAACGATTGGGACACATTTTATCATAATCATCGTTACAGCCTATCAAAGTAAAATACCGAAAATTATTAGTTTTATTGCCAAGTCGTTATTAGAAAGATAATTGTCCATCTTCTAGCTCGCTTCACACTGTCGCCTCTTACGACACCTACGGGACGATATGGGGTAGTATATACTCTTACACCGCCATTATACGGTTTTAAAATTAAATATAATCAGTTTTGAATAGTCCTACTCTAATAAAAGTAGAGTAATCGAATATGTTTTACCCGTTATAACTCATATCATCATTTTTGGCTTCATTACGGTGCTTTAATCACACACCTGTAATCATTTCTTTTCTAAACTCTACTTAAAACTCAAGTTATCTTAAAATATGTATGCCGATAATTTTCAACTAAATGCACAAGCTAAAGCATCCAATATAGATTTTTCTATATAATTATTAAACGAAGTTTTATGATGAGAGAGATGGAATGGAATCTGTATCCTTCAGAATACCAAGCAAGTTTCAGGTAATCACAGCAACATATTTCTCAAATAAAAGAAATCATTAAGATTTTGTATTAGTTCCTATTTCGAATGTTCGAATAACCAATAAAATATTACTATCGCACAAAATGCTTTGACATCAATAAATAATATAAGATGGAACACTAGAGCGTGTGAACATATTTATATTCATAGAGCGTTCATAATTCATACCCGAGTCTAAGCGGGAAACTAAAACAAGCAGCGCATAGAAAGCGTCGTTGGGAAGGTTGTATTGTATATTTAGAGAACGATTCCATGAAAATACGATGAATATTTTATACGTGGTGAAACTACTTTGCACCGGATTACGGCTGTAGTGATTACATGCTTTTGGCTGTAGCATAAATGGACGCTCTCACAGAATGTTTGTATTGTTTATCAGAACGTAAAAATCCAATGCTAAAGATTATCTCTTCCGTTGTAGGGATTTCCTTAAAAGTCAGGATTTGTAAGCAAATTGACGTTTGCAGTACCAGAAGTATCGCACTTTGAACGTGATTTTTCGTAGCCATTCAAATCGACAGCGTAGGCAAATATCGAAGGCCAAAACGTCTTTCTTGTGTATCCCATAGTTGCTTTTCGACAGTCACAATAGAAAATATGCAATATAACGAGCTTCCTCTCACTTTTTTTAAATAATGTAAAAAATTATAAAGTAAAAATAGCTAAAAAAACACTAAAAGTTTCTAATGAAATCATTATTCATACATATTGAAACAGTGTACATTGTACTATTGTAGGTTAATATAATATATTACTGTAAATTCCATGATCTTATGTGTTTTATCTTATGTGTCCCTTCAGCGGTGCCAAGTTGACTGTCGGTATATCGAAGTGCTGAAGTGTGTGTACAGTAGGGCTACGATGGCTATCCGAGTACAGAACCAGTACAGAACCTATCCAAGTGCAGAGAGGTGTAAGACAGGGTGACTTTATATCCCCGAAACTCACTGCTGCGTTGGAAGACGTTTTCAAGCTACTGGACTGGAAAGGATACGGTATTAACATCAATGGCGAGTACATCACTCACCTTCGATTTGCCGACGATATAGTCCTTATGGCAGAATCGCTGGAGGACCTTGGCACTATGCTCAATGACCTCGATGGTGTCTCCCAACGGATAGGTCTTAAGATGAACATGGACAAAACAAAGATCATGTTTAATGTCCATGTCACACCTATGCCGGTAGTTGTTGGGAGCACTATGCTCGAAGTTATTGACGAGTACGTTTACCTGGGACAAATAGTCCGACTAGGTAAGTCCAACTTCGACCGAGAGGTTAATCGACGGATTCAACTCGGCTGGGCAGCGTTCGGGAAATTACGACACATCTTCTCGTCAGGTATACCTCAATCTCTGAAAACTAGATTGTACAACCAGTGCGTGTTGCCAGTGATGACTTACGGATCTGAGACGTGGTCCTTCACTGCTGGCCGTATCAGGACGCTAAAGGTCGCTCAGCGAGCTATGGAGAGGGCTATGCTCGGAGTTTATCTGCATGATAGACTCAGAAATGAGGATATCCGCAGTAAAACCAGAGTGACCGACATAGCCCAACAGATTAGTAAGCTGAAGTGGCAATGGGCCGGCCATATAGCTCGAAGAACCGATAACCAATGGGGAAGAAAAGTTCTCGAGTGGTAGCCTCATACCGGTAGGCGTAGTGTAGGGCGACCCCCCACTAGATGGAGTGACGACCTGGTAAGACATGCAGGAAGTCGATGGATGCAGGTGGCTCAGGACCGTGCTTTGTGGCATTACTTGGGGGAGGCCTATGTTCAGCAGTGGACTTGTGAAGGGCTGTAATGATGATGATGATGATGATGATATATATATATATATATATATATATATATATATATATATATATAAATTACGTGTCACGTTGCTTGTCCGCGATGGACTCCTAAACTATTTAACTGATTTTCATCAAATTTGCACACCGTGTGCAGTTTGGTCCAACTTGAGAGATAGGATAGTATTGCCCGATGACCCATAATTTTTTTGCGAATTCAAGGATTTTTAATAGGACTTGACAAAGGTCGTCGAAAAGGACAGAACAACGTTTGCCTGGCACGCTAGTACGTATAAAATATATATATATTATAAATTTATTATAAACTATTATTGATAATAATGGTAGATTTATATAATTAATATAAATCTCCCATTATTATCAATAAATAGTTTATAGTTAATAATCACAGCAATTAAACCGTGTGTGGTTTCTGATGTAGG
The DNA here is from genome assembly GCA_907164705.1 of Parnassius apollo. NCBI lineage: Eukaryota > Metazoa > Arthropoda > Insecta > Lepidoptera > Papilionidae > Parnassius > Parnassius apollo. The sequence continues at coordinate 1,184,284 of CAJQZP010000835.1, forward strand.
GCTAAAAATAATTTACTTTGTGTATCAATTATTTCTTACATTTTGAATTTTAAAAAATGATGTGTACTCTCTTTCGATGTAATCGCACTGTGACAAATATATAATAATATCTTAACGAAGTAGAAATTGTCATGTTATTTTTATAATTTTTCTAACATTTGATAGCGAAGTTTAAGGCCTTTTTACTCATAAGCCTGCCGCGTCGAGATAATGAAATGTTAAAAGCGTTAAAACATTAATATTAAGGAAAATAATAAGTATGTATATAATTTCTATATAGTATAATAATGGCAAAGGTATGATTACTTGCAGAAAACGTCTTTGTATTTTGATGATTGGGCTGTGGTATCACGGTTATGCGACAGTCGTAAATTGTCATAGAACAGACAAGAAAAACTTGCTCCAATGAAATGGCTAGTAGTTATTTAAGTGCTGATTTACCACGTGTTCCGCGGTGAAAGAAAATATTGTAAGAAAAGCTGTATTTCTACGAAGTTAATAAGGTTTCGAGGACATATGAGGTCAGCTAATACACTTTGGGAAATAGGCAGACTTCTTGTTCCAGAAACCCTCTCAGAATTAACGTTTATTGCTAAATACAAGCCTCCCCCATAGATTGCGTCATAGGTTAGTATCTGCTATAGTTGCAACGCATGGAAGTCGTGTAGGCAACAATATCGTAGGTCACAAGACCTTCAAGAAATTTCCCTTTCCATGGGAGAGTAATTTTTTATTTTATCTTTTCAAAAATAATGTGCGTGTTAAAAATAAAAATTATGAAGACAAATTCAAAAAGCATATGTCTTTGGCACAAATACATTAAAAGGGAATAAAGTGAACACGGTTTAGTAGAAAATCCCAACATTAATTCAGGGATGTGTATTGATTTATGGTCTTATTTAATATTTAGAGTTCACTGATTCCTAAAGCTTCGCGCTCCATTGAATTTTGTAAAGCCGGCACTTTGGAGTTATCTAAATCATATTGTGTTGTGCGGAATTTTCATATAAAAGGGAATATTATTGTTTCCCTTTCTTTATGAAATTAGTGTGATAACAAAATAAACGATCAAGCCAACTTAAACGTTTTTACAATTAAGCAATACAGGTAGAGGTAAAGTACAAAAAAAATACCAAAACAATTGTACGGCGTCTGAAGACTACATCCATGTCACTGAAGAAATTTCTGTAATATTTTATGACTCAAATTTACCTATTTTATATGTACTACGGTCTGAGGACTACGATGAAATGCCTCGTTTCCAATAAAAATTATCTCTGATTCTCTATACGCACTATACGAAACACAGCAGCATCTAGCTGCTATTTTATGCTGGTATCCTGTGAGAGCGTGGTCCTTCCTCAGTCGAACTGATCCATTCATGCTACAACCACAATATAGCTGCAGCGTGGCTCTACCACATAAAAAATATATATCCAGGGTGGACATTTGAAAATTGAAGAAAAAATTTCACCTCCAAGAGTCGAAAAATAAGGGATTCAATCAAGGGAACAACGCATACAAATTCTGATTCGTGTCTACGGGCCACGGTATCCACTTACCATTTGTTAGACTGTGTGCTCGTTTATATAATGATTTCTTATATTTACATGAACACTACACATTTAAATAATACTAGTTTTTACGGATTTTATCGCGTATATTTAACGAAACGTCGGGTATTTAAAAAGTTAAATATACGCGATAAAATCCGTAAAAACTAGTATTATATAAATGTGTGCTCGTTTGTCACACTTATTAAATAAAAAACCGTAAAGCCTACCGCGGAATTTAAGACCTGTTTTCAGATGTCATTATATAGAAATTATTTTATTCTTTTAGTCCTTTGAGAGACGGTATAATTTTTCATATAGATGTTAAAATTTACTCATAAAAGGGTTCGAAATATTTTCTATTTAATGGTAAATAGTATAACAAGCACTTAAATTACGCACATTGATAACAAGCGGAGAAAATAAAGAGGCTTTTTATACAAGACTGCTGGCCTAATTGACTTCGTGAACCTTCTTGAATGAAACCTAGTTCACCCTTAAAAAACTAACCTAAAATAATTAAGTACTGAAAAATAAATATAAAGTAATTTAAAAAAGAGACCAACACAAATAACGCGTAATACAAAAACCCAAAATTTATTATCTTAATTTCAAATAACTTTATTAGATATAACGTCAGAAAAACTGTAGCCATGGAGTTAAAGCGTCTAAACAAAATAAATTTTCTCGAGTACAGAAGCAACGATCCTGATAATAAAAGGCTTGGAAACATCTGTTACAATTTGGGACTCACAGGCTTATTTAGAGGCGGTATGTATCTGAAACAAAATAACAATAAATTTAGAGACCTTTTTATATACTCAACGGAATAAATATCTAAAGATACCAATATTACCCAGTGTAAAGATCGTTTAAAAGCATATAAAGGTACAGCCTATATCCGTCCCACTGCTGGCTGAATCCCCTTATTTAAAAGAGGGTTATGAAGGAATTAGTTTACCGAACTGTTCTAGACATCATGATTTTACTAACGTTAACTCCACTCTAGGAATATATCCTAAATCTTAGCATCGTTTTCCAAATGTACATTAATTCCACAGGGAAAAACATCCCAACAAATATCAATTATTATTTGTAAATTATTTGTAAAAAGAAGTAGAATCATTATTTCTTTGAAAGTTATAGTTACAGTCTATATATATCCCACTGCTGGGCACAGACCTCACCTCATGTCTGAGAGAGTTTTAGGGCAAGGAAGTGTACACCGCACTGCCCCAATGCGTGTTGGCGATCTTCACAGGTTTCCTCACGATGTTTTCCTTCATCGTCGAGCACGTGGTACATCCGCACTTACGATTGTAATTCACAATTTTGTTGGTGCCAGCGAGGATCGAACCCAAGTTGCTCGCGTACTATGAAATTTACAGCGAGCGTTAAGCATCTGGACTACCACGCATTGAGTTATTACTAATAATATAGTTCGATGCTACCACGGCTCTTTATATTATTTATTTACTTTATCGGACCCTAAATGTCCACTGCAGGACATGGGCCTATTCTTCCTCTGTTACTCAGACAACCCTGGCGATCGCAGTTACAGACGTATTGAACTTTTCAGGATGCTCCAGGCGCGGGTCTGAGTATTTTGCTAGTATAAATTCGATGGTTATCCGTTATATTTTGGAAGCCATAAGATATTTCTGGCATATGTGGTAGAGTCACGCTGTAACTATATTGGTTGTAGCAAGTACGGGTCGGCTCGAATGGGAAAAGACCACGCTCTCACAGAACGCCAGCATGAAGTAACAGCTTAATGATGCTGTGTATCGTAAGGTGAATGCAGAGAACCGGAGACTCTTTTTTACTGGAAACGAGGCAATACATCTTAATCCTCAGGAATGACCACGCATTTTACATTTTGATTCTTAGTCGAGGGTAGATGCAGTCTATGGCTACAGTATCTATTTGCCATCAGGTGGACTATCTCGTTTGTTACCAATATTCTATAAAAAACGTCTCTTAATTCTTTTATCACCCACGACACTAGCTTTATTAAGGGATTATTAAATTTCTATTTTGAGCAGTATAAAGGGAATTTGATAGCCTTGATACTGAAAATACTTCAAAAGTATTTCAGAGAACTTCGCGATGGTGCGGCTTTACGCATCCTCCGAATGTTTGCTTAACTTAGTTAGCAATTGCTAATTTAATCGCAGTTCAATAACAACCCAAGTCGAATTTCAGATGAAATTTCTGAACGAGACTCGACTAGAAATATTTACCTATTTTATCTATACTAACAATACTAAACTAAAATTATGTAAAAGTTTTTGAATTTGTTATTTTTTAACGTTTTAAAGCGGGCGATTTTGCTTTTACATGGTAGAGCTCCACTTCAGATATAATTGCAGCACGAATTGAGCTCGACCGGGGTAAATAAAATTTATAATTTCATCAAATTTAAAAATTAAATTTTATGAACACTGATCGAAGTCATCTAGTAAGCAAAATAATTTATATAACAGATGACTTTAAAACCAAACTCCAAACAGAAGACCAAAAGGCAGAAAGGCCAAACTCTCACAAAATACCAGCGTGAACAGAGGCATTCCATCTTATTTCTTAGGGGTGACAACGCATCTTCGCACCTTCTTACTTACGCACCTTCTTACATACGCACCTTCTTACATACGCACCTTCTTACATACGCATCTTCTTTAATTCGACTCTGATCCCCGACACTAGATGGCGCTAGTGCCAGGTACCCGACGGCAACTTAGGCGCGCAACACTATAGATAATATTATTTAAAAAAAAATGCGTAAACTGAACCGCAAAACTTGAAACACTGAAAACTCGGTTCTTTTCTTGTATTGCGGAGGCGTTTTACAAATCTAGACAAACGCCTGGAACAATTATTTATAGGTAATACAAATACATGTTCCGTAAGGGATTCGAAGCCACAGTCTTGCAGCGCAACAATCAATTACTCAGCTATAGCTAATGCGCTGATTTATGTAAGATAAACAGTTAAATTATAATTATAAGAAATAAGAAATAAATAATACTACCTTTTAACTATATGATAGTAATACCCACTCTTTTTATACGCTGATCTCAGTTCATTAAATTTTATATCTTTAAAAATTTTAAGCGGTGATGTAGCTCGTTTTGCCACACTTACTGACAACAGTGAACATTTACTTTAACATATTCTTGTTTTATTTATTTTTGAAAAGAAGTTATTCCCACACTAGGGTTGTAGGTTGAGGTGAATAACATACGCTTAAGGACATATATCCAGAGCCGTAACAATTATTTGTAGGCCTTCCAAATACTTATTCTGAGCGGGATTCAAACCCGCGTGCCGTAACCAAACGCATAGTCGCCAAGCTACGGAGCCGCTTAAAACTTTAATAAACTGCAACAAGATATAAGAATACCTTTTATTAGATACTTCTATTAAAATTTAAAGAACATTGTAGCGTTCTTAACTTAGAAAATAATTATACAAATGCTCGGCGTAATTTATAATAAGTACTTGGGCACTTTTCAATATTAAAATGAAAAATTAAAAAATGTTACCACATTTTATTTTATAATTTACATTACTAAAATTATAACAGAAACACGTATTACCAACTTAAATTGTAAATGTGAATGGTGATCGTAATAAATTTTAAGCGAAACGAAAAAGTTGGAATGTGTTGTGGAAAGAGCTATAAATGAAAATGGTCCCTCCTATAAAAGTTTACATTTAAAATGTAGTTTATGGTCGCTGCTGAGTTGAAATGAAAGTAATGCTGGAAACGATAAAAAAAAAATAACTTAGCACTGCAATTACGGCTACAGCATAAATAGGTCGGCTCGACCGAGGAAGGATCATACTTGCACGGAATACCAAGGTGAAATAGAAGCATAATGCTAGTGTTTCGTATGGCGAGAACCAGAGACTCTTTTCGAGGGAAACGAATTATTCTATCTTATTCCTCAGAGGTGACAACGTATCTTTATTTTGATTCTTTATCGAGGATAGATGTAGATGTCTAAAGGCCACAGCATCGACTTACCATCAGGTGGTCTGTGTTTTAATTTGTTCACCTTAGCTCTATAAGAAAAGTAATGTGATACCATGTTTAATGCGATATCTCAATGAGTTTTGTTTTTTTTGTCGCTGTAAAGAAAAAGGGGGATACCTTTAGGGAATGGGGAAGCATTAAGACAATTATAAACACTTTTATCTCGAGTCTTGCCTGTTGTGCCGTGAAAAACATAAAAACAACAATTAAATATAACAATATAACAACACCGCTCCCAATTCAGTTAGAATGTGCCGTTAAACTTTTTCATTTGAGTGGCATCACTTCTACTAACTACTTTTAATTAAAAACGGTACGTGAGGAGATTTCTATTTCAATATTAAAACATTTCATATTTTAGGAACAGCGTTAAATAAAACGTGACGGTTTTGCCAATACCCGATGTGTTATAACACTACGATTATTTAGTTACATATATAAAGAAGCAAATTTACATGGAATTATATGTGTTTATTAAACCACCGTACAGTGTAGTAAATAAATAAATAAAAATAAAAATCGTTTATTTCAACTACAAGAATCATAGATGTTAGTAATAATACAAATCTTAAAACTAATTTTAGTAAACTTAAAACTATTTACCTGATTCTAAAACTATATCTAAGACAGGCCCGATTAGTCAGCACGTGCACCATATGACAATGGTTCAGGTACTGACAATCAAACCTGTCAGTAAATGCCCTCAGGATGCCATTGAAACTGCCCGCATCCTGCGCAACAGGGATGTGCATCGTTTATGCATGGTGATGAAGAAACAATCCACACGCGCATCTGCGAACATACCCGATGCACTACAGTAACGAGGCAGACCCAACAGCATCATGAATGCTTTATTGTATTGAACACGCAGGGCATTGTACTGTTTCTATGTATAGTATCCACCCACAGACTGCTCATGTAGAAGGAAGTGCAATAAGCTCTGAAGAGCGTTACTTTTACAGGTACAGAACAACGAGCGAACCTGCGAGCGATCATGTTCGCTCTAACAGACAATGCCCTGCGCTCTCTCTCTCTCTATATCAGCATCATCTTTCAGGTCAAAGGATACCATATGACCCAAGTACTTAAACTGAGACACCCTTATTAACAGGGCGAATAGTGGCGGTGTAAGAATATTACTACCTCATTCGTCCCGTGGGTGTCCTAAGAGGCGACAGAGGTGAAAAATCAGGAGATGGGCAGCAGCCTTTTACTGATTATGACTAAAATAAAAAAGTACGGTCGCTAACCCACTTGCCAAGCATGACAACTATGGTGAATCCCTTCTATGAGGCAATCTATCGGCTAGGCTTATGTTCAGCAGTGCACTTTAATAGTCTATAACGGTTACTAAATCACAGCAGCATTTATTGTGATTGGAGTCTTTCTTCTTCGTCAGATCGTAGAAATATATTTGGACACTGACCTTTTTTCATTATATGAAGAAATTTGCATTATCTCCTTGGTTGGCAGGTAGATTCTTAACCGCAGTAACTGTTATCTCACATTTTCGCCGCTACTTCTTTTTCCTATCTGGGAATTTTTGTCTTAAATAATTAAACGTTTGACAACTCGTTTGCCAAACGTGGCAACTGTGACAACTATGGCATATATCTCCTCAACTATCGAGAAGGCCTATGTTCAGCAATAAATTTTTATTGGTTGTAACGGTAACGGTAACAGTAAATAAGACTGAGATAATACCGCCATCTACTGGAAACCAAAAGATAAAAGCTTCTCTCTAAGTAGTCAATTACGATACCAATGGGATGAGATAGATGACTGTCTCTCTTAAGCTGCCACCACTCAGTTAACTGTCTCTAAAACTTTCGTTTAATATTTGATATCAATTTAACCTTGAAATATAACCTTTTTTGTCGTAGAACCACAGAATAAATAATAGTACTAAGGACATAAGTTGCAATCATAATGCATAATTGCAAGTTTTAATAGCCTACATAATTATTATTAATTAGATAAAACGCACGCACGCTAAATAAAACTTTATCGCTGCGTGCGTGTGTTCGTTTAACTTTGCATCCTTTCTCCTTCCTACGTTACGGCGGAATTTTCATGGTTACTAAGGGCTGTCAGTAAAGAGCAAAAAAATACATTGCTAAATGGTAAGTAAGTTATTTAGGTGAAGTATCTATTCTAACTATGATCGGCTGACCATATTTTCACTAGTATGTGAGTTTTCCAATATCCAACGCATGCAACTTGTAAGGCCATTCGTCGGGAATTACAACAATTGGCTCGGAAGAAAAAAGTAGAAAGTGTAAACAACAAATAAGCCAGAAATACGATTCCTAACAGAAAAGTGATCGTAGTCTACTTAATTAAAAATCTTGTTAGGAAACAAAGTTTTAATTTTATTATTTAAAATATTTTAATTACAAAATTATTTAAAATTACAAAAGACAAAAATAATTGTGGACCGGACTATAATAACTTATTTTCCAATTTGTAAAATACTGCCTGTAGACAAAAAAATTGAATACTTAATAGGCATACGTCATTACTATAGTAACGATTATAAAAGATATGTTAATAATAAATATGATACAAGAAGTGTAAAATGTAAAATGCTTGTTAAACCGAGAATGAATAATTATTATGGGGAAAGATTATCAAAATTTCGAATACCTAAGATATTTAATAAATTTGAACTTTTGAGAGGGAGTCCGCAACTCAGTAAAAATGTGTTGAAATCAAAACTTAAACAGTTGTTTCTTGATGAATTATCATTAGAGTAGTAGTTTATTTATAACAGAAGTATATCATTGTTTTAATTAGTGCCTGTGTTGGCTATAATTATAGTGTAAAGAAATACTTAATAAATGTGTATAATCAATATTATAAGTAAATTAGTAGTATACTTAGAAGATATTATGTTGAAAATCGAGCGTGTCTCGCCATCAAACGTAAAAGTTTGGCGAGAATAGCTATGTAAGCCTATTCTTTGTATATTTTTTTTGTGATTAATAAATAAATAAAAAAAGTATAGATATGTAAGTGGGTACTTCTATAGTGAAGTAAATTTCAACCAAGTTGTGTTATAAAGTTCCTAGGTATTACTTCTGGAGTTGAATTATTACTTAATTAGTAACTATCTAACAAAAAAAAAAAAATGAAATAAATTCACCTTTAATAACTTCCTACTAAAATCCTTCGGTTACTTAAAGAATGATACATCTGAAACCTTTTGCTGGTATTAAGTTTTCCATTCACGCAAAAACTATAGTAGAAACGACGTTTTGCCATATAATTTAGCAAATATATAAAATATATAGGGTAATATTCATGACATATATGAAAGTATATACGGCACTTATAATAACAAATACACATTTTTTAATTTTTGTCTATCTGTCCGTCTGTCTGTATGTTTGTTCTGGCTAATCTCCGAAATAGCTGGAACCATTTTGACGCGACGTTCCCTAGCAGATAGCTGGTGTTAATAGGGAGTAACTTAGGCTACTTTTATTTAACAAAAAATAATAAAGAAAAAAGAATCCATGAAATCCAATAATGACAAATTACACGCTGGTGAAGCCGTGAGGAACAGCTAGTAAATAAATAATTCACTAAGTGGTTGAACCTTTTTTTTTTGAATAGACACTATCCTTTTACTTCTTTCCGCTACCAAATGTTCCGGTGCAGATGTCCATAAACTGCAGTAGTTGCTGACCATCAGGTGTACTGTAGGTAATGAATTTACATGTTGGTAAGCACTTTACTTGAATCAATAAGTCATACGTTATTACCACTAGTTCGGAAAGTAACTCTGTCCTGGGAAGAATTGGCAAGAAATCCAGCGAGACTTTTTTAAATCGTAGTTTACAATATTTATGCTGGACAGTAATGTACTATGAAAACACAAGGAGAGGGGAAATTTTCTGCCTTTTTAAAATATTCTACTCTCGTCATATTTTATATTAAATAAACTCCCAACTAGTCCTAAGATATAAATATCAAACTCAAAGACAAAACTATGACAAAACAAAAAAGAAACTGGTCGATACAACACAAAGTAAACTTGTGTAACGCTATGCTATAAAGCGTCTCACTAGTCTTTGATCGTAGCTTTAATAAATTAGTTGGTTCAACTTAAGGAAAAACACAACCATCTAGAGCTCTTTTCAGTCCAATAAATCCTTTCATAGTGCAGGATAGTATAAATGTAGTTGGTGTATAAATTAAATTCGAAAGAATTTGTTTAAGGGAATTTAATATGTTTTAACTCTACAAAGCAACGTGCGCAGCTTGCTATACCGAATGTTACCCATAGAGAGAGATAGAGAGAGAGAAAAAAAATGACAAAAATGTCAGTCAGTCAACATACTTTAATGAAAATATTGCCAACTTAAACATTTATAAAGTACACTAAAATTATAGAATTACTTCAATGTTTAGTTTTGTAGAACATACTGAATTCAAGTTTAGGATTTTATATCACAGAATACCAGCGTAAAATAGCAGCTTTGTGCCGCTGTGTTTCATATGGTGAGTGTAGAAGACCGGATATCTTTCTTAACTGGAAACGGGGTATTTCAGGGGTGGCAACGCATCTGCGTTTTGATATTTAATCGAGGATAAATGTAGCTGTCTGTTGGCACTTGCGATCAGGTGGACTGTGTGCGTGTTATTAAATATTTATTTATTCTATAAAAATAAAGCTTTAAAAGTAGAATCAAATTCAGTATTCGATATGTATACAATCTGCGTAAAACTTTGAAAATATAATTGGAAATGGAGTTTGAAAATGTTTTTTCCTTTCCAGTAAAAAATTTCTCCGTCTCTGTATACTCACCATATCAATGAAATACAGCAGCATTAAGTTGCTATTTCACGCTGATATTCTGTGAGAGCATCGTCCTACCCCGGTCAAGTCAACCATAATATAGCTGCAGTTTTGCTCTACAAAATAAAATCCGGTATTGCGAATATCATCAGGTACTGCGATATCAATGTGTCTATCGACTGTCACAATTACAGCAAAAACTTCTTGCTATAGGGCGACGACAATATCTAGCAGTGATCTAATGATTTCTTAAACTTACACGAACACTACACATTGAATAAAACTATTATTTACGGACTTTATCGCGTTTAATTACTACTTTCATTTATTTTTACTATCCCGACGTTTCGGGTGCTTTACAGCACTCATGGTCACGGGACCCCATGAGTCCCCCCCCGCACAGAATATTTACTATAAAGTCCCTTAATTAACACCATCAGGCGTTACTTTTCAGAAATCCATTATATTTAAGTAGATAAGGATTTATTAGCTAGAATCCGTGTAAAAATAGATATTATGTGTCTTACCTAGTTTGAAGATCACTTTATTATTTCTGACAGTGATATATCAATATTGTAATACTATCATTTAAAAAGAAAATTGCATGATAATGAATTTTAACGTGAAAGAACCAATTAAAACCTTTATTATTTTATTTATTTAATCTTCATTGTTTTACACTTTAATATAAGGGTTACAATGGGCGGACTTAATGCCTTATGGCATTCTCTACCAGTCAACCCTGGGAGAATTTGACATGTAATAGTTGATAGGTGCTAAAAATATTAAAATGAATAGACATATATTGTAAATAAATAAAATATACAAATAATAAATAAATTATGAATATAGGTATATAAACACAACTACACACACACATATAATATATATATATATATATATATATATATATATATACTTATACAGTAAATAAATATAAAGATAATATAAGATAAAATAGAATGGTCAAATGGAGTTTTCCTCAAGATAGTGTTGCCGGACTAGTTTTTTAAACGTGTACTTATTCGATGCTTTTCTTATATTAACGGGCAAGGCGTTTCACAGAAGTATTGCCTGAACTGTAAAAGAAAACTTAAAGAAAACAGTACTATGCTGAGGTAAATCAATCTTAAGGACGTTAGAGGAACGAGGTTCACGGTCAAGAGTTGAACACCAAAAGTTGATCTTTAAGATAAGAAGTTGACGGCGGATCATTTAATATAGAGAAAAGAGTAAGATTCTGGAGCAACGCCTCTGATAAATAGAAAGCCATTTAAGCTTGGAACGAAAAGGAGTGATGAGGTCGTATTTTCGCAAGTTGAATATAAATGTTATACAGTTTTTTATTATGGTTGCAGTAGGATTGTGTCGTGGGGAAGGAACACGCTATTTCAGAACACAAATGTAAAATAGCTGCGTAATGCTGCTGTGTTTCGTATAGTAAGCGCAGAGGACTGGAGTTCTTTTTTACTGTAAACGAGGCATTCCATCTCAATTCTCAAGGGTGAAACGCGTTCTTCTTTTTGATTCTTAATCGAGGGTACATGTGAAATCAGCTGGATTGAGTGCTAGTTTGTCACTATTATTCCATAATAATAATAAGTAAAAAGTTAAAGTTACAGGCCTCGTCTCATTTCTGTGTGAGTTTTAGGGCAAGGAAATGCCAACCACGTTGCCCTAATGCTTGTTGGCGAACTTCACACGTCTCGGAAATATTTTTTTTCTTATTTCTCAGACATGCATGCTTTCTCACGATGTTTTCCTTTATCGCCGGGCTCGGGGTAAATCAGCACTTAAAATTGCAATTAACAATTTCATTGGTGCCGGTGGGGACATCCCAGTTCTCAGTACACTCTCCATAAAAAAATAATTAACTAAAAAGAAAAACAACTAGTAATTGAAAATATAAGTCTGTACTATCAAATAACTCAAGTTGGATTCTGTTAAATGTGTAAACGATTGAGTGTTAATGGACTGCGTGTTAGTGAACAGTAGTTTGCCCGCTCGAAGCAAACTTAGATATCACGTGCCTTTAGCTTTCAAATATGTATTATGTCTTTAATAGCTAAGTTTAATTTTATGGCAATTCGATATCTACAGTGTTAACAAGCATTTTACTTGTAACGAAGTTTTTGGTATATTTAATAACAGTTATTATTATATAGACTTCTATTATTATACAAATGTATACATGGTTGATAATAACCCCTGGGAATGAAAATGTCGCTTCTAAGCTGTTTCTAAAATACATTTTGTAAATAGTTTTTACCCTTTCATATTATATAATTTACTTATTTTTAAAAATCCTGCAGGGTAAACTTGGTAGAGCCATGCTGCAGTTATATTAGTAGTATAGCTGTAGCACGAATAAGTCGGCTCGACTTGGGAGTGACCACGCTCTCTCAGAACCAGCGTCAAATAGTAGCTTAATGCTGCTGTGTTTCGTATGGTGAGTATAGAGAACCGGAGACCCTTTTTACTGGAAACGAGGCAATCCACCTTAGTCCTCACGGGTGACAACGTATCTGCATTTTGATTCGTAATCGAGGATATATGTAGATGTTTATGGGCCACAGCAACCACTTACCGTCAGGTGGACTGTGTGCTCGTTTGTCACCCTATCGTATAAAAAAAGGGTTTATTGCTGCTTCTTCCCAGAACAGAAATTTAGTGGTAAAGAGAAAACATGACTTTAAATACGAATTACATGTTTTCTATTTGATTCAGTGTCTGAATGGTGTAGACAATCTGTATAATTACAGGCTGTTAGGCATTTTGTCTAAGTTTTTAGAGGAGGAAACACTATGCAAGCATGTGTCTATGATTTGAAAGTACTTACCATCTGTTGTCCTTTACATTCGGTTGTCACTTGTGCGTCACACACAATTGTGTTTATAAAAAACTAGCTGCTGCCCGCCGCTTCGCACTCGGATGATGTTGCTTATGCCAGCGACAACGGGGTCATCAAAATCGAAGATCTGAAACGTCTGATGTCGAATTCTAAGAGCCCGGGGACGGGAAAACAACGTGATGCGCGAGACGATTCGAGACGTTCCAGATCTTTCACTTTTGTAAGTCAACAGGAAATGCCCATCAGACTAAACAACTTTTGCTAAGACGTCATTCCTATATATGTTACAATGTCGCTGGACTTTGGAGTTCCACGACAGGTGTTCCAGATCTTCAAATTTATTCTCACAGCAGAAAATACTCTTCACGTGGAATATTTTTTGCTATGGCACCATTTTTACATATCTTATACTTTAGCTGGTCTGTTGCGGTTCTGCATCAGGTGTTCCATTTTCCAAAAAAAAATTATAGCCTATATGTTGCCTAGAATTAACACCTATAGAACAAAAAACTTTTCATCCCGTATATTTCACCGATCCGTTGCGGAATGCACAGGATCCCAAGGGTACACTGAATTAACAATAATATTGCAAATCACTTTAAAAAAAATTCTTTATAAATGTAGCGGCGCTGTCGTCGCGCCACAAGCGAAACACACCGAAGCCTAAATCGCGCTATCAACACTCCGAATCATAAACAGTATATATAGAACATCTCCGAACTATCACTCGGAGCGTTGGCCGCTCCCCGGGCACAACACCTTGCCCGGCGGGAGATCTCCCCTTTTCTTTCTACGGCCACAGTGGTGACCCCGTACGAACACCGAGAGGGGAAGATTCCGTACGAACACCGAGGGGGAAGATCCGGTACGAACACCAAGAAGGAACACCTTGCGACGTACCACTACTATTACAGTGGTGACCCGTGGCGAACACCGAGAAGGAAGACTTCAGTATATATAAAAGCAGTGTAACCAAGCCGTCATTATGGAGCAAGAGACGAACACATATACATCAATTGTCGAAGAAATTCGGAAGTTATCACACAAAGTGGCTGCACTCAAAGCTTCCCAGCATCTCACCAGTTACCAGCAACAGTACAACCAGCGCAATCAGCAACAACGAAGATCACCTTTTCGTCGCAACCGCTCTGCAAGTAGAAGTCGAATAAGCTCAACATCAAGATCCCCTTACTGCTACTATCATCGACGTTTCGGGTTCGAGGCAAGAAAATGCACAGAACCGTGTACATTCAAAAATGAAAATACGAAGGCGCTCGAACTAACTAATACGCTCAATGCGATGGGATCCAGCGTAACAGCAAAGTCCTACCGTCTTTTCGTCACCGATAAAAAAAGCAAGCTTACTTTCCTTATCGACACCGGAGCAAATATCTCAGTGTTACCGCCGAAGCAAGGACAGAAGTTGAAGCCACTGGATTTTCAACTCTATGCAGCAAACAATACGGTGATTCCTACATATGGAGAAAAAACAATGGAACTTGATTTAAATCTACGCCGACCATTCAAATGGAGATTTATCGTCGCTAAAGTCAGCAAACCAATCATCGGTGCTGATTTTATTCAACATCACCAGTTAATCGTCGACATCAAAAATAGAAGAATCATCGACGGGAAAACCAATCTTGCATCTCAGTCTTTTGTCCAAGCAACCAATCTGCCCACAATAAGAAGCATAGATGTCCAACAACCATATCACAAGATCCTCGAAGAATACCCTGGTATCACAAGAATAACTTCAATGAAATTAACACCGAAGAACGACGTTGAGCATTTCATCGAAACCAATGGACCATCACTTCATTGCCGTGCACGTCCAATCGCACCACACCTATACGAGCAAGTTCGAAAGGAATTCGAAAACATGATTGAGCAAGGGGGTGATGTGGCGGCGCTGTCGTCGCGCCACAAGCGAAAACACACCAAGCCTAAATCGCGCTATCAACATTCCGAATCATAAACAGTGTAAATATAGAACTTCTCCGAACTATCATAGGGAGTGTCGGCCGCTCCCCGGGCAGAACACCTTGCCCGGCGGGAGATCTTTCCTTTTCCTTCCACGGCCACAGTGGTGACCCCAACGTGATCTGAACAAGCAACCGACAACCTTTGGAAACTACAAGCTTTTCATCATCGTCATAAAAAATAACCCCCCCACCCATTCGCTCCCGAGCAGATATCGTCTGCAATCTTCATATCCTGCAACCCATCTAGCTTCACAAGGTTCATCGCAGCACTGGAATAATAATGCTTCCTGTTCCTTCAAGCTACTCTCTGCGCTATACAGTGTTCGGCACGGCTCTGAGCCTTACTGCTCGCCTCTGCTTCACGGCACTCTCGCAGATTACTTGCCTTCTTCTCGACTCATCGCAGACTACAAGGCAATACACTGGCACTTGCACATTCGTTGACAACGAGACTGCACTATCGACCGCCGGTCTAAGCAGGGGGTGATGTAGCGGCGCTGTCGTCGCGCCACAAGTGAAACACACCGAAGCCTAAATCGCGCTATCAACACTCCGAATCATAAACAGTATATATAGAACATCTCCGAACAATCACTCGGAGCGTTGGCCGCTCCCCGGGCAAAACACCTTGCCCGGCGGGAGATCTCCCTTTTTCTTTCTACGGCCACATAAACTATAGCTGTACCCTTGGCTTTGCCCACATCCTCGGTCACGCGCAAGTCGCATGTCACGCTTCTGACTGCTCTCAAAAGACACAAACGAGACAAAGAACGACGATCCCGGTCGATAGCTAAATGCATTTCTCGTTGTTCCACACTTTCCTGAGATCGAGAAGCAGTAGTGCGGACTCGTTTACATTCTAGTCGTAATTGGCACTGTGTGCAAGTTTCTGCGGACAAACTTTATCACACCACCGTTCACCTTGCGTGGGTTCGAGAGAAACTACTGCTACTGCTAACTAACCTGCGCATCTTAGAAACCCTTGAGTTTCGAGACAGATTTGATCTTTTTCTAAAAGGCATAGCTAAAACTCCTTCTTAATCCGATACTAACGATATTTAAAACAATAAAATAATCGAATAAGTACGTAAGAACTGCTAGTAAGTAGAAAAATAATAATTATTCGCAGGAAAATTAAACACATCAATCAACACAGACAAAAAAGGTAACCTGCGATTCTATACGATGAGAGAGAGCGGCCCATCGGCACCGATTACATCACTTTTTGTGAACGAAACCATAGCGCGATCTAACTCGACGCCAATGCCATCTAGTTAGAAAACGGAAACTAAATATTATTTATCCAAATGAATTAATTAAATTATGAATTAAAGCTAAATTGTCGTTAATTTAACAGACAAGTACAGTTAAAAAATATGGTAACAGCAGCAAGGAACAAAACTAAGAATTACATACTTAAATCAATTACCTGCAACAAATGTGCTTGGTAAGATATAACTTAGAACCAAAAGTTTGACTTGACTTCATGATAGTGTAACCTGTTGTACCACCAATCAATCTGTTTAGTAATATTGGTGTGAAACTCTCAATACAATTAGATAGAACATGTAAAGTTCTCAGCTTTACTAATGCACATAAAAAGTGCAAAAATTAAAGAAAATTACGATTTTTCAAAACAATATTATGGGATTTAAACTCGCACCATTTAATGCGGTAAACGGTCGCCTGAACTTACCGCTAAATTCCCCGTTGATATATTGTTAAACAGCTGTTCCCTTGCAATTTATAATATTACTGCACCGCTCCTTTATAAAAATGCGTGATTATTGTGTTCCCAGAGTTACATTTTTATTTTTATTTTAACTAATAACATGTCATTTTGTGCATTCAATTACGAAGAAAAACCTTTTAAAATCAATACTGCTTACCTCCTATAACAAACGGCGTGATAATATGTAGCCTAAAGCCTTCCTTGGTTTACAAAGAACATTTTTGCTGAATTTCAATTCAATCTATCCGGTAGTTTTGGTGTGAAGCCGTACCATATACACAGACAAACAGAAAAACAGACAAAAATTCGAAAAAGTCACTTTTTTGTCATCAGTTACGTTTTTCTAACAAAAGCCACTTATTTTTTCTCGAAAATACTCAATGTACAGTTTTTCTTTCGTTACTGTTTTATTATATGTAGTATATGTATAGATAAAAAAAATTGTTCGATATTGTGGATATTAGCATTCAGTTTTTTGAGGACTTGTGAAATTTTGTTACAAATAATAGGCAAGTAAATAAGAGTATGGAAGTAAGAGAGAGTACACAAGCGTGAAATTCAACTACAGTAGCAGACGTAGAAAATTGCTTTCAAACATGCTAGAGAAATGCTACAGCTACGTTATTGTTGTAGCACGAGCATAAAATAGCAGCTTAATGCTGCTACGTTTCGTAAGGTGAGTGTATAGAACCGCAGACCGTTTTCACTGATAACAAAGCATGCCATCTTGTGACAGCATATCTGCATTGTGTTTCTTAGTTGATTGTTAATTAACATCTACTTAACATCATGAGGACTATAAATTCGTTTTTCAATGTTATTTTATAAAAAAATAACGCTACGCTTGCGTGAATATACTAAATATCACGTTATTTTTTTACTACTGTAGGTGAACGCTGCGCTTGTGTGTGTGTGGAATGTAAGACGCTTGTATGAAGCCTTCGCAGTTTCTTTTAATCTTTTATCGGTGCCATCAATTACGCTCTTTCGCATGAAACTGTTTTGGCAGATTGAAGACAAAGACTATCTTCATGCCGTCGATTTCGAGGTACTTTAACATTACAATCTATCAAAAGTTCACAGTTGGACATAGGATTGCATCGTATCGTATTCATCGTAAGAGGAGGGAGGATATTTACCATCGTTGCCACGCTTGGCAAGCGGGTTTGCAATCGCAGTTTTTTTTATTCAGCTGTTATCAGGAAAGTAAAACTCACATCTCCTGGATGAGTTTTTTTTATCACTTCTTACGACACCCACGGACCGGGTAGTGAATATCCTTTAGTATGTAAAAAACGGACACAAGCACAAGCATATTATCATCTATACAAATAAATAAAATATAAGTGTCTGTTTGTAATGTCACAAAAATAGCTTTTTACTAAATGCATATGAAATTATATACGGTACTTATAACAAAAACAAAAGTGTTAAAATTTTTGTCTGTCTGTCTGTTTGTTCCGGCTAATCCCCAAAATGGCCGGACCGATTTTGACCTGACTTTAGTGGCAGATAGCTGATGTTATGAGGAGTAACTTAGGCTACTTTTATTTTAGTTAAAGAATTAGAGTTCCGCGCAAAAAAATTGGTAAATCTATTAAATCCAATCATAATTAATTACACGCAGGTGAAGTCGCGAGGAACGGCTTGTTTTATATATAACAAGATCGGATGTGTGAGTTGATATAAATAGAACCCTTAAATAGCCTACGTATTAGAGTATAATATAGGAAATGTGGGTAATATAGAATAGACAGAAAATTCATATTCATAAAACGTCCACTTTTCATAAGAGTTGAATGCAAGTACTAAGCCGGTCTAAGCTTCTTATTGCGCGCTCCGTTAGAAAGATTATCGATGTACTCTTTCTAGAATAGTGTCCACGCAATATTACTGAACGTAAAGGGGCATATTCCTTGAAAAAAAAAAGAGTATTGTGGTGAGGTTTCGTCTTACGTTATGTCCTCGACATACAAAAATATTCGCGTGTTAATATAGGAACGCTCAAATATGATATTGTTTCCGAATCTCTAATCCGAAATCAATAATTAAATTATATAATGATTACTTATATTTACGCGAACACTACACATTGATTTAAACAACTTTTACTGATTTAGTCGCGTTTAATTTATTTATTTTTAATTTCCGACGTTTCCAGCACCCATGAATAAAGTTACGAGCTTAAGGTTCGTGACAATAAAAACTGCCGATTGAATTACCAAAATTTCACTTTTATTAGAGAACACCAATTAAAACTTAAATCACACTAATAATTAATTACACTTAACACTTTAGTTCACTTTATTTTGCTCCGAAGCTTCACTCGTATTGCCAATTCAATACTGCTCGTATGCGGGTTGCAACGGCTTTAAATACACCTTTTACCAGAATATTCCAGTAAATACGAGCGCCGAACGACCAGACGCAGAAAGTTCGAGTGTGGGGTTCTAGAAAGCTTAATTCTTCTGTTCGATACTAGATGGCGCTGTTGGTCGAAATATCAAGAATGACATTTTCTAGGAAGCCCTCCTTGCTCTGGTCCTCGACACTAGATGGCGCTAGTGCCAGGTACCTAACGTCAACTTAGGCGCGCAACAATAATAAAAAAGTTACTCCGGGTTAACACTGACATCGGGACGTCAGTCACCTCAGTCCTCCGTGACATGGCAGTTTGCTTAATATCCAAAGTAAAAAATCTAACGTATTACTGTCGAAATGTGACCACTAGACGACCACGAGCTTTTAATAAGATTAGAGAAAAAGAGAAAATTGAAACTGCGGTTTTGTTCACTATGACACCGATTTTACAAAAATCTTGTAACCTATTGAAACTTACACCGTTAAAAATTACACCAAAACTGAATTCCCAGAGTTCAAGACCTATCGGAGATACCGGTAGGCCTACGATAGTCTAATAGAGTGATGGATTTTTTGCACTAACTTTGCTCACACGGCATACTTACTTACAATAAAAACTTATTGTAAATCATATATCCACTACTGCCTATAAAAGTCCACTGCCGCACTGTTACCTCCACCATGATTGCCTTAAAAGATGGATTTTGCAATAGCTGCCACGCTAGTCAGGCGGGTTTGTAATCGCAGTTTTTTTTTAAATTATTTTGAGTTATTATCATGTCCGTACTCTCTTCAAATTTCCCTCGGTCGCCTCGTTACAACACCCGCGGGACGATAGTGGGTAGTGGATATTCTTACACTGCTTGCCGATATATCGCAAAAAGTGCCTAGCAATAGTTTTAATGGTAAAGAAAGTAAATTGCTGTCTATAAGCAATTACAGGCGCTATTATGCTTTTGCGGCCCTTGCTGCAAACCTAAACATCAGCGATATATACAAGATACAAAGGATTATATGTCTTATTTTCTCTGTAATAAGAGCTTATCTTGTACGCAGATAAACGAATCACGTACATTTATTAATGATAGAGTATTGTATCGTTATTAACCAACCCCACAAATAGCAATTTCCTTTATTTGTTTCGCTCGTCATCTATACATACGTAGGGAAAATTGAAGTATCTATTTGTAAAATTGAATCAACTCTTTTATAATGAGGGTGACTCCCCACTATATGGAGTGACGACCTGGTAAGACATGCAGGAAGTCGATGGAAGCAGGTGACACAGGACCGTGCTTTGTGGCATTCCTTGGGGAGGCCTATGTACAGCAGTGGACTTGTGAAGGGCTGTAATGATGATGATGATATTGAGCTCATGGAAAAATTGTCAGCCTAAGAAGACATGAATGCGAGCCAATCTTCGGCGCGACTTCACCGATCGTAATAAAACTTCACAAATTTTAAGGTAGATAGCAATACCTTCATCTCAATCTAAGAAAGTTGATAAAAATAAAGGATCTTTCATTATCTTATAATAAAAAAAAACCACAACAAAAAATAACGCCACAGAAATAGATGTTACTCAGGCAAAGCCGGGGTAAGTTTGTAGCTGTGTTACAATATCTGCTATCCCATATCTTAAACTGAAACAGGAAATAGGCAGCAGTATCTTCCTAATAACTACTCAAAATTATATAAACTGCGGTTGCCAACCCCCCTGCCAAGCGTGGCTCATCATCATCATCATTACAGCCCTTCACAAGTCCACTGCTGAACATAGGCCTCCCTCAAGTAATGCCACAAAGCACGGTCCTGAGCCACCTGCATCCATCGACTTCCTGCATATCTTACCAGGTCGTCACTCCATCTAGTGGGGGGTCGCCCTACACTACGCCTACCGGTACGAGGCTGCCACTCGAGAACCTATCTTCCCCATCGGTTATCGGTCCTTCGAGCTATATGGCCGGCCCATTGCCACTTCAGCTTACTAATCCGTTGGGCTATGTCGGTCACTCTGGTTTTACTGCGGATATCCTCATTTCTGAGTCTATCACGCAGAGAAACTCCGAGCATAGCCCTCTCCATAGCTCGCTGAGCGACCTTGAGCGTCCTCATACGGCCAGCAGTGAAGGACCACGCCTCTGATCCGTAAGTCATCACTGGCAACACGCACTGGTTGTACACTTTAGTTTTCAGAGATTGAGGTATACCTGACGAGAAGATGTGTCGTAATTTCCCGAACGCTGCCCAGCCGAGTTGAATCCGTCGATTGACCTCTCGGTCGAAGTTTGACTTACCTAGTCGGACTATTTGTCCCAGGTAAACGTACTCGTCAACAACTTCGAGCATAGTGCTCCCAACAACTACCGGCATAGGTGTGACATGGACATTAAACATGATCTTTGTTTTGTCCATGTTCATCTTAAGACCTATCCGTTGGGAGGCACTATTGAGGTCATTGAGCATAGTGCTTAAGTCCTCCAGCGATTCTGCCATAAGGACTATATCGTCGGCAAATCGAAGGTGAGTGATGTACTCGCCATTGATGTTAATACCGTATCCTTTCCAGTCCAGTAGCTTGAAAACGTCTTCCAAAGCAGCGGTGAAGAGTTTCGGGGATATAACGTCACCCTGTCTTACACCTCTCTGCAGTTGGATAGGTTTCGAGCTCTGGTTCTGTACTCGGATAGCCATCGTAGCCCTACTGTACAAACACTTCACACTTCAATACGAAGTAACTTGGCCCACTGAAGGGACTGCGGCAGCCCAAATTTCAAATCAAAGGCTTTCTCATAACTCTTATTCTTAAATTGTATTATACTTTTCGGCGGCTGTTCGGGAGGCTGGATCGTCGAGTAAAAATACACCAATCTTGAGCTGTCTCCACTCTTTAGTTTCGTATTCAGTGCTGTCGAGGACGTGTTTAACAAAGCACATAGAAAGCATACTACCGCTAGATAGATTGTATGACATAATATGCAATTGCACACCATCGGTGGTTTTGAAAAGAGCCGTTTAGGTTTGCTTGAGATATTTACAAACAATACAATACATGAACAAAAGAAAAGCATGAACAAAGTACAAACAAACTATGTACAAAGTTAAAAAAGGGACGCCTGGCAGATGTAAGTATGTTACACTTATATTCATCACAACGAACACTATTATCCTCCAATTTTCACTGAAAATCTTTAAAAAAAACATAAATTTTAAACTCGCAATACATTCGCTCAAGTTCAACACACAATGCACAAAGTAGAAGTACTTTTTGATACAATGTAAACACTAAACATTGAAATGTGACACGGACTTGGTAACATATCGTCGGCTCGTCGGCGTCGGCTGCGCGCCTCCTTTCTCGACTAACTTCCTACCTAATGTGACCATACGTCCTACTTTAGGCGGGACGTTCCCGATTTAAATGATTGTGTTGCGTTATCCCCAAAATACGTAAAAATGTCCCGCTTTGACAAACAAAAGCGTGACAATCACGCAAACCCTGTCACCCGTGCCATCATTATGACACCGCGCGTACCAGGTTTGCATAGCTTGTCTAGTTACGTGATTATTCTGAAAAGCTACACTTTTGAATTTAAAGTTAAGAAGTGACAATTTTTAATTAATCTAGGTACAATAAATTATCAAATAACATAAGATATTTCCAATTAGTATTTATTTGATGTTTACAATTCACTTTTGATTATTAAAAGACTCAAACAACTATGTGTTTTATTTATAAAACTATAATAAAGGGTTCCAGATTGATGTAATAATGGCGTAAGTATAATACTAACATATACAATAAGTGTAATACTACTGCTACTGAGAATTTTGTGACGGAAAAACCCAATAAACGATTCTTGACCCGACTCGGGTTTCGAATTTGGGACCACATGATCAGCAATTGCGTTTACTGCCATTAGACCAAGAAGACAGTCAAAAGTGTTAGAACTATAATAATTTCAAAGGCGTCCCGCTCTGAGGAAAAAATTAATGGTCACTAAAAAGCCGGGCTTTTTAGCTCCATACTAATTGCTATTTATACAATCGTAGTTAAATAACATCGTATATTTCATTATAGAACATTTTGCCACAGGTTAGAAAGGGAGCGATCGCCTAATCGAAAGCCCGGTAAAAAGCCCACGCGTGCGAGGGAAAAAACCAATCGCTCAATTCAACTCTACTTATATGTATGACAGCAGTATTCGTAAGGCTACGAGGTCTCACAGAGTGCGCGGGAAATTTGAAATAGTTTGAAACAGTTTACGAGTTATTTTATTACTTAATATAATTGATTGATTCATCTTAATGAGACAAGCCGGGCTTTTGGGCTTGTATAGAAGCTTCGCCACTGGGTAGGTTTATGTTTAGCAGTAGACTCTTATAGGCTGTAATAGAAACAAACAGAAAAGCTCTTATTCAATATAGATTATAAATAATACTAATTGAAAGCCACTTTTTTATTTTACTAGATACTGGTTTGGAAAAAAATCTCTGTCCTGGGAAGAATCAGCGAGAAACCCAGCGGGACTTAAAAAAATAACAGCTTACAATCATGTATGTTACAACAACATAAATTAGAAACAGCTTGGTAACCATTATCTTTCCCAGGGGTTATTATCATCCATAAATTCCTTCCTTTTAATAAAAATTTAGTTTAATAAATTTTTTGAGCTTTGTGCAGGTCAAATTTTGTATATTTTCTGAGATTTTGTTGTAAAAGCGTATAAATCGCCCCAAGAATGAATTATTGACTCGGTCGAGTCGAGTAACTGATACTAATGTAACTAATTGATGGATGAATGGAAGTCTGCTGGACGTGAACCTCTCCCGTTATTCTTCCTGGGTTCGACAATTATCCCCCCTCGGCAGGCGAGTTAGTGATTAAGAGACTGGAGGTAGCAAAGACGGTTTAAAGTCCATTTAACGGAAGCCATTCTGGTATTTCCCATAATTGGCATTTAAGATACGAAATAGTGATGAATTATTTCAAAGTGATTCACCTATTATTTCTTAACAACTTTTGTCTGCTTACCGCTGTATGTTCAGCCGTCTTCTTACCAAATTTCACATTTCACTGTTTCATACACAGCGGCCTTATGTTAAAAATAATTACGGACACATTACGTAATGTATTAAATTACTTTTCTATTACACTATATATTTATATATTTCCACGAGCTATGGTTGAAAGAATACTTTGTGAGGAAATTTGTAATTCCGAGAAACAAAAAAAAATATTTCGAAGACATGTGAAGTCCGCCAACACGCAATGGTGCAGTGCAGCGGACACTTCCTTACCCTAAAACGTTCACAGAAATGAGAGGAGGTCTGTGCCCAGCACTGGGAGTTATATAGGCTATTACTTTAGTTTACTATATATTTGTTAATGCAGTATAGTGGCGGTGACAAATAACAATATGATCCCGTGGATGTCGTAAGAGGCAAAAGAAGGAAACGGAACAGCAGATGGGCTGCGGCATCTTTCTGATAAAACCTCAAAACAATTTAAAAGAAACCCCAACCCCAAATTCAAACCCGGGACCACATTATCCGCAGTCCACTTGCTCCTAAACCAGCAAGGCGGGAGTGGATAAATGAATTAAATCAAACATATAGTTCGATAATCCAAGTCGACAACAAATGCAATTTCAAAGTTGTAGGCAAACATGGCGATCAAACGGCATCCATTGTGCGAGTGTTCCCACTTAACTTCATTAGAATTAACTCAATAAAAGTTCAATGACATCGTTGTTATCAGAATCAGATGGAGTTCGTTAACGAACTTTATTTCAATCAAAGTTTAACTAACTTCATTACAAACAAACGTTTTATATTTCAATAGACAGAGATTTCGTCTCCAATGGATAAGCTCTTTATAGAACAGGTTCAATTTAAATAAGTTTTTGCGAACGTTATTAGATTCCCTCTGAAAGCGAAGAAAGAGTTCATCACAATGATTTGAATTCAAATTTAAAATTATTTATTGTGGACACAGTCTATAGTAAATATCGCTATCGTTTCAGCCTCTTAAAATCCACTGCTGAACCCTCTTGAATAGGCCTGCCCCACAGATTGCTTCATGGGGGGCATTTGCCATAGTTTTCACGCTTGGCAAGCGGGTTGGCACTTGGCAGCCGCAGTTTCTTATTTTGTTTCCCTCTGTCGTCTCATACGACACTCACGGGATGATATGGAGTAGTGGATATTCTCACACCGTCTTTCTTATACACAGTAGCATGTTATTATAACAAAGACCTCTGTGACTGTTCCCACCTGTTAGAGCATACAATTGCAAATCTTATAATTTATAAGGACATACCGAAACTTCTCAGCTTTTTATACATGAAAAATACAGTAAAAAGCCAGCTTTTGTAATCTTTTGCATACGCACTTTACTTTTTTTTAACTTTAGAGTTCGTTATATCTATGAATATCTTTAAAACGTTAAACCTGTGAATAGGCTTGTAATCCGTTCCGAAATATCATGAAGTGCAGTTAACTGCTTTCCTGGTTTCTGCGCTACGGAATGATAACGTCACGGTAATTTTATCTATAGTAATATTACCGTGGTAACGTACTGCCATTTTGCCAACTGCTACCATATTGAATTTCCTAAATAATGTTCCCTTCACTATCATGTCTATGTTTTGAAATATATTGTATAAAAGGCCGCTGGCCTCATATTTTAATGTAAACGATAACACCGTAGTTGAATGTTTCATTTAATAAATAGCATTATAAACATGTAGTCTATAAAATATCGGATGAATCGAGAGTGAGCGAGAGGTTGCGTCTCTCTAGCGTAGCGTCATTTCGACGGTGGCGAGGTAGAATTGAGGGTAGTTCGGGAAACCCCAACTCGTTTGAGCTGTATAAAGTTGAGTGTAAGTGACGAGCGTGGGAGATTCCATCAGAGTCATTCTACGTAGTAGTAGTGCTAAGATAGTATCGTGCTTCTGTCCGTTGTGATGGCTTTTCTTCTGCAGGAAAGGAAGATGGTATTGCTTAGAGGCTGTCCAACGTTACATTGAGATGTGTAGTGCTGCTGTTGGTATGAATAATTTGGTATTATCATCTAACTGTATCATTCACGTTACACTAGTGGGTGATTGTGACGGGGACATATCACGGTTGGTCGAACTGTAATTGCCTATACCTACTAAATACATTGTGCAGTATGCCTTATTATTGCTGATAGCGATTAATTTCGAGAGCAGGAGAGCAAGTTGAACATCCGCTTTCACACTTTTATTAATTTTAACAATTAACCTCCTGACGTGTTTCTTGTATTTTCGACAAACATATAAAATTAAGGAATCTCAAAACGCTGTGTACGTATTTGATATGGCTTCTGCTATACTATCAGCTTTGTTGAGCTAAAAATCGTCGCAAAAGTACGCTGATACTACCAAAGATGACTCGCGGGTCTATTGAAATCAAAATTTCGATAGAGAAGATAGCAAGATGCTACGATTCGATTGGGATCCTATTATTGATAAAATTCAATCCCCATTTATGAACACTACTGCAAGAATGCATGTATATGGACCAAAAATTAATATCAAAAGGCCAGAACTTGCCCGAGTTAACTAAGACATCAGAACGTCAAATACCTCAGTCACGGGAATCAAATTAATTAGAATTATAAAAGAAAAATAAATTCCTTGATAGATTCCGTCCGGGTAGGTACCATCTTCTTAACATTTTTTATTTATATAAAATTTTATATATCAGCGTCACCCTCACAGTAGAATTTCTCCTGCATCGTGGTGTAAACGTAAATTGTATAAGGACACAAATTCAGATTGGAAGAACAATTCGTAGGCCACACAAACACTTGTTCCGTATGGAATTCAAACCATTGATTCTGCAACGTCATGACCAAACGCCTAAGCTAACTGGCTAACCACTGCACTACGGAGCCGTCATGTTTTCGTATACTGTGTATCACATCTCCATCGCATGGCTCACTCTCGTTTCTTGGTAGCTAGTTAGGATGTAACCCAAACATCTGATGTCGGATACACGATTGGTGATATGAACTTATTTTGAAAGTGTATTGTGAATCGTGATACAACGATGGGATATGATAGTGGATACTTCATGTAGCAGCGTGAAATATTATAGTAACACAACAGTCCTGAAAAGTTTGGATGCCTAAAAGATGCGACGATCGGTGAAAAATTTGTATTGTAGATATGTAAAGGAATTCTATACCTGGATGTGATACGATACGTATTTTGACACGGTTGAGCACCGTATCGTGTCAAAAACATATCACTATACGATGTGTTCGAAATGAGCGTGACGATACCCGACCTTAAGTGTAAGATCATGGAATACATAACAATATAGTTAGAACCTGTTGACGAATATTTCATTAATTACCGTACTGTTAGACACCACGTAGCGAAGGACAAGGGTGAGTAATTCCTAAAATCATTGTGCATCTACTAAATCTTCCTAATTCTGCTAATTACACTCCATTTTGTTGATGACTTGCGTAAATAAAATATGTTCAATGTTTTTTTTTATATCTACTATTGTTACTGCAATGATTTGTCATCGTATATTATAACATAATACGGCGTTTTCTTTATAGAATAAGGGTGACAAACGAACAAACAATTCACCTGCTGGTAAGTGGATGCTGTGGCCTATAGACATCTACATCTATCTTCGAAACTTCGAATAAGCATCAAAATACTATCACCGCTGAGGACGTAGATGGAATGCCTCGATTCCAGTAAAACGGGTCTCTGGTTCTCTTCGCTCGTATACGAAGCACAGCTGCAACAAGCTGTTTTTTCACATTGGTATACTGTGAGAGCATAGTCTTTGCTCGGTTGAGCCGATTCGTGCTACAATCATAATATAGCTGCATCATGCTCTACCATAAAACCACGTAATACAAATGTAGAAAAAGTCGTGCACTGTGTACGTACTTACGTATAATGTGATATTTCATCTACGCCGGCAAGGACCGTAGATCTACTCGTACGGCGAGGGTCATAAAGATCATGACAACCAAAGAATAAATGATGTTTTTACCAAAGTGTGAGTTTGCTCCTTAATCAGATACTACATTGATGTGGCTAGCAACTTCAGTATCTAAACTCTTTCATACTTTTACTCAAATCAGTACCTTCGATATACGAAAGCTTAAGTTTGAAGTACAATGATCGTGAGGGTAGGTTTTGAGCGTATCTGACCGTGTTTTTGGTGACAAATTAGCTCTGAATCTAATTATTAGTGGTTGTATAGCTTATAGTTATCAGTAAACAATTTTAAACAAAGATTAAACAAAGATAAAACCTTACAGGCTGTAACTATATCCTATACCTTAAAACGAGCAATTCATAATCGGAATCTCGGAAACGGCTCCAACGATTTTCATAAAATTTTGTGTGCAAGGAGTTTCGGGGTCAATAAATCGATCTAGCTAGAATTATTTTTAGAAAATGTCTTTTTGTCCGTGCTTTTAGGCAATGAAAAACTGCTACAATATACCTTTATACGAGCAATTCTATATATATATATATATATATATATATATATATATATTTATACGAGCAATTCTTATATATATATATATATATATATATATATATATATATATATATATATATATATATATATATATATAATCGGAATCTCGGAAACGGCTCCAACGATTTTCATAAAATTTTGTGTGCAAGGAGTTTCGGGGTCAATAAATCGATCTAGCTAGAATTATTTTTAGAAAATGTCGTTTTGTCCGTGTTTTTAAGCAATGGAAAACTGCTACAATATCGTTAGAATAAGAAGGTAAATTTTGACAGTTTATTAATGATTACAAATAGCTTAATTGGTATATTGGGCGGTCACAAAATCGTAACACCCATGGTTCGAGCCCAGGCCGACCGATCGACTTTTTTAATTTTTTTTTCAAGTTCCTTTCTTTTTTGAGAAAATCTATTTTTTCGTGTCCTTTTTTTAGTAATTTTTAAAAACACGAAAATTAAACAAATTGCACTCATGATTTTTTATTCAAGTAACCAGTTCAGTTTTTTCTATTATGTCGCTACGATCAAAAAATATTATTCGTATTTCATCAGTATGTAATTTGTGTCTAAATATAATTTCCAAAACACACGAATTAAAAAAAAACCGAGCGAAAAATACCGAGCAAAGCTCGGTCAACCGGGTACTTCGCTCTTGGTAACTTCAAGGAGTTAACTTTTGCTTAAGAATTGAAATCGATAAAAAATATCTTCCTAAATATACGCTTACAAAGAAAAAAGAAGTCCCTACATAAAAAATAAGTTTTGATATCATTAGATAAAATATTACAATATATAGCGTTTTTGTAATACCTTTATTGATCTGTGGTACGAATTCTTTAGGAGTGGGTTTCTGTACCTGAAACAAAAGAACGATGAAATAGGTAAGTCCTTTGAATATACTTAACCGTGATAACTGCAAATATTTTCCGATAGAGAGTAACACTGGGCCGTGGGTAATACTTAAGCATAGTTATCTTCATCAGAAATATACTATATAGGTGTGGTGAAGCCATGCATCAGCTTTATTGTAGTTAAAACCCGAATGGGTTGGTTCGACTGGGAGAAGACAATTATATTATAGAATACCGGTGTAAAATGCAGCTGAATGCTGCTGTGTTTCCTATGGTGAGTGTAGAGAACAGGAGATATTTTTACTAGGAACGAGGAATTCCATCTTAGTCTTCTGGTGTGACTCTGTACTCGTTTGTTATCTTTTTTTTCCCCACCAAAAACCAAAAAACCCCCCCCCAAACCAAAAAAAAAAAAACAAAAAAAAAAAAAAAAAAAAAAAAAAAAAAATAGGAGAAGAGTGACATACACACAGTCCACCTGATGGTAAGTGGTTGCTGTGGCCCATAGACAATACATCTACCTTCGATTACGAATAAAAATGAAAATGCGTTATCACCCGTGAGGACTAAGATAGAATGCATTCTTTCCAGTAAAAAGGGTCTTTGGTTCCCTAAACTCACCATACAAACACCGCGTATAATATACTACACTGTATACTGTGATAGCGTGGTCCTTCCCCGGTCGAGCCGACCCATTCGTGCTACAACTAAACTACTAATGTAGCTGCAGTGTGGCTCTGCCACGTAAAGAACATTTAATTCTAAAAAAACCTCCTTGTTTTGGAGGAATCTGCTGTCCATGCCCTTTTGAAGAAAGATGCTCAAGTGGTAATCTTTCTTCAAATTGTAGGACGTATACTGGTGCCTCACGGTCATAATAATAATAAATGTATGATGTGAATGAATTTATATGAATTTAGTATACATATTCGAACAATGGGATGAACAACACTGCTTGATACATACATATTGTGAACGCTGAGAAAGAGCTTGAAATAATATAGATGTAATTTTATTTGGATATAAGAATAGCGTAGCAAGAAACTTGGAAATCAATAGATATGGTAAAATTAAATCTGTGCTGTACTAATTGTACTGGTTGATCAAAGTTTTGGAAACGTAATTAAGCTCTAGGATACGTATTTTTGTAATTATTTCTCAAAGTCTTTTAGGCTAATAGATTTTAAATAGCGTTTTGCAAGTTAGTTAATTCCCTTGGAAAAGAGCTTTGATCCTGGTACTCGAAAAAAGCCTCTCTCCTCTCTATAGCACACTTCACCCTATCATTGCCGTCGAACCTCGCACCACGCAATTGCTTTTTCAAGTCAATAAAAAGGTTAAAAACCTCTCGGAGCTAGATCCGAAGATTATGGTGGGTGCTGCATCAACTAATACCCAGTAGTTCTATTAATAGTGCCTGCAACATCAGATCGATCAGCATTATCACGATAAAAAAGCAATCCAGTACGCAATTTTCCTCGACGTTAGTTCTTCGCGTAGTTTTTTGATTTATGATGCGTAATAATCCCTATTTACTGTCTCTCCTTTACTTAAATGTCGATAATTATTAAACCTTCCGTATCGCAGAAGACATATGCCATTATTTTTTAAGCGGATGCACTCTTGGTTGGCGGAGAAGACGATGATTTCCACACCTTGCTTTGATGTTTCGTCTCCCGGTTAAAATGGTGTACCCATGTTTAATCTATGGTTAAAGAGCGCAAAAAAAATGAACCTTCAATTATTGCTAAATTTAGCTTTGAATTGTCAATTCTTGCTTTCTTTTGGGAGCACTCGGCCACCTTTTTAAATTTTAAGGTATGAGTATATAGTAGCTACAATATAAATTGAATTGTCCTAAATGAAAGCTCTCAGCTAAATAACAGATGGTTACAAGTCGATCTACCTCAACAATTTCTTGGAGTTTTTTAACGTTTTTTTTGCGTAGCGGCCATTGTTGATCGCCTGGAGCTTGCTATGCTACGAGTATGCTGCACACTACGCTACCAGTATGCCACTTACTACACCAGTATACACTTACTAATTCTGTTACTCTAAAATAAGACGAAGCATTTTCTGCCAAAGTAGACTGCACTTCTTGTAGAAAAAAAAAACACTTTTTGTAGAAAAAAAATCAGGCAGAAATATTACATAACGGCATGAACTTCGAGGTATTTTTATTAGTATGTATAGAATAAAATACCGCCAAATGTTATGTTTGATAAAAAATATTGATATAGTTTTTAATTTAGTTTGTCTGGGCTTGACTATTGACGAATTTAAGATTCGACAAAAATAGAACGCATTTTTATACAGGATGGGCCAGAAAGAATTGCGAATTTGAAAAAAAATCATTAAAAAAAACTAAGTACAATTCACATACAAATTTTTATTTCTACAAAAATTTACATCTGGGAAATTCATTTTTTAAAAATAACATCATCCAGATGTGCACCATCGCGCTGCAAACATTCTTCGAATCTGAACCTCAAATTGGTAAAAACTCGCTGGCACATTGCACGGGAATATCTGCCATTTCTTTCCGGATATTGGTCTTCAACTGGTCAATTGTGACTGGGTTATTGGAGTAGACTCTACTTTTTAGGTATCCCCACAAAAAAAAGTCCAGTGGTGTAAGATCTGGACTTCTAGGAGGCCATTCAATGTCACCTCGGCGCGATATCAGTTTCTCACCAAACATCTCGTTTACGACCGTCGAAGAGGCATTAGCTGTGTGGCATGTCGCGCCATCTTGTTGAAACCATGTCGCACGATTATAGGCTTCAAATTGTTGCAGTTGAGGAAAGAAAAAATCCCTTAACATGGCTATGTATCGGTCAGAATTTACCCCGAAGAAGTGGGGTCCGATAATTCCATGCGCTGACATGGCCGCCCAAACGGTTACTTGCGGCGAATGTAGAGGCTTTTGATGTTTTGCACATGGGTTCTCTGCAGCCCAGTAACGGCAATTCTGTTTATTCACCTGCCCATTTATGTGAAAATGGGCTTCGTCGGAGAACAGAATATTGTTGAAACTCCGAAAGCGTTCCAGCATCGTTTCAACAAAAGCTCTCCTTAAAATTGGATCATTTGGCTGTAATTCCTGCACAAGTTGAATTTTATACGGATGCAATTTCAGATCTTTCAACAAAATGTGACGCAAAGATGTTCTGGACACCACAAGTTCGGCTGAACGCTTTCGAGTCGATAGAACAGGATTACGTTGAACTGAAGCTCTAACTTGTTCAATTGTGTCTTTCGTTCTTGTTGACCTTGGGCGTCCCGCAGGCTTCTGTTTGAGAGTCGAACCAGTAGCTTCGAACTTTCTGACCCACGATCGAATCACGTTTTCCTTCGGACACTGATTTAGGTCATGTAATCCAAACTCACGTCGAAATAAACGCCGAACAATAGCGCACGAATCGTGATTTTTATAATAATGTTTAACGCAGAAAGCACGTTGCGCTCCCGTGAAGTGATCCATCGCGACTAAATTTCCGAGAACCGAGCTACTTAACCCCACTACCCGCGCAGTCCCCTCTCTAAAGCTTCAAACGCAAGAGTGTTTTTAAAATCGTACTCCTTTCTGGCCCACCCTATCTCACTATAAGTGCCTATTCCGTAAATTTATTGATCGACGATTACGAATCGTCTCGCACGCAGACTCGACGACTTCCAGCTTTCGCAACAAGCCGGTTTCCGAAAAGGCTTTAGTACCATAGACCACATACATACCCTTCGGAAAATTGTACAGAAGTCCGAAGAGTACAATCTGCCACTTTGCCTGGCGTATGTGGACTATGAGAAAGCCTTTGATTCCGTCGAAATTTGGGCGGTGCTACAGTCTCTTCAGCGGTGCCAAGTTGACTGTCGGTATATCGAAGTGCTGAAGTGTTTGTACAGTAGGGCTACGATGGTTATCCGAGTAAAGAACCAGAGTAAGAAACCTATCCAACTGCAGAGAGGTGTAACTCTTCACCGCTGCATTGGAAGACGTTTTCAAGCTACTGGACTGGAAAGGATACAGTAGTTCTTATGGCAGAATCGCTGGAGAACTTAAGCACTATGCTCAATGACCTCAATAGTGCCTCCCAACGGATAGGTCTTAAGATGAACATGGACAAAACAAAGATCATGTTTAATGTCCATGTCACACCTATGCCAGTCGTTATTGGGAGCACTAAGCTCGAAGTTGTTTACGAGTACATTTACCTGGGACAAATAGTCCGGCTAGGTAAGTCCAACTTCGACCGAGAGGTCAATCGACGGATTCAACTCGGCTGGACAGCGTTCGGGAAATTATGACACCTCTTCTCGTCAGGTATACCTCAAAACCTGAAAACCAAGTTGTACAACCAGGGCGTGTTGCCAGTGATGACATATGGAACTGAGACGTGGTCCTTCACTGCTGGCCGTATGAGGACGCTCAAAGTCGCTCAGCGAGCTATGGAGAGGGCTATGCTCGGAGTTTCTCTGCGTGATAAACTTAGAAATGAGGATATCCGCAGTAGAACCAGAGTGACCGACATAGCCCAACGGATTAGTAAGCTGAAGTGTCAATGGGCCGGCCATATAGCTCGAAGAACCGGCAACCGTTGGGGAAAAAAGGTTCTCGA
The DNA here is from genome assembly GCA_907164705.1 of Parnassius apollo. Taxonomy (NCBI): domain Eukaryota; kingdom Metazoa; phylum Arthropoda; class Insecta; order Lepidoptera; family Papilionidae; genus Parnassius; species Parnassius apollo. Next base: position 1,218,624 of record CAJQZP010000835.1, read on the forward strand.
GTGGCAGCCTCGTACCGGTAGACGAAGTGTAGGGCGACCCCCCACTAGATGGACTGACGACCTGGTAAGACATGCAGGAAGCCGATGGATGCAGGTGGCTCAGGACCGTGCTTTGTGGCATACCTTGAGGGAGTCCTATGTTCAGCAGTGGACTTGTAAAGGGCTGTAATGATGATGGTGATGATGATTGATTGACGTAGAATAATGTATTTAGCATTCCCTAACAGTCATTTTACTAATTATTTTGTTTATAGTTTTCAACAAGAGGGTAGTAGTTATTCCAAGTATCTGTGTTCTTAACGAACTGACGGACTCCCTGTCATCTCCTCTTGAAACCCGTTTCTGCGGTTAAGTACCAATACATCCATAAAGTTTTATTTCAGAACGATATGGACATAGAAATGTTACGCGCGGATAGGTACGAGTACAGTACCGTCTTTCGGCCTGGCCACCTATTATATATTTGAATACCAATTTTAGTTTTTTTTTATTATATTTTCTTTAAAATTTGAAATATCCGTCAGACAAAATGCAAGCTGAAATATCTATATCTCCGTCTAAAATTTTATTATCACTATACAATTTTTAAAATTTACATCAGCTTCCTCGAAATATTACTAGCCTTGCGGCACTACCATACAAGTCACTGGCATTCTATTTATCCAGAGCAAAAATTGAACCAACTCGCAAACTTTATTCGTTTACTTTTCCACTCCTCATCTTTTCGCTTTTGATAAATCGCCACTGAACTCGAATAATGTTCTTCGAAATATTTAACGAGGGCTATTTTTATCAAGCGTGATATTTTCGGCAGATTTATTGTACAAAGTTTTCCTTAAAGTATTGTGTTGTGGGCTGTAAGAAGTAGGAATTGTAAATAACAACAACAACAAACTGTGTATACATTTTAATGTAGAAAAATTAATTAGTGTTAAAATAACAAAGTCACGATACGTCATCACTATCATCATTAGAGTCCTTGCTATATAGCGTATGTTCTTCATTGGACTTGTGATGTCAAATGCTGAACATAGATTTCCCCAAAGGAACGCCACAAAGCACGCTTTTGGGAGACCTTCTTCCATCGTCCAACATTATATTACACGTGCTTTAAAAATTTTTTTTTTCAAGTAAAGAAAGAACACTCTATCACAACAATACGGAATTAAATTAATTACAACATTTAGGTAAAAGAAAAAAATATTCACATTATTTATATTAGATAGAAGTACCCGGATGACTGAGCTTTGCTCGATTTTTATTTTGAAATTACATTTAGATACAAATTACATACTGATGAATAATATTTTTTGATCTTATTGACATAATAGAAAAAACTGAACTGGTTATTTGAATAAAAAATCATGAGTGAAATTAGTTTAATTAAAATTTTCGTATTTTTAAAAAATACTAAAAAAAAAGTGCTCGAAATAACAGATTTTCTCACAAAAAGAAGGTAACTTTAAAAAAAAAGAAAAAAACCGGACCGAAGACGGGATGCGAACCAAGGCATTAAAATTTCGCCGCCACTCGATATCCACTTGAGCTATTACGATCATCATTCAACACAGTGTCAAAATTTACCTTCTTATATTGTAGCAGTTTTTCATTGCCTGAAAAGACGGACAAAAAAATTTTCTAAAAATAAATCCTAGCTAGATCGATTTATTGCCCCCGAAACTCCCTGGACACAAAATTTTATGAAAATCGTTGGAGCCGTTTCCGAGATTCCGGTATAGGATAGAACAAGGGTCCCCGGTTCTGTACATTCACTAAAAGGAACACAGTTTACACTATTATGTTGTTTCACTCTGGTATTCTGTGAATGTTCGAAGCACATCCATGCGTGCTGCAGCTAAAAAAGTCTAATTTGATTATGATAGGCTTTTGAAATTTATGCCTCTCTCTCTGTTGTTCTCTGCTATCTCAAAATTCAACCCCTGAACACTAAGATGAAATGCTTCATAGCCTGTAATCATACCACACAACAGTAGAGGTGCACCGCACTGCAATTTAGTGGCATATATAAAAATAATTTTAATATTTATAAGGTTGCCAGCCTTATTCTGAAATTGACTATTCTACTCTATTTTATGTACGAATAGGTGTACTTCATAACTCACAAAATCTTATATTGTACGCTTAAATACTCCATTTACAGGAACTCAGACTTTTGCCACAAAGTTCACTACCGTCAGAACAAAACAGTTCTCTTTTTTACCCTTTCAAAAAACCGAAATTACGCCATTGCTCCTAAAAAGTTAGAAACCCTACCCAATGGGCAATACGAGGGATACTTCCCTTCTATAACTTCCTTCTAATCGTTGCAGAAATGACAGAAGGGCTGTGCATAATAGTTTAATATAATATTTTTTTATTTATGCGTCTAAATGGCACGTTACCTCTAAGTTGAATTATATTATAGAATAGAATAGAATAATTTTTATTCGATACTAGTTATCTACCTCGGCTTCGCACGGGTAATATCTGTATTCTACAATATGCCTATAACCTTGGCGGAAGTGAAAGCAATATGTTGACAAAGTTTTATCGATATCTGATGAATGGTACAGCAGCGCATAAAATACGAACAAACAAATATTATTTTTTATATATTAGATAAAAGAAAATAGATTACAAGAATACTTATTTAAAGTCGTTTAAGCTTTACCACTCGCTCGGAAAAAATCTCTGCTCTGAGAAGAACCAAAAATAAACTTCGCTGAGTTTATTTTTACAATATAATATTTGATACAATTAATATGAAAATATTTAGAAACAGTATAGTAGCGATCACTTCACTCCCAGGGGTTATTATCAATCATTTATTCTTTAGTAATATAATAATACTTACTAAACATTTTTTGCTTAATGAAAACCTTATACTTTTTGAAAGATAAGTCCAACACATAAATTAGTCCGGTCCACGGAGTGTGAAACCACTGCGCAGGTGTGTAGGAAGATTGTTGGGTAAAGCAGTCACTCAAGAAACTTCCTTTCAAAGAACTATTTATGTGGTCGGGCTATTATATATATATATATATATATATATATATATATATATATAATACTTATATATATATATATATATATCCTTTGTCGTGTCCCATTAAACATCCTTAAATTCGCAAAAAAAAAATTGTGGGTGACTACTCAGGGGCAAGAAAACTATCCTATCTAGTTGGACCAAACTGCACACGGTGTGCAATTTGATTAAAATCGGTTAAGTAGTTTAGAAGTCCATCGCGGACAAACAACGTGACGCGTAATTTATATATATTAAGATATATATATATATATATATATATATATATATATATATATATATATATATATATATAACTTTATCTAGAAAAAGTGTCCTCCCCTGGTATAGTATAATATAACTCTTCGAACACATGCGGAGGTGCTCCTGAGGAGCATATTGAGGATGAAGTTATCTAGCATTTCTTGTAATTTCCTGTCCTATTCTTAAATTGTGACTTTCCTGATCTCTGGCACTGTCTGGGGAGGTAGCAGATGTTTCAAAATAGCTCGCTTAAGGGCATCCCATGCGTGCTCTATTGAGGGGCCAGTTGAACCTGGTGATGTCGTATTTTCGGATAGCAGCATTGACTCGTTAAGCTCGACGTGTCGATGTCCGGTGTCCATGGTTTACTCGGAATGGTCTGGTAATACCATCAATAGCGACTGTTTTGTACCTATCTGCCGTCATGGAGCCTCGATACGGGATCAAAGGCGTTCTAGCTTCAATCATAGCTCCAATCCAAAAGATACCAATTTCCCGCTTTACTGAACGGTTCCCGTGGCAGTTCTTTGAACACGTCGGTTATCTGTATGAGTACTGATTCGTGATCTATCAACGAAGAGACAGGTTTTCCACATGTTTTCTTTCTCATCTTCTTCAGGTAGCTGTAACCTTGCCCACTGCAATCTCCATCGCTGACATTGCCGTGATTTCAGAGACGCTCGCCAAGGCATAATGGTCTGAGTGCTAGCTTCAAGCCTAGAGGCTGCTCGCATTTTGCTTTTATTGTAGTGGCATTGATTGTTAGGCCACTGGCTGTCAGCAACCTGATATAGCGGTTCAAATCTCTTCAGAGCTCTGCAAAGACACAATGTTAGGATACAGAAACTCTACGTGTTATTTCTTTCGTGGGTAATATCCTTCTTCCCTCAAAGTTATAATTCTTGCTCGTAAAACTTCTGGTAATCCTTTTGGCATTTTTTCATTCTCAACTTTCCTCTAAAAAATATTTTCAATCCGTTAAAATTGAACAATCACATTCGTGAATGAGCGTAAGCGTGGATTTCATTACTTTTTTAAGTAAGTAAGTAAGGCAATCGAAATTGTTTAATGTTTTATATTCTAATTCTGTATTTTAAGTAAAGAATTTAAAAATAAGAAGAAATTATAATATAGTCTACCATAACAAAAATATTTCGATTTTTTAAACTGATCGCAAACTTTTTGATGTGTGTATACATTATATTCAAATTATACTTTTCCAAGATGAAAAGTAAAATATATCATTGGTCGTTTTACAAAATAAATAGTACAAAGACCAATGAATCTTTAGGAACTGAACTAGTTACAAATAGTTGTAGCAAACCTTTCGAGGCAATTTATATCCACCATCGAACATTGATCTACACGAGTGTATGTAGAGCTTACTGATAATATCGACTATTGGAAGTGTTCCAACGAACACAATTTGTGCCACGAACGACGATACTTCCGTGTTTAATTCACATATATTTTAAAAAGTAATTCAGTACTGCCTATAAAAGTCCCCTATTGAACAGAGACCTCCACCCCTGTTGAACAGAGACCTCCAGATAGATTGACACACAGGAGGAGGGATTTTGCCATAGTTACCATATATGAGTGACATGTGAGAGAAGATGCGAAGATACTTCGGCCCATCTCCTGTTACAGTTGCCCTTTGTCACTTCTAATGCTACCCACGGGACGATACGTAGTGGCAGATTTTACTCTTAAGTCGCCACTACTTTAAGTAGAAATAGATCTTTAATTTACACAGTCAGCAAAGTTTAACATTGACTTCTAACTCAATATTCAATAGTTGAACAATTCCAAAACACAAGCCGCGACGTCACCCGTTACTTAGCGAACTAGCGACAAGCAATCTCCTCCTAAAGGTTCTAAAACTTTATAAAACAAAGTTTGTATAAAAAGGGTTATTTCAATATCAAGAAATTTATAGTTGATAATAACCCTTGAGTATGAGATGATGGCTACCAAGCTATTTCCAATTTGTTTTGTGTTGTTAATTGTGTAACAATAAAACATCCCGGGTTTCTTGCTGGTTCTACCCAGGATAGAAGTTTTGTTTCGAACCTGTAGTAAATTAAACAAATGAGTGACTTCCAAAAGTATTATTTATAATCTATATTAATTAAAAAAGTTTCTATTAAAGTATGTTTCAACTCGGTCGCTTGGCGAAGTTAACGAACTAGAACGACTAAAAACTAGACAGTAAGCCGACAATTCTTTCCTGGATTTCAAAAAGATAAACATATATTTTTCACGCACTAAGATGCGATTTAGTCTACTTATGCATTCGACTTCCCAACTGATGACTAAATTGTAAATTCGATTCGATTTTTTTGTAAAATTTTTACATTATATTATCTTTCATCATTGCCACTTCAGCTTATTAATCCGTTGGACTATGTCAGTCACTCTGGTTCTACTGCGGATATCCTCATTTCTAAGTTAGTAAAGACCCCGAGTATAGCCCTCTCTACAGCTCGCTCAGCGACCTTGAGTGTCCTCATACGGCCAGCAGTGAAGGGCCACGTCTCAGATCCGTAAGTCATTACTGGCAACACGCACTGATTGTACAATCTAGTTTTAGCTGAAATGGCAATGGGCCGGCCATATAGCTCGAAGAACCAACAACCGTTGGCTAAAAAAGGTTCTCGAGTGGCAGCCTAGTACCCCGTATCACATCCCTGCTAAATGTGTATTGAGATGTGTATCCCAAATATACAATCTCATCTCCTTGCTCGACCATCTTTACATTAATAATATACATTAAAACAAATACAAAATAATAATATCTTGAATAAATTATCCTCTAACATATTTAACTAAACTGTGGCTTACGCGACTGTCCAAAGTTAAGTACCGCTTTAGGAGCAGTCTACAATATGAAATGATATATTCAAGGGTTCCCTTCGGGAGCTACCTACGCTATAGGTACCTATCGTAGCCTAGTGGCGTAAGTCGTTTAATATATTAGAAAAGATTGGAAAATTTGTGAATTGCAACAGTCGTGTTGGAAATCGAAAGAATTTAGTCGAGTACTAAACAAATAAACTGATTCCATAATGTAAATTAATAACTACAAAGTCAACTACCCTTAACTTCAGCATAGATCTTTACTGTTCACTGTTCTAACTTTAGATTTTTAACTCAATTCTTTAAATTTTCATGTAGGATAAAAATTTGCTATTCATAAGATGATTTTTTATTTACACAAATCAAAAATTTTATCGCGTCTAATTTGACTAATTTTTAATTCTGCTCTGATCGGACAATGAATCCAAAAGCTAAGGATAACTAGGGTTAATAATGATATGAGGAGGTCAAACATCTCGGTCCTTTATCACCAAGGGTGGTGTAATGGGAACTTCGCGAAATAAAAATAAGTTAAAGAAATAAGTCGAATCAAACGCCAAAAGATCTGTAAACTGCCTTCTCAATAAAATAATTGATCACGATAATAACAGAACTTTTATAATTTAGAAAGCATGTGAACAAATATTTTGACGGCTCTAGTTTTAGGTTGCAAGCCGTGGAGCCGCGGGTTCGAAGCCTGGGCGTAAACAATTAAAAAAAAAAACATTTGTTCCGGGACTGGATATTTTCGTGTACAATTTATCTATTAAAACGCCTCTACGGTACAAGATAAAATCTTAGTGTGCAGATATCTTTTATATAAAAAGAAAAACACTCAGCAGACACAAGGTCCTTCAACAAAGACGTCCATTTATTAAAGAGGCAACGGTGAAATTGCTTAACTTGTGAACAGCCTATAAAATCACCCTTTTCTATTTACGGCGTGTTCTGAAATAAACCAATCGGTCCATAAAATAAAAGTAATTATAGTCTGTGAGGCATTCCATCTTAGCCCTTAGAGGTGACAAAGCATCTGTAGCTTTTTTGTTTAAAGCTCCCTGCAGGTATCCTGAGGTATCCACTTACTAAGAGATGTACTATAAGTTTGTTTGCCAATTCATTTTTATAAAAGAAGGAAAAATTAGCACCTTGAAAACGAAAACTTTCAGAAATCAAAGTTGGGGCCGACAGCATTGCAGTTAAAATACCTATTCGCTAACGAGATGATTTAGTTAGTCCCTTTATGTTAAACTGAATAATGCTGTTACCAACTGTTTCAAATGTTAGTTACAATGTAATTGTCACGGATGAGGAACATAACATCTATGTAGAAAAGCAATTGGACCGTTGAAGTTACCGCAAGCGTTCAACCAGACATTTACGTAATAAATTGATGAACGTTCGACGTTGCCTGTTTGATACTGTCGCTTGACTTTACATTGTAGTGTCTACTTGATACTTGCTTGTTTTGACTTTGCTTTTTTTATAACGTAAGTGCTTCTTGATGTTTTTTAAAAATTTTATTGAGGTATTATTACAAAAAAAAGTAAAGTAAATTTACAACCGGTTATGTACCCATAAGGCCTGGCAAAAGCTTATCTGGATAACTTCTCAGGCACTCGACGTTGAACGGGCGCGGTGAGATGTACGCGGTGTATGTATCTTCCGGCCAAATATGTCCACTATTTTCTTTTATCTACAGATTAGGTATGGAAAACTGCCTTAGTATTCAAAGCAGCAGGGTAAAGAGATTTTTATCTATTAAAGATAACGGATCGGGAACGTAATGTGGTACATATTCAAAGTCACAGTCAAAACGTTATTGCTTGCGTTGACGGAGAAATTGGCCTCTCTTGTATAATACAGTAATCTATGAGTGGGCCGTTACTAATGGTTATTGCGGGTATAGTTGAAAAACGGTTGCTTGCCTCAAGTGCTTATCAGTAAGAAAACATATTTATTAGAACAATTGTAAGAGGAAATGTTTTCCTTCCAAATTGCTCTATTCTTGGCATAAAAATTATACGAATTATAGTTTAAATAAAATTGGTTGTCTGTAAAGTCGATTTACGGACGATAGTTTGATGTGACAACGTCATAACAAAACACTGATGAAATTATTGCATACTTTGTGGAAGAGAGATAGATGCGACACAAGCCGAACGCTCAAGCCGATCGTGCCTTTTGCTCGCTCGTGCAGCGCTTTCGCTTCGATCGTAACGTTACAATGTGTGTAACGTTGCAATTAGTCATCTTTTTTCGTGCGTGCAGCAGGCGTTCCTCGATTTATTAGACGTTGTCATGTCAAAAATGTTCATGTACGGAGGAACACAGCCTACATGTGTTCCACTACTGAGCAAAGTGTTCTCTCAATTCTGAGAATGTTTTAAGGCAAAGTAATATCCGCTCCGCTGCCCCAAATGCGTGTTCACAGGCACATACTTTACATGTATTAGAAATATTTTTTTTATATCTCAGACATGCAGGTTTTCTCACGACGTGTTCCTTCATCGTTGAGTACTAGGGAAATCAGCACAGACAGGGCCACGGCAACGCTTTTGCGTGTATCCACTTTTCATAAGCGCCGGCCGCCTCTTGCTTTGGAGAGTAAGTACCTGATAACTAGTAGTTATTTGCTACAGGATAATTTTAAATTGTGCCTCAAAAGAAATCTTTAAAGCTCAGTTCCATTATAGGCCTCCCAAATAAGGTGACAAGTAAATCCCTTCGAGATGAGGCGTTATCTGAGATGACACTATTATCGCTACGCAAAATGGCAGGATCTAATTGCGTCATGGCTTTTGAATACAGAGAAGGCAGGTTGACATACGGAGATGATGAGGTAATTGGGCTTTGTTAATGGAAAAATTCAGAAAATCATGACTTCACATATACATTTTCTATGGTCGTTGAGTCTTCCGTTGTAACGTAAAAGTTTTTATAGACGTTTTATTCACATTTGTTTAAGAAAATTATATGTTTATATTGAGGAATAAAATTTTAAGTTTTGGGTTGTTTGGAAGAAATAGCTATGTAGCAATAAGACCGTCTTTTATTTTCATTTAATATTTATTACTACGTTTTTGATCGAGTTCAAGAATGTCAGGAGGTTCTCATTTCGACTACATATATTATTTTGAATCACCTCAGAACTTTTTATAGATGAACTGATTTTGATAATTCTTTTTTCATTCAAAGCTGGTGCTTCTCATGTGGTCCCATATAAATTTAATCAAGATCTGACCAGAAACTTTTGAGTTATGTTTAATATTGCGTATTTAATTGACTTTAAATACATTCAAATATGTTCTAATTTTATTTATATTGGAGTGGGTTGTATAATGTTTTTAATTTTACCACTTATATTAACATGCGTTCGTGTATGTCTGTTAGGGTAGAATTTAGTCATTGATTTTCAACTTACTTCCAGATGAACTTTTGAACAAATAGAATAGAAATTTTGAACATAATCTCAGGATCGGATATGAATAAATATAATTGTAAAAATATGAATAAATAAAAGTGTTATATCAAATATTTAATTCTGAACTTTTTTTTCCTGGTATACAATAAGGATTATTGTAGTACTTGTTATAAAATGTAAATTATACTGCAATTGCTGATTAATTTCAATGACTGACGCTTTCTTAAGGAAGCTAAGACAACATAGCTTTTAAAAGTTTTTCAGAATAAGACGAGATTGGAAGATGAATCAGTCTTCAAAACGGAAAAATATAGGTTTTTATAAAAGTAAAGGCAACAAACGAGCATGCGGACTATCTCATGCTAAGTAAATACTGTGGGCCAAAGACATCTACCAATATTTATTTATTTATTTAACTTCATAAACTTACAAATTAAATGTCTTTAGGCGACTTAACGACAGAGGCATTATCTACCAGTCTACTTTAGAGTAATGCCGAGATAAAAGAGATGGGTGTAATAAAAAGTACAGAAATTATTAACATTCACATATATGTGGTACGTCCTTCATATTTTCATCCTGGCTTAGAATAGGCAAAAATTGAGGAATTAAGGAAAAATTGAGTTTTATTAAAAAAATGTTGTTATTTTTCATTGAATTTACGTTCTATAAGTGAAACCAAACCACTGCTTTCAAGGATAACGTTGTTTACACTAACAACCATATATATATAATTGATGAGAAGTTATAATCAAAATGGAGATACGTTATAAAGTGTGGACTGTAGCACCTGCATCCATTGACTTTCTGTATCTTTTACTGGGTTTTCACTTATCTAATAGAATGCATACCAGAAAAAAACGGTTATCCTGTTCCCTACTCCCATAATTTTTTGCGTGGTAGAGCCACGTTGCAGCTATATTAAGGCTGTAACATGGTTGGCTCAACCGAGGAAGGAACGTGATTAAACAGAATAACAGCGTAAAATAGTAGCTCACAGCTGCTGTATTTCGTATAGTGAGTGCAGAGAACCGGAAACCATTTTTTACTGGAAACGAGGCATTTCATCTTAGTCTTGATTGAACAGTCTTTTGATTCTTAATCGAGGATAAATGTAGATGTATATGGGTCTTTGCATCCACTTACCATCAGGTGAACCACGTGCTTGTTTGTCGCTATAAAAAATTATCATACAGCAGCTCTGTTTTACGCTGATATTCCGTGAGGGCGTGGTCGTTCCTCGGACGAGCCTTCCCATTTGTTACTGGCATAGTAAAACTGCAGCGTGGCTCTACGTCAGTGTGGATCACGAATTAATGAAAAACGTAGTTTCAACTATGCGGTTTATTCATTACATTCCATTGCATTCGATTTGTAGCCTATAAAAGTTCAATGCTGAATATAGGCCTCCCTTATAGATTGCCTCATGGGGGGAATTTGCCACGATTGCCACGCTTGGCAAACGGGTAGACAAACGCAGTTTATTATTTTGAGTTTTAATCAGAAAGATGATGCTGCCCATTTTCTGTTTCATTTTAACCTCTCTTGCCACTGACGACATCCTGGGGTCGATATGGGATAGTGGATATTTTTACTCCGCCAGTACACGGCTCTGTGGTTAGGTCTAACTCGTGTTCCCAACGGTGAGCTAAGGGATGTTTTTCAAAGTATACCAATAGACGCATACTTTTAAAAACCTGATGTTAATAGAGAAGTTCAACAAGTGGTAAAATAAAAATTTTGTACAACCGACTTCAATACGACCGAATCAATGTATTCGAAGCCAATCAAATACGAATTATTTAAGGATAACTCAAAAACTACTGGTCAAATTTTGATCAAATTTATATGGAACCACATAAGAAGCGTCAGCTTTCAAATAAAAAAAAGAATCATCAAAATCGGCTCAACTAGAAAAAAACTGTATAATTATCAAAAGTAATATCTAGATGTGGGACCGGGAGCAGTGTCAAAGTTGCCAGATGTCTGGAACTGCGACCACAGTCCGCCTGGCAAGCGTGTCAAATATGCCAAGTGCTTCCTACCATAGGAGAGGTCCTTGTTCAGCAGTGGACAGCTAGGAGCTGATGATGAAGAGGAAGAACATTATTTAATATAGGGCCATAGTTATTACGGAGTAGAATAGAATAGGGCAATTTTTATTTAATATCTTAATATATATAAATTACATGTCACGTTGTTTGTCCGCGATGGACTCCTAAACTACTTAACCGATTTTAATCAAATTTGCACACCGTGTGCAGTTTGCTTCAACTTGAGAGATAGGATAGTTTTTTGTCCATGATTGACCCACAATTTTTTTGCGAATTTAAGGATTTTTAATAGGAGATGACAAAGGGTCGTCGAAAAGGGCAGAACAACGTCTCTGCCTGGCAAGCTAGTAGATTATTAGATATTCTTATTGAAAGTTATTTTTTTTTTACTTTTATCACTGGTTCCGAAAAAACCTTTGTTCTAGGATGAGCTAGCCTAAAAAGAAACCTAATATTATAAATAATAAAAAAAAACAGTTTGTACAAACTACTTACAAAACTTATTTAAGAAACAGCTTGGAAGCGTTCACCTAATTCCCAGGGGTTGATATCAACTACCTATTCATATATAATATTTAACCTTGATTACTTAGAGTTGTATATCTTTTGGGACTTTGTTGGAATAGCGTATACTTTGCCCCATGAATGAATTACCGACAATGTGAAATCGTGTAACTCGTATCACTAGCGTGTGTTTGTTTTTAGTGTTTACCACTTTGTCCTAAGTGTATATCACTTTTTGATGATGGTATGCAGATAGATATCTAATAAAATTGCTTCATAGATAAACCATGGACGATTGCAAAACCATAAGTATCAAATACTCAGCCATAAATGACGGCGTGTTTGATTTGGTCCAGCCACGTCGAGTTAATTAAAAGGGCATCCATTTAATTTATTGCTATGTGATATTGTAGCGTAGTTCATCCAACAAAGTTGCAATTCTTTTATAGAACATACCAAACTATCCCGTCAAAACCATTGGCTTCCCGTATCGAACATAAATATAAAATTTGAGTACGCGTTTAAAATTTGATTGAACCATAAATGTTTATTACAAAAATATTAGCATTTTAAAAACGATTTACGTGACGATTGCGTTGATTGGTAACCCAATACTAAAGTAAAAAATAATAATAAAGTTTATTCTTACCCCCCACAAATTTAGAAATAAAGGTGACACAGCTTAATGTTAATATGCTACAGTCAATTTGTGACAGACTTATGTCTTTACTAGGATTATCTGCATGACCGATACAGACGAGTCTATAATCTAAGGTATATTATGTGTATGATAAACAGGAAATATAGAACGTGAGCATGGGCGTGTCCGTAGTTGTGAGCGTTCGTGTGTCTGTGTAAGTCGCACGTCTTAGCAAACCGATTCGTTCTTGCCTTGAACACACCCATTTTGTACGCATTACGAAAGGCATAGCAAATCGTTTGGTTCGAATGCGTTGAACATCGAAAACATAGAGGTGAAGGTCCGCCTATACTGGAACGGGCAGGGAGGAATCAATACATGTAAAATCCTGTGCACATTCTCTGAAATACATCCTATAGAATAACGAGAGGCAAGCTTCTTTGCAAATGTGCTAAATGCTGCCAATTTTGGTTGCAAACAAATCAAGGTCACCAATAAGCCTTTTAGCACACCTTACTACTTATCCCAATACTATTAGGTGATATTTTGCAGAAAAAAATGTAAATGGAATGAGTGGAGTATATCCTTCACGCCGTGTTTGGTATTCAATTTGAACTACTGTCACTATGGATACCGTAATACAAATGTTGATCTTAAAAGTAGTGATGAATTTATAATAGTACCCCTATTATAAATTCATCACCGCTAGGGGCTACTACCCAGGGCGGCAAAATTAGGAGGAAAATGGATGATTTCCAAAATTGGGAAGCCATTGCAAGACCTCAGGACATAGTCAGTTCATTTTCCATAGATCGAACCATAAACAATAATTAAAAAAGCTGAAGGTACTCCGGGTTTAACAATGACATCGGGACGTCAGTCATCTCAGTCCCCTGTGACAATGGGTGCTGGCAAGCACCCGAAACGTCGGGAATTAAAAATAAAAGTAATTAAAAGTAAAATAAACGCGATAAAATCCGTAAAAGTAGTTTTAATCAATGTGTAGTGTTCGCGTAAATATAAGAAATCATTATGTAAAACATAACAGTATTTTAGGCAGACTACAACATACATACATAACATATGCATATACACGCCTGTCACCCAGAGGGGTAGCCAGAGACTACAGACTTCCATTTAGCACGATCCTGACATACCTCTCTCGCCTCCTTCACAATCACATCATATACCTACGCATACATACTCGTGGGTTAAGGGTACTCTTAATTTGGCCTATTTTTAATATATCGCCAATTTGGTCGACAAACTTTCGCCTAGGACGTCGCTTTCCGACTCTTCCATTCACTTCTGCAATATACATTTTCTTTGTCAGTCTTTCTCATTACACACAAATAATAGTATAATATTTTCTCGATATACAAAAATCTGGTTTCAATAACAACATGAACATATCGTTAATATTTGATTGTTTGTTGGCACTGTGGATTTTATTCTATTATAATTATGGTGCATACATCATTTTTTATTCCGCGAAACACACAGCCAATCACTCGAATTACCTGCATGTATTTGTTTTGCCATTTTTTACGAATATTTAGTGATTGGCAAATAGTTACAATCGTTTTGTTGTGACGTGGGGTGTGAACATGCAACTAGCGTTTTTTTTACAAAAAAAAGTTTGACAAACATACATAGGCCGACTGATGGTAAGTGGATGCCATTGTCCATAGATTCAACCTGCATCTATTCTTCAATAAGAATCAAAATGTAGATGCGTTGTCACCCTTGAGGATTCTACTTACTTGAACGAGCTTAATTGAAAATGTGAGGACATTTTACAAATAATTTCTGTGCATACATTATGTTGTCTATCGTCATCATTATTTTATCGTCCATCACAATTGAACTCGAATTATATGAAGCATTTCTTTCAAACTGTTCCGTTAATCACTAAATATTTACTGACAAACGACGGGGGATTTGAACGTGCTCCTAAACTTACTCCAGCTTACCAGGAATATTAGTAATCAGTAGCATAGATTCTTCATTTTTTTCTATGCGTTATACCGGCTACCTAATATACTGCATAACGTCTCAAATTTGACCGGTCTGAAGCTTGGAAGTGAGTTCATCGACTCTCTTATCCAACTTTAAGTCCGCATTTTGGGTCTGCCGCGTGATCTTGCTCCTACCACAAACGTATTAGTATCCACATTACGTATTTATTCATATCGCTTCAAGTTTTTTTTTTATAAGGAAAAACGTTGGGTGGTTGTCCCTACACTATAGTGCTCGGAAGTTGTCGCGTAGTTTGTAGTAGTCACGAAGAACATACATAGATAAAGCACTTACTTTCAACGATACGTTCGTTGAAAGTAAGTGCGTTGCGAACAAGCGTAAGTATGTAACGAAATAAAGGATAGGCGTTATACGTAAGTGTCTTATAAAACGAAACTTTGCTCACTCGATCTACAATAAGTGAGCAGGCCTGAAGACATGGGAACCTTGAGCAGTAATAAAAGTGATAGTAAAAGAAAGCTCAGCGGGAAACAATGCTTTTTATTTTGTAACTTCCGATTCATAAAGTTTATGTTGCGCTGGTGTAATCTAGCCTGCGTATCGACGGGCATCGCTATCGTAAAACGTTATTCTGAGGACAAAGGAACTTCCAAGATACGACATTCAATTTGAATTCGGTTTTAAAATAAAATATTAACATTTTTTAATATTTTAATTAAAAATACTTAAATTTATGAAAGATGTTGTTTTATATATACATTTGATTAAAATTGGAAACATATCGAAATAACTGCCTTTTATTGAGCTGAGAGAGTTATTTGCACGCCATTAAACATGAATAACCATTTTAAAATGTTTGTCTTAAGTATGTTTTATCCTTTTTCTTTGAGAAATCGAAAATAAAAAAATGGTCTTAGATGATTACCTTACATCTTTTTTTATAGAATAAGGCTGACAAACGAGCACACGGTCCACCTGATGATAAGTGGATGGTGTGGCCCATAGGCATCTACTTTAATTAAAAATCAAAATGCAGATGCGTTACCAGCCATGAGCACTGAGATGGAATGCCACGTTTCCAGTAAAAAGGATCTTCGGTTATCTACACTCACCATACGAAACACAGCGGCATTAAACTGCTATTTTACGCTGATATTCTGTGAAAGCCAGGTCCTACCCCGGTCGAGTCGACCCATTCGTGCTACAACCACAATACAGCTGCAGCATGGCTCTATCGCGTAAATAACGCCACATAAATAGATCCTACCTAGGCAAAGTCGGGGCGGGTCACTAGGTGTGTCGTAAAATAATCTATCATCACATTTCCCGTGGCAGTTGTAAGAGGCGACTGTGAGAAAAGCAAGAAAGCTCTTATGACCCTCGATTGATCAAGGTACAAATGGTAGACGTCAGGTATAAATGGTTGATGCCAATTATAAAAATCCAGACCGTTGTCTGAGGGAAGCGTTATAGGTGAGCGACGTCTGTTACGTGTAATATATTTTAAGGT
Source organism: Parnassius apollo (assembly GCA_907164705.1). NCBI lineage: Eukaryota > Metazoa > Arthropoda > Insecta > Lepidoptera > Papilionidae > Parnassius > Parnassius apollo. The sequence goes on from CAJQZP010000835.1 coordinate 1,234,884, forward strand.
TATGAAACTTATGAAATCTCCCATAGCTGGGCACAGGCCTCCTCTCATTTCTGAAACGGTTTAAGGGCTCAATGCGTGTTGTTGAACTTCCCATTTCTTCGAAATATTTTTTTCTAATTTCTCAGACATGCAGGTTTCCTCACGATGTTTTTCTTCACCGCTAAGCACGTGGTAAATGAAACTTATGACATAATATTGTTTTGTATAATCAGTCAAACGTAGAAAAACAGCGAATCTACTGAACACCGGCAGGTAATTTCCATACGAGTCTTCGAGGAAAATTTACAAAAAAAATATATATCGTCTAATGGCTTTATTAACCACGTAGTAATTGTGTAAGAATATCAGACAGAGACAAAAAATATATATCGTCTAATGGCTTTATTAACCACGTAGTAATTGTGTAAGAATATCAGACAGAGACAAAAAATATATATCGTCTAATGGCTTTATTAACCACGTAGTAATTGTGTAAGAATATTAGACAGAGACAAATAATATATATCGTCTAATGGCTTTATTAACCACGTAGTAATTGTGTAAGAATATCAGACAGAGACAAAAAATATATATCGTCTAATGGCTTTATTAACCACGTAGTAATTGTGTAAGAATATTAGACAGAGACAAAAAATATATATCGTCTAATGGCTTTATTAACCACGTAGTAATTGTGTAAGAATATCAGACAGAGACAAAAAATATATATCGTCTAATGGCTTTATTAACCACGTAGTAATTGTGTAAGAATATCAGACAGAAACAAAAATATATATCGTCTAATGGCTTTATTAACCACGTAGTAATTGTGTAAGAATATCAGACAGAGACAAATAATATATATCGTCTAATGGCTTTATTAACCACGTAGTAATTGTGTAAGAATATCAGACAGAGACAAAAATATATATCGTCTAATGGCTTTATTAACCACGTAGTAATTGTGTAAGAATATCAGACAGAGACAAAAATATATATCGTCTAATGGCTTTATTAACCACGTAGTAATTGTGTAAGAATATCAGACAGAGACAAAAAATATATATCGTCTAATGGCTTTATTAACCACGTAGTAATTGTGTAAGAATATCAGACAGAGACAAAAATATATATCGTCTAATGGCTTTATTAACCACGTAGTAATTGTGTAAGAATATCAGACAGAGACAAAAATATATATCGTCTAATGGCTTTATTAACCACGTAGTAATTGTGTAAGAATATCAGACAGAGACAAATAATAAATAAAAACAACATTTCGGTTATCAGCCCGCTTGCTAATCTTGGCAACTATTGCTACGTTTAGCAGTGAACTTTAATGATTTTCTCGTGTGTTTCTTACCCTTACTAAAATTGATTTAAAAACTTACGAATTACATTCTTATGCATGACCCTTAATAAATTATATATGACCACTACGTGCCACTACTACGTGCTCGGCGGTAAAAGAAAACATCGCGGAAACTTGAATGTATGTGTGAGGTCCGCTAACACGCTATGGAGTAACATGGCTGATAAACAATTCCTCCATAACCTTATCAAAAGGTATTAGATTATGATAAGTTAATCAATACGAATTAAGCAAGTGTTTTTTTTTTACTTGTTATTCCATTAAGACTAATGTAAAAAGGAAAAACGACCACGCTGTCACAGAATACCAGCGTAAAATCAGCTAAATGCTTCTGCGTTTCGTATGTTGAGTGTGGAGAGCCGAACACGCTTTTTACTGTATATGAGGCATTCCATCTTAGTTCTCAGGTTTGACAACGTATCTGCATTTTGTTTCTCAATTGAAGATAGATGTAGATATCTATGGGCTACAGCATCACTTACCATCAGGTGGACTGTGTGGTCGCTGGTCATACTAATTCTATTAAAAAATAAGCCCCCGCTATAGATTGCAACAAAGTACGGTCCTGTGCCACCTGCATCCATCGACTGCATGTTTAATTAGATTTATGAAACAAAAAACATATAAGTAGATTATTTGATTTTATTTTATTAGGTTTTTTTGTAGTCTTTCCGGTTCGAGATTTGTAATTATATTTTGAAGCACTTACTGTCATCAGATAGAGCTGTAATTTGCATAAGTATATAACTTCACTTGTATGACAATGCAATAACATTTTATCATGGAGATTGCGGGCCCTATTGGCTATTGGTAAAATGCCTATAAAAGTTTTTCTAAAATAGATTTTTTATTTATTTAATTTATTCTTCCTAAAGCTACAAAAAATATACAAAAAATATACTTGTATTTTATACGCATACTTAAGTCAAGAAAGTCTAACGAAGCTCATTGTGTGCACGTATTTCTATCATATAAACAGCCCTCTAATTTATAATATTCATTCATTATTAGAATCTTATTTACGTGCGCCTTGAATTTATTTATGCAAAGCAAAAACTCATATTTAATGTATATTATAATTTTTTTATATAATATTTATGCAGCCCAACTAACAGCAGAAAACTACATTAATACCTAAAAAAAGGTTTATTTTCTTTTTACATATAGATTTAGATTCAATAGGCTTAAAATATTAGTAGGACGACTGATTGATCCTATGTAAGAGACTGATGCCTGGAGCTCAGATTAACTAATAGTTAAATCTCTAGGTTTCCGAAAAAAACTGTTACACAGGTCACCGACAATCGGTAATATTACAGAGAATCTTATAAAAGAAACAAGAAAAATGATATCTTATGTGCAGATAATCAAGGAAATGTTAAAAAAGGACCACCCCATTGCGTCGAACATGAGAATCCTGAAATAAAAACCGTTCCATTGCGCCCCCACACAACGCGTTAGATGTTCACCCAAGCGAGATGTTACAATAATTAATTAACTACCATTTGGTGCTTTACTTTTATCAATTAAGCTTTCTTAAGATGTTTAAATTTATTATGGGCTATACTAAAAAGTAAGGTATTTTATTAAAAAGACTGTTCAATGGAATAAAACTAACTAAAAAAAAACTTAAAATTAAAAGTGATAAAATCCGTAAATTTCATCGCTTTTAATTTCAACTTTTTTAATTACCTACGTTTCGGGCCCTTTAGCGGTCATGTTTGACGTCCTGATGGCGAAAGCTACCTTCAACTTTGAATTAATAAATATGTTTCAATAGAAAATGTCCCTAAAGTTAGTTTTATTTAAGGTGTAGTATTCGCGTAAGTATAAGAAATCATTGTGGGACAAGTGAAGTAAAGTTCCAGCGTACACGTCCCACTGCTGGCGTCATCTCCATTTCTCAATATTAAAATGGTTCGAGATGAGTTCACCGCGCTTCGATCATATAAAAAAATAAGTCCTTACGATCTTTTCCGGATCTGTCTTTGTATTCGCTATAAATTTTGAAACTACTTGTTCTATTTTAAAGCGGTTTTCATCGTTATCAAAAATATCTCGAAGATGGTTTCCGAGTATAATACACGCATATTTCATATCTGGATGTAAGACTGATTTATAAATGTGGATGTTTGTAATTAAACCTCACCAATATAGATAAAACCCCCCGGAAAAAAAATTTGCATGCAAATATTCGATGATTCGTTAGACCATTAGCCAGCCATGGTATTATCCATTAGTTAGCCATAAAGACTTCTGTTTTTTTTTTGTATCTTGAAAAAATAGAATTATAAGGGTGTACTGTAGTACTTGTTTATTTATCGGTTACTTCAGTAGTGGTCTCATATAAATGACACTGTAATGTTGGTAAAAGGTGTCACTTAGGGAGGCTTGTTGCATCTTCTAGAAGTTTAACGAGACAACTGTTAACGCTTACATTTAATATTAATATACTAGCTGTTCCGCGCGACTTCGCCCGCATGAAATTTATTACGGTAGGATTTCACGAGTATTGATTTTTTGCGCAGAACCCTGATCGTTTTTCTAAAATAAAAGTAATCCTAAGTTATTCCTTACAACATCAGCTATCTACCAGTGAAAGGTACGTCACAACCGGTCTAGCCATTTTAGTAATTAGCCGGAACAAACAGCCAGGCAGACAAAAAATTTTAAAATTGTTTTTTTGTTGTTGTAAGTACCGTATATAATTTAATATGCATTTAGTGAAAAGATATTATTTTGACTTTACAAACAGAACCTATTCAATTTTATTTATTTGTATAGACTATAGATATAAGACTTGTGGGCTACTATACATTACAACACTTTGAATTTGTTATTTTGAGTCTGAGTCCACTTACAAGTGTCAAACAATTAAACTTTTAATAAAGAGTACCTACGAACCGTTAAAGAACTACGAAGAATTAAATAGTTTCCATATAAGCCTTGACGACTATGATGAAATGCCTCGTTTCCAAAGGGATCACCGGTTTAAGAAAAATATATTTATTCCTATGGACAGATACAGATAGACAGAATATTGACCAACTTCTTGTATTAAACTGTAGTACTTTCTTAACTACATATGTAATGTGTTTCGAAAAAAATCTTTGCCTCAACCAAACATTAGTTCAAATAGTGAGCTAATGAAATGGTTGCGCCGGGCTATTCGGGATACTATTATAATAGCTACAGCATGGCTCTACCACGTAAAGAAAATTCTGAAATCGGGTCTTTAATGCTTCTTTGAATTCTATAAAAAAGACGGAGCACCTTCATCAAAGCGACACGTGGAACGCCGAAAGTTCAGAGTGATTTCTTTTTTTTCTAAGAAACATTGCCAGGTTATGGTTTAAAATAAAAGAGCATATCTTTGTCTTTGTTACTATTATCTATTGCATAGTGTCTTTGGTTTTGTTCTAATTAAAAAAAATTCTTTTTTCAAAGGGTAGTACTTGTGGTACACATGTGTATATCGATCGAGCGAGTGTAAGATGTTTATGTCTGGTATACATGTTTAGACTGATCGACTATACAGGTTAAGTTTTTTTTTTAATTATTCCATGCACAAAGTTTTAAATATGGCGGAATTAATGTCATAGGACATTTTCTCCCAGTTAACCATTTACCTCTACCGTTACAACCTAGCCTACTGCTGAACATAGGTCTCACTCATAGATTGTGTTTTTTTTTTAAAGAAGGGGCAAACGATCACGCGGCTCACCTGATGGTAAGTGACTACCGCCACTCATAAACAATTGCAGATGCGTTGCCGACCTTTTAAAAAGGAGTAAACTTCTCTTCTTGAAAATCGAGCAGTGGTAGCTCAGTGGTTAACGCTCGCTGTAACTATAACAGAACGCGAGTAACCCGGGTTCGATCCCCGCCGGCACCAATGAAATTGTTAATTGCAATTTTAAGTGCTGATTTACCACGTGCTCGGCGGTGAAGGAAAACATCGTGAGGAAACCTGCATGTCTTAGGAATAAGAAAAAAAATATTTCGAAGACATGTGAAGTTCGTCAACACGCATTTGGGCAGCGCGGCGAACACTTCCTTGCCTTAAACCCTCTCAGAAATGAGGGGGAGGCCTGAGCCCAGCAGTGGGACGTATATAGGCTGTAACTTTACTTTACTTTACTCTCTTCTTGAAGGTCGGGCGAAAAATCGCTGATGGTAAATAACTCCACAGAGAGGTTGTACGAGGAAGAAAATTCTAGTAAAACGCACAGTGGTTAACCGCCAAGCATCCAGATGGTGTGCCGTGAAGTGAGTGTCGTGTGAGTAAGAGGCGACAGGTTACCCCTGTCGCCTCTTACGACACTCACTCTCTAGTTCTTTAAATACGGCTTTTCCGTTTTATTGAAAATCAAATTTTTCTTAATTAAAAATATACTACTCAACTACATCAAAGAAACAGTAAGCAACACTAAGTCTTTTTTATTGTCGGCTCTCTGATGAAAAAGAAGTTCTTTTACAGCCTATTCACAAGTTTAAATTGTTCTCGGGTCGCATCTTTGTTAACAGCGTTGAAGGACACCGTTACCGCAACTAAAGCAGCCGTTTACTGTCCCAACTCTTTATTTTAATTAAAACTTTTTTCTTTCACAAAAGAAATAAATGACGTCGTAGAATAATAACACTATATTTTTTATCATTCCACGTAATGGTTAGTAGCTACTAGTTGCCGTGGACTGCAACCAAATTCAAACGAAGAATGCATTTGTTGCGTTGATACAGCTGAGGATGAATTATTCACTTTGCAACTTATAACTATACTGTGTTTCCTACTTTAATATTACGGTAGAGCCGTGCTACAGCTATATTATGCTACAATTAAAGGAAAGTGAGTCCAGAACAATCTAGAACAAAGCGATTACAGCAGTAGCGCGCGTCATTACCGTTGTACGAGCAGTGAGCCGACATGCAACGGGCTTCTCCCGCTGCCTCATATCAAAACCAAGTAAGCGTTTAAAGTTTTACTTTACATAAGTACCCTCCTATAAAAAAATCTATCGAAAACTTTAACCCAAGACCTTAGCCATTGAGTTTTCAGCTATCACCGCAGCTGCTGTTGCCACGGGCAATCTAGGTTCGATCCTAGCCGAAATTATTAATTGCAAATTTAAGTGCTATTTTTTATATAAGAAGGAGCAAACCAGCATGCTACTGACCTGATGGCCGCTGCAAATGAATAACTGCAACACCCGGGTAATTGCCCGTTGGCAACGCATCTACAAATTTGGATGGTATAATTAGTTTTGTCATGATGTGCGTTGCCTTTTGATTGGTGATGGCTGCCACATGCGTCATACTTTTGAACAGGTGACTTAACTTTGTGAGCATGCTTCAATTACTGATGAGCCTGTTATTGTTTTCCACTCCATTATATAACTGTATTATGCTATTGTAATATTCACTCTTGAAAAAATAACAAAAAAGAGGATACTTGCTTCCTTTTCCCGGTCAGAGGAAATTAATTTCGAAACGTAATATTAAAAAACGTAGATTTCAAAGAAAATTTAACCTTTGACAACGAAAATTGAACAAATATAATATAATATTTCTTTTCATTTAATACAAGTGTTTTTTTTTTCTAAATATGTTATGTGATCAAGATTATGTAGAAAAGCTTTTTTAAAATGTCTCTTACATTTTAAAAAAGCTTTTCTATGGGTTTTGATATGAGTGAGCCGTATACTGTTTCTTGTGAAATAATTATGTTCAAGAAGGAATGTAAGACGTGTATCATAATACTTGTGATTATAGGTGAGGAATAAGCAGTTTTTCTAGATTCTTAAGAAACAAACTCTCCAAACATACAAAAATGCTGATTAGATGTTAATCTATGCATATAAATAAATTGAAAGTGTCTGTCTATAATATTGAAAAATCTTGCTTCTATTAAGCTTAGGGATTATTTGCATGCTATTAAGACTTAATCATTTAGCACATTTTTGTCTGTCTGGCTGTTTATCTATCCAGGCTATTATTCGGAATAGCTTAATCGATTGTGAAACTTTACGAACAGATAGAAAGTAATGGCAGACGGGATCTAGGCTATATATTGTAAAAAAATTGAAGTTGTTTTTTTAAATAAACAATTTATTAAAAAAATACACGATCTTTGATTATTTAAAATCTAAATAAATTATTTACTATTGTGGCGTTAATCCAAGAGAAGCCGCGGTCAACAACAAACGAACTTTCATTTCATTCGATGTTTGACCGTTGAAGCTGATGGACGACAGCAACTAACTTAAAATAAATGATTTGTCGCCTATGAGGATTAAAATGGAATGCCTCACCGGAGAACTTTTTTTGCTACAAATGACGAATTTCATCTGAGTCCCCAGGGTTAGCTACGCATCTGGATTTCGATTCTCAATCGGGGATAGATGCAGATGTCTATGGGCTACAGCATCCACTTACCATATTTAATAAAGTGTTTCGTAAATTAAAATGCGGTTCAATATCTTCAATCTGGTCTAACTTAGCTAAATGTCTTCAATCTAGAAATCTTAAGTAAGGAAAGAAACCTTATCCATGCGATTATTTATCATTATCGATTCCTCCGGTGTTGCAGAAGTTCATCTGCGTCGGCGATCATAGAATACTCGTATAATGAGGCCTTCACAAATTTTACTCAAACTGTTGAATTTGTTTATAATGTATGTTCCGTTTTCAAAATAAAAGTCATTGTTAAAACATTTCAATTAATTTTGGCTTCTTTACAGCTCTTATGCACGTCAAAAGTAACACCGGTTCGGAAAACAAAATCTTTGAGTGAAGAACTCGTAAGAAACTCTCTCTTTGATTTATTTTAATTGCCATGTTACATTTACGTTTACATATTATGTAAAATGTACGAGTATATTAAATATCATAACATAATAATTCAGTTAAGTAATAATAAATTTAACATCACTAGTTCAGCTTGAAATTCTCACGGAATCTCTGTTGAAGTATTATAACCCTTACATAGAAAAAATGGTAAACTAACGTCGAAGATATTTCGTCGAAGTGTGAACCATTTTGAAAGTTGATCAAAGGAACTACAAATAACATAAGAAAAACGTTTTATTATATACCTGTAGGATGCTGGTATTTTTCCAATGTTGTCGAACCTTTTTGTGTATTACCTGGAACAAAAGTAATTTTTTTATTAAAACTTAATTACTTTACATCTGAAGCTAGTTTAGACAGGATAAATAAAATTAAAAATAAACTGCTAGATATCGAATAGCTCACATATCGTAACGATTAAGTAATTCATCAAGTTCACTTCTGAAGATGGCCTATCCCACAAGGAATGACACAAAGCACGGCCCTGACCCAACTTCATCCATCGACTTCTGTCATACCAGGTTGTCACTCCATCTATAAGGAAGCCATCCAACACTTCGCTTACCGGTACGAGGTTGCCACTCGAGAACCTTTCTTCCCCATTGGTAGTCAGTTCTTCGAGCTATTTGGCCGGCCCATTGCCACTTCAGCTTTCTAATTAATCGTAATAGATGTTAATACTCTTTCTAGAAAATTGAAAGTAGTAAAGTGTAATTAGTATTAGCAGTAATTATTAATCGGTGATTTTAATAAGATGTTTGTTTGATGATTCTACCTATAGCTCTCAATACACTACCAAATGCTCGCTGGCAGAGAATGCGATTATGTCTTTAAGCTCGGCTTTGTACAAAAAATATTAGTGCAATAAATCTATTTATCTGTAATTAATAGTAAGTAGTACATATCATGTAATACCTTTCTTCTTATTTGTCATCAACTATTACAAACTACAAAAGATGTGGGCTTCACCAGTAAACACAAATTGTAGAAGTATGTTGTTTTAGTATAATTATTGTAGACAGTAAGATCACATCTTTAAGTCTCTTAACCTAAGGCTTGAGTGAGGAGCAGTCAACGGTAAAATAACCTTGTCAAACCCTGCTTAAGTACAGATTAGAAAACCCGACAGTTGTTTAATACTTACACAAAGTTATTATCGTAGCAGTCCTAGAGGGCTTAGTAAAATTTCACTGCTAAACATGACAGGGACAGATTTTTTCATACAAGTAAGAATGACATATGCGAACGCTTAGCCCATGTAAATATGACTACGCGAGCAACCCGGGTTCGATCCCCGCCAGCATCAATGAAATTATTAATTGCAATTTTTAAGTGCTGATTTACCACGTAATCGGCGGTGAAGGAAAGGAAAACTGCATGACAATCCGGAAACTCTCAGAAATGAGAGGAGGCCTGTGCCGAGCAGTGTGCGTAGTAACGTATAATATAGGCTGTGAATTTAATTTAATTTTTTTAGGAATGACAAGTATATAGACTGTGAATTTAACTTTAAACTTTTTTGGAATGACAGAACGAGCACTCGGTCTATCTTATGGAAAGTGAATGCTGTGGCCTATAGATACACACAGTTCTACAAAGTTAACTAGAAACAATTTCTCGATAAAGAATCATTATTCGTTGCGTTGTCACCTGAAAAGTCCGGTTAATAGTTAAAAGATATCCACATCAACAGACGAAACATAGCAAAATGCTGCTGTATTTGACACTGGTGTTTTGTGAGAGCGAGATCGTTTTTCGACGGTGCTAAGCCATGTATGAACTCTACACGAAAGAGAAACAGTTCTCTTGAAAGATCCGTTGAATCACCTATTGCAGTAGTGACAACCGTTGTAGTTGATATGCCATGGAAAGACGACCCTGCTGAGACAGCAACCCATTATGTTTCCCTCGTACAAATTGTGGACGTACCCCTCACAAACTAGCAACTGAATGTGTAAAGTTGAAGACCGTGATAAACGCATTTGAGAAAGAGAGAGAGAGAGAGAGAGAGAGAGAGAGAGAGGAAAAGAGATAGAGAGAGTGGGAGAGACATCAGTTGACAAATATAAAAATGTACCTTTTCTTAAAGACTAGTTGTGGCTCTTATTTAAATAGTAGCCGGATGACCGAGGTTTGCTCGGTTTTCTTATGAAATTACATTTAGATACAAATTACATACTGATGAATAATATTTTGGATCTTATTAACATAATAGAAAAAACTGAACTGGTTATTTGAATAAAAAATCCTGAGTGCAATTAAAATTTTCGTATTTTTAAAAAATACTAAAAAAAAGGGCTTGAAATAATAAATTTTCTCACAAAAGAAGGAAACTTGAAAAAAAAAAGGAAAAAAGACAGAACGAAGACGGGACGCGAACCAAGGAATTAAGATTTCGTTTCGCAACCACTCGCTATTCACTTGAGCTATTACGTTTATTAACACAGTGTCAACATTTACCTTCTTATATTGTAGCAATTTTTCATTGTCTGAAAACACGGACAAAAACTAGATCAATTTATTGCCTCCGAAACTCCCTGGACACTAAATTATTAACCTGAATAATATATATATATATATATATATAAATATTTGTATATATAACATTTAACATAATTAACGCACTTTCAGAAAGTAGTTTGTTCAGAATCGTTTACTGAATCGATTCCTATCATTTTTAATATAGGTAATTTTTTTATCCCAAAAATAATTAAAACTACGTAAATTACAGTCACACTAAATCTGTACAGTCAAAACAAACTGAAATGGACCGTAATTTAAGGCAATGAAACTTTTGAGAGTGCAGTTTTATTTGATTTATTACTAATTCTGTCATTCAATAAAAATAAAGAAAAATGAACTTTATTTCAAGCAAGTTAAAGTCTGCGTTCGTGGATTTGTACTGTGACCACAACATTCTTCCGGAATTAGTATAACTAATTTGATAAATAATCAGTGCATAAAAATGTTTAACTAAAAATTCAGTGTATGTATTATGATTATAACATAATATACTAATTGGGGTGTCTGAGGGTGTGCGTTAATTACGTTACATATTATATATATATATATACAAGAATTGCTCGTTTAAAGGTATTTAAATATTTAAAGGATAATAAATTTTGAAAAAGTAATAAATGGTTATAATAAACAAGACAGTATTCAAGAGAAGACCATAAACTAGAATGTTTACTCAGATAAAACATTTATCTGACAAAAGTATTGTTATCTGATCTTGTATTTAATTAAAGACTAAGTTAAAGTAACTAAGCTATTCATTGTAGATGCAAATCCTTTGGAATAGAAAAGAAAATAAAAATAAGGAAATGTTAAGAAATAAAATATTTTTCTTTGTATTTTAAAGAGTGAATATGAAAATATAACCAAATGGTTGAAGAATTTTTGCGTGGTAGAACCATGTTGCACGTATATTATGGTTGTAGTACAAATGGGTTAGCTCGACCGGGAAAGGACCACACACTCACAGAATACCAGCGTAAAATCGCAGCTCAATACTGCTGTTTTTCGATAATTTCGTATGGTGAGTGTAGAGAACCGGAGACCTTTTTTTACTGAAAAGGAGGAATTTCATCTAAGTAGCTAAGTACCCGGGGGTAGCTATGCATCTGGATTTCGATTCTCAATCGGGGATAGATTTCGATGTGTTTGGGCTACAGCATCCATTTAGCCTAATATTTTTTTTAAAATTTGTCGTAATTAAAATAAGAAATCATTTGAATCAGATGAAACGTTTTAAGAGAAACCCAATCGTAAGTGGCTACTGCATTTGCAATCAACTTCAAACAGAAAAGACCACAGATGCATTGTCAATTTAATCTATACTACATTTGTAACTCGTTTCAATTTTGAACACATATTTTGAAGTATGTACGTATTTAAAGTACCTACATACGTACTGGGCAGCGTGGCGGACCAATTGCTCTGAAAACCCTCTCAGTAATAAAAAAAACTTTGTCCAGCAGTGAAAAATTAGTAGGCTACTTTACATTTGTATCTATTACATTTTAATATAATCTAAAAATAATTTTCCTAAGCAATAATCGGTGTGTACATGCGGCGAAATTATCCACTACATGGGGTAGTATCGTATCGTGATCGTCAGTATCCCTCTGTCACCTAAGAGGTGAAACTGAAACGGAAATGGCCAGAAGCATCTTTATCATATATTTATTAAAATAAAACAAATTGTTACGAATAAAAAAAATAAAAAATAGGACACAAATCTTTGCTAAAGAACACCGATTTTTTCTAAGGATAATTCACGAAGCTATTGAAGTCAAAAAACATCCTAATTACAATATAGGAAATGGCTGGGTAGTCCATCTGCTTGGGATCCTATAATTAATAAAATTAAATCCCAACTCATACATACAACTGCAACATTTCATGATACTATAATTTCTTACTGCGTAGATCAGACCAACATTTAATAAATTTAATCTGAAGGTAGCCGTGGTTAACTATGATATTTGAACGTCGAAACCTCAGTCCCACCGTGACCATGACTGCTGTAAAGTGCTCGAAACGTTGGAAGTGTAAAATAATACACGCCATAAAATCCGTAAAAACTAGTTATATTTAAAAAAAAACAACTCAACTACTACCGGTGGTAACTCACCTGCTACGGGTGGTAACTATGGGAAGTCCCCCTCTATAAGGCGTATCTATTGGCGTGACTTATGTTCAACAGTGGACATTTGATAGGCTGTAATGAATTAATTAAACAATATCTAATATATTTTTAAAATAATTTTAACTTAGTATTTGTGACATTTCTAATATCCATGATAAAAATCTATATAAAACTATTCATTCGAATACAACCCGAGTTCTACGGTGTCCAGAGGTTTGAGAGGAGTTGAATAGCAAAAACACAAACGCAAAAAATCTATAAGAGCAGGAAGTGAAACCGTCGCGTCGGTAAAGTAAATAGTAGGGTAGCTAAAGTGCAACTTCAATATGGGCAGCATAGATATGTGTATTTATTTATTTATTTAATGTTCTTTATTGCACACCATACAAAACAAACAGAATTCATTTATACAAAAGAAGTATTCAACGGGCGCTCTTATTGCTGACAGTAATTTCTTCCAGACAATCAATGTATGGGCAGGGTTACAGGAAGAATGATAGGGGCTCGGCAAGTAGGTGTGATAAAAAAGAGGTAAAAATGAATATACATACACATACATATATAATATATATTATAAACATATTATGTACATGCGAAAAATAAAATACATTTGTACTGAATTACATTATATTATATTTAATGTATTGTGTGAAAATAAAGTTGAAAGAAATTTAAAGAGTGAGGCAGTATTACCTCACTCACGGTTATTGACAAGTTTTGAATACTGGAAGGGATGGAGCGCATCTTCTGACATCGGGATTCATTCCATAAACTAACGGGTGTATATTCAGTTTTAGAATTTTAAATATTCACTTAAATATGTATATTGAAATATGAATATACATATTTAAGTGGGCTGGATCTTTTCTAGCTCAAAGGCTAAGTATATCAATTCAGCGAAGAAACGTATCCTTGACTACAGAGCTGCGAGGAATAGTCTGTTTGATAATGTAAATTTTTACTTTTAGTTTTATCTATTACGGTAGTAAAAAATGTATATTTAAATATTTTGTTAATAAATTGAAAAAAAATGCGTGTCAGCTCCAACGCCTAAATGGAGTTCACTCATGAAAAACGATGGTTTTAAAATATGCGATAGGCAAAGGAAGTAAATGAACATATATATTTATTTGAATTGATTTGATAAAATATATTACATACATTATTGTACATAAAATATATGACTTATCTTATTTTTCTATACTATCCATTTCGCGCTGTGAGATGCGCGAGTATCTTTTTGTATTGCGTAGAGGAAAACCATAACTTTTTCAATTTTGTGATGCATGATATTACTACCCATCTATTTTTCATCCCATTCGCTATATATGAAACGATTCTGAGGAGTCAACTCCTATAAATTCCGAAAATATTATCTTATCTAATATTTTACAGTGGTAAGTAACAATGTGAAAAACTTGCTAATCGATAAATCCTTTACAGTTACAATACTGTTTGAAACATTATTTAAAATAGGTAAAAATTCTGATATCATACTGGGTAGGTATGATATTAGAATTTATAATGTCATCTATACGACTAAGATCAAACTAAAGATACCCCATATTATGTTCGGACCAAATTTCACCATCCCACATAAGACAAATCGTCGACGGGAAAATCCGGAAAGACGCTACTACGCTACGAGCGTTTCTGGAGCAATACGACTTAGGGATCTTCAAGAATGGAGCCTACTCTTTCTCGAAGCTCGGTAACGCACTTTCAATTACACAGGTCTTGTAGTTGTTCGATCGGCGATAATCATTCGCTATCAGGTGGTACTAGTTCCCACACTTTTATAAAAACATGTGTGAAAGTTCATCCAGTCGCGTGTCAAACAAATAGACTTACGAAGCTACAAACATACAAACACTCGATAAACATTGCCTTTGGGACAGTCACGTAGAAGTAAAAATTCAATATTTATGTATAATAATGGGGCTACTGAAATAATTTATGTGTATAAAGTTTTTCCATCCACATTTTTATTACACTGTGATTATAAAATTTTAACGTTTATTTTTCCGCTATTCGTCTTTTTCCTCCGTGATAAATTGCTTTTGAACTCAGTGTGGTGTTCCGAGTAATAATTTGACAATGGCTATCTTTATCACGCATAATGTTTGCTTCAAAGATTTATCCGAGCACTTTTGTGTGATTAATTTAGCCCATGGTGTACTTGCGAAATAAATTTAAAAAAATCACAAGTACCGTCGAGTTTAAGAATATCAACTACAGTATATCGTCAAGTTTTAAGAGGAAACATAGATTAACAAACCAGGAGATGGGCCACTGCGCCTTCCTAATAACAACTAAAAATTAAAAAAACTCCGATTGCCGACCCACCTGCTAAGTGTGGCAACTATGTCAAATAGTCGTCTCTCTAAAGCAATGCATGAGGAAGGCCTGTGTTGTGCAGTGGACTTCTGGTAGGCTGTAGCGGTAATACTGACGGTAATTTCCAATAGTATTTCGGTTTTTGTTTTAAGGCATTATATTTTTTAATCTATGATAGAATCGAAAACTACAATACTGGTAGCTTATTGCCTACATAGATTTTTTATTTATTTTTTATTTATTAATTAATAATAATTAGTTTTTCTTCATATGATCTCACTATATCATAGATATTTTTAAAGGTTTTTTTTATATACAATAACAGTGATAAACGAGCACACAGTCTAACCGATGGTAATGCTGTGGCCCATAAACATCTACGTCTAACTTCGATTAAGAATTAAAATGCACATGCGTTGCCAGCTTCGAGGATGCCTCGTTTCCAGTAAAATGGGTCTTCGGTTCTCTACACACACCATACGAAACACAGAAACATTGAGCTGCTATTTACGCTGGCATTCTGTGAGAGCGCGGTCCTCAGTAGAGCCGGCCCATTCGTACACAAACCATAATATAGCTGCAGCATGGCGATAAAAAAATCGTAAAATTTTTATTGACAAATAAAGTTAATCTATCAATAAATATATACTACTAATCGTACTAATTTGAGTTAAGCGTTTTCCTCTTATTTATCTCTTATATATAAAACATCAATTGCTAATTGCTATTCGTTAGTCTCGCAAAAACTCGACCAGGTAGGTGGCGCTGTTGTCGAGATCCAGTAATCACTCGTGCAAAGCCGGGGCGGATCGCTCGTATAATTTAAAAGTCGATATTTCTTAATTGCTCTATTTTTATGTTTAAGCTTAATCAAAAAATTAAGAAATATAATTATGCATATACGCAATTATATATAATTAAGATAATGTCTATAGGTTTCTACTTGATCCACCTACACCGTATTTTCCTGACGGTAAAAAGTCAGTAGTCCATACAGACCACTTAAATTTCCAGTAGTTTTTATAGGGTATTACTTTATATTGAGTAAATTTTTGTAACATATTAATAACTGTTGCCACGGTTACCACCTTCTTTTGAACAAAAAACGTATTATTACTTTTCTTAGGTATAACATAAAGTACCTACAAGTGTGACAATAAAGTATTATTTATGTTACATGCTATTTTTTCCACATGTACCTATATAGGTATAGACTATAGTATTTTATTGTTTTAGCAACATACACCAAATACTTCTTACTGGTGAAAACCTTAACATCATTTTTGCATTTTGGGTCTAAATAAGATATAATATTACAAATAATTAATTTTTATAAAATTTTGGGACACCTTTGTTTCTCTTTGTAAATGCCGAAATGACGGGAATGGATAGCAGAAATGCCATGATTTTGAATAAAAGTAAATAATTACAATAGGTACATGAAAATTTTTGAATGTACCTAATATAAATTTTTTGCCACTTTCGTAAAGTGGATAAATTCTAAAAATTGTCAGAACTATTTACTTGTATATATAAATAACTCTTTCTTATATAGCTTGTTTGGAATTTAACTCATTCATTTATTATATAGGGTTGTAATATATAGCATACATAGCATATAGCATAGTTTATACAGAATGGAAAACGATAACAGACCTATCATTAACTGAAGCATGTTCAATGATGTAGGTACTCAAAAAAGAACGGTTAAAAGTTGGGAGCTTATCAGTGGAGAGCGGAAGAACTTATCGGTTGTCGGTCCTTCGATTTATTAAATTATCTTATATTCTAATTATGTCTATCACAATTATCTTTCTATTGTAATTTTAATGAAAACAATTTTACGGATTGTATAGAGTATATACTCATCGATCACTAATAAAGAAGTTTTTTTATTAGTTATCGATGTGTAGACTTTAATTTAAACATTTTAATTCCTAACATTTCGGGAGCTTTACAGCACCTAAGTCCCCTTCATTTAATGTGCGGTATTCTTAGTAGTAATCATTAAAATAAAATTTTGTCACATGTAGGTATAATATTAACTTAATTATATATATTATAATGTTAGGAGTCACTAGTATTAAGTATAATAGGAATATATTTGCTATGATACATTGACCAATTGGTCATGTAGAAAGAATGAATGCGGAAAGACTGACAAAGCAAATATATGTTGCAGAAGTGAATGGAAAAGTCGGAAAGGGACGTCCTAGGCGAAAGTTTGTCGACCAAATTGGCGATATACTAAAAATGGGCCAAATTAAGAGTACCCTTAACCGACGAGCATGTATGCGTAGGTATATGGATGTGGAAGAGGTGAGAGAGGTATGTCAGGATCGTGCTAAATGGAAGTCTGTAGTCTCTGCCTACCCCTCTGGGTGACAGGCGTGAGTGTTTATGTTTTTATGTTTATGATACATTGCTGTATCATAGGTCTCTCCATAGATTGCCTCATCGGAGAGATATTTGCCATAGTCGCCAAGCTTCGCAGACGGCTTGACAAATACAGTTTCTTTTTTAAATCATTATTAGGAAGACGCTGCTGCCCATCTCCTGGTTTATTTCCCCCTACCGCCTCTTACGAAGCCCACGGAACGTTATGGGGTAGTGGATATTCTTTCACCACCAACACCGAAAAACTTAGTGTTATAGGTATGTATAGTTTAATAATAACATGATTTTATTATACGACAGATCTTTTCATTTTCGTTTTCATAAACTTCATTTTTTGTGGGCATATTATTTTTTAGGGCTAAAAAAAACAAAAAGAAGATTTTGAGACTAAGTTTTGTTCTTTGATACTTCTCCGTTCAGAGGGACCTCATTTTGATTGCAATATTTGTTAGAGTTATGATCGAAAAAGGAACTTTTAATTTCTCATGCCAAAAATCAAGACGCATAATTCGATTTTCGACACTTATATAATATATGCAAATGGTTTGTATACTGGTAAAGATAAAAATACGCTGTAGTGAAATTTTGCTTATAAATTTTCTGCATGCCTTATGCATCAATAATGCAGTTAAGTGAAACCAGTAGTTACCGAGAGCTGTGCGATCGCAAAGTTTAGCGTGCCACTTTCAATCTATGCAAAATCTCAACGAGAGACTATTAAATTTGTGATCACGTTCTTTCCGAAAATCGATAAATGTATACGAATACTATTATCTGAGGAATATTGTTACATATAGTTTATTTTAAATCATCTATACATATAAATATAAATGATGTATCAGTCGAACGAAATACTACTTGTAATTTCGAAATAACTGCCGTATATATAGTTGATTGTAAACATGCTTTAAACAAAAAAACAATATTACACGTTTGAGTAAATTGAGGATTTCTGAAACAGATGTAAAAAAAATTAAAACTTTAGATACTCAAAATGCGGGTGCGGGTTCAGATAGCGGGGTCCTTCCCATTTTTGTAAAATATTATGGCCCAAAAATCGCTTTTCCATTGACCCTTATTTTTTATCGTTCCCTAAAAAATGGTTTCTTCCCTGAAGAATGGGAGAAAAAGCACGAATAGTTCCAATTTTTAAAAATGGTTAACGCATGGATATAAAAAATTATCGTCCTATATCAATTTTTCTTGCTTTTTCTTTTTTTTACTGTTTGAAACTCTGGTGCACCCAGTTCTTGCTAAGCACCTTGATAATTTTCTTTGCAGCTCGCAGCATGGATTCAGAAGTGGATTGTCAGCTCAAAGTAATTTGTGCATTTTCACTACTGGCTTTTATTAACGACACCACCACACAAATCAAAAATTGTCGTTGCTCGTTATATGCTAATGATTTAAGAATTTATATAGGATATAAAGCTCACACAGGATGACCTGAATATAATATTTCATTGGAGTGACGTAAAAGTACACCAGGAAAAAAACCACTTGTCTTTAGTTACTCAATTGATAATGTAGTGTTGCAAAATATACCGGAGATTAAAGACTTGAGGAGTAACTATTGGTAGAAAACTAACCTTTAAATCTCATTTACTTAAACATTATTGTTAATACAGCCGCTAAGTTCTTAGGATTTAATAAACGCAATACAAAGGGTTTTTGTTTTTCTGGGACTAAACTTCTTTTATATAATGCTTTTGTAAGAAGTCACCTTGAATTTGCAAGTGTCATACGGAATCCATTTTTAGTGTGCACTCCCAACATGTTAAAAGTTTACAGCGTGCTTTTACTCGACATCTTCCCTTTCATGCCAGTGGTATCTCACACAGGAAGCCTTACAATCAGCCACTAAGTTTCAAATGATGTCTCTCCGAAATAGACGAGACATTCTAGGTTTGATTTGATTTTCTATATAAAATAGAAGACAATAAAGTTAAGTGCAGTGACCTTCTTGACCACATATCGTTAGCTGTTCCACGTAAATATCGTCGTTGTCACATCTTTAAAACATGTCATATTCCTTTCGCGAAAATTCATCTCGGGATTCACGCTCCTATCATGCGTATATATGGCAAATATACCAAACTTTCTAAAACCATAACCTGGTAACGAAATATTTCACGACTCTTATACTGATTTCAAAATTAAACTTACTAATCATTAATCGCCGAGTTCCTGATATAAATTATATTTTGAATAGAATTTATTTTACACTTTAATTAAAAATGTGCATACTCCTGAAGTGAGTATAATAGCTAATATGTTCTCTCTCAATAATTCAACTTGTTTTTTTTCTTTAGATTTTTTCTTGTTGAGGTACATAATTTACTTGGGTAATTTCTAATTGCATTATATTGATTAGATGTTATTTTTTATTACTGTGAATATTAATTACACTTGTTATTGATATATGCATGTCAGAGAATATAGAAATGTGAATGTTTTTGTGATTATATCATATAAGTGTATTTTAAGTGTCCTTGTTAAATAAATAAATACATTTAGAATATAAATAACCGTTAAAAATTATCTGACTATCTTCGGTTGAGTCGATTGTAGTGAAACTTCACAAGCAGACAGAAAGAAATGCCAGGAGCGATCTGGGCTCTATTTTACGCGAAAAGCATTTTTTGTTAATACGAATTGTCACTCTGTCATACCCCTCTCTGCAGTTGGATAAGTTTTTTCGTACTATAATTCTGTATTTGGATAGCCATTGTAGCCCTATTGTATAAACACTTCAGCACTTTGCTATACCGACCGTCGACTTGGCATCGCTGAGGGGACTGTAGCACCGCCCAGACGACGGAATCAAGGGCTTCCTTATAGTCCATATACGCAAGGCTAACTTACAGATTGTTCTCTTCATGGTCTATGGTATTAAAGGCTTTTCGGAAACCAGCTTGTTCGGGAGTAGCCACTTACCGTCAGGTGAACCGTTACTTCTTTTGTCACGTCAGTTTTATAAAAAAAAAAACAAGCTAAATAGCGCTTCTTGAAAAAGTGTTTTTCCAGCAATGAACTACTGCTTATGAATGAGTTAAAAATTTCTATACATACGATATTTGAAGTTTTAATAGCAACGGGAAAATCTGAATAATATCGGTCAATTATGGTTGCAAGTGAGGTAAATTTCGTTTGTTGTCATTTCTGAAACCAGCTGTAAATCTCTTTTATTGCAACACACGTACACATTTTGACATTTAATTTGCTACGTCTTTGTGAGTCTTTGGCGTCCGGAATTAATTGGCCTTTTGACACAGATATGTCCCTTTGGATAGCCTTATAAAGTAAAGTTACGGTTTTGACGAACAATAAATGTCACCATTCATTTCCCCTAATGAATCGACCTAGAAATATCTACTTCAGCATTTTGTTGAGGTGTTTTCGTTCTTATATTTTGTGATGAAAAGTCTTTTCAATGATTTTTTTTTCAAGAAGACACTCGTATAATTTTCGTTAAGTGCTTCAATAGTAGTTTTAGTACTGTTTTGAAAATAAACATTTTAACTATTATACGGTAGCAGTCCGGAGTTGGAAGTTGACAGTATTTCACCCCTACGTCGGAAAGAACGTAAAGCCATGGGTCTCTCCGGTCGCGTCGAATTACCGTCTCATCGGACTAAAAGAGTGAGTGAATGGAGAGTGCACCTGTGCTTGCTCATACACTTGATCACTATAATCCTCTCCAGCGCAGATGGATAGTCTCTGTTGAGAATGGCCGTAATATATCAGCTTAATACTGTTGTGTTTCGTATGGTGAGTGTATTGAACTGGAGACCCTTTTTACTGAAAACGAGGCGTTTCATTTTAGTCCTCAGGGGTAATAATGCATCTGCATTTTGACTATTAATTGAAGACGGATATAGATATCTATACCGGACTACAGCATCCCCTTACCATCAAAGTGAACTGTGTGCTTGTTTGTCACCATTATTCTATAAAAAAAGGTGTTCAATCTGAGGAGCGGGCAACACTCTGCCGAGTAGATCGGAGGTACTATTAATGGGCAACCGGGATCTGCTCTGCGTTATAGAAAATATTTTTTTTAGGTTTAAAACCTATATAATTAAACTTGGAAAGCAAAACATTATCTAAATACAAAATTCCATCCAAATCGTTACAGCCGTTTTCGAGAAACCAACTACGTATAAATACAAGAATTGACTGGGTTGACTGGAAGATTGCCTAAAGGCATTGAGTTTGTCCTTTGTAATCTTTTTATTAGGTGTTGTATAAAATAAAGGGGAAAATAAAAAAAAGGAATTGTTCACTTAAAGTATATTGCAGTAGTTCGGAAACTTCGATAGCGTGATATATGATTCAGTTGCTGTTCGGTCCGTATTTGTCCTTTGTGAAGCTGAGGTAGCAAATATTTATATCCGAAAAACATTACTCTACTTATGAGGCAATGGGGTCATAATATTTTTTTATTAAAGATAAAAATGCTTCTGAAACTTCACATTTAAAGTAAAGCTATTATTCACTTGTCTATTGAAATAGAGTTAAAACGAAAATTAAAAGAAAACATTTGTGGCGGCGCTGTCGTCGCGTCAAACAAATCGAAACCTAAATCGCGCTATCAAAGTTTCGAAGTAAACAAGTATATATAGAATAGTTCAGAATCATCACACGGAGCGTTCGTCGCTCCCCGGGCAGAACACCTAGCCTGGTGGGAGATCTCATCTTTTCCTTCCACGGCCATTTACCAGTTCATTTTGCTACACTGCTTCGCAGCATATTTCACATTATATATTTAAAAAAATATATCTATAGATTTACAGTAGGAAATTATTAATGAATATTTAACCCGCTTTATATAAACCATGTAGTGGCGATGTTAGAATATCCACCACCAAATATAATCCCGTGGGTGTCGTAAGCGGCGACAGAGGGAAACAAATCAGGAGATCTCTTCCTAACAACGATTAAAAATACAAAACTGCGGTTGCCAACTCGATTGCCAATACTAACAATAGTATACAACTATCGCAAATATCCCCTCCCTATGAGACAGTCTATGGGGGCCCTATGTTCTATGGATCGATATAAAGATCCCGTATCCAAATGGATACGAGTACGTCTTATAATATTATCGTAAATGCACGGTTATTAGTTTAAAATGTCATAGTTATTTCTAATACAACGGAGGTGGATTTTAACGAATCAATTATTTGAACTTGAGTAGTTAGACGTTAGAATTTTGTTTTATTATGAGTCTACAGAAGAGTTGATTTAAAATATTTAGATATCCGTATTCCGCTATGATTTAATCCAAGATTTTATTTTATGTTATTTTATCTATTCACCGGCATGTTGTAGAACTGTAAGTAAATATATTTGACATGGTAAAATAGTCAAGTACTTTCATATTCCGAGAGCAAACTCAATAAAAATGGAAGGAACCGACTGCTACTTCAGGTTGGAGTGGGCTATAAATATTTCTATGTTCAGCAGTGGACTTTAATAGACCGTAACGGTAACGGTATCAATTCAAATTATTAAAATATATTCCTTAACGAAATAAAATATTGATTTGAAACATCATCATCATCATTAAGACATTTTATAATCCACTTATGTGCAAATGCCTCCTCTAAGAAATGCAATAAAAACGATCTTGAGCCATCTGCATTCATCGACTTTCCTGCATGACTGTCCATCATTTGAATTTATTATATTTTTAATTTATTCGCCACCGACTTTATGATATTATCTATACGCACGATATTTGTAAAGGTAAAAAATATTAGCATCAAAACAAAGGAATATTTGTTAACCCTTTTTTAACGTCTCTAGAGTGTGAATGGGTCCGTACGTGCGGACGCGAAAGTAATGGTATGGACTAGTTTCATTTAATGCACATTTATGAAATGAGAACCTGATTAAGCTTTTATCAAAATCAGTTCAGCAGTTTTTTGTTATGAATAAGTTATTTTATTTTATTTCTTAATCAGAGCCTTGGTAGCTCAGATGGGTAGGCGCTCGCTGTAAATTTCACAGTACCTACTCGAGCAAACCTGGTTTGATTCCCGCTGGCAGCAATGAAATTGTTAATAACAATTTTATGTGCTGGTTTACCACATGCTTGGTTTACATCGTGAAGAAACCTGCATATCTGAGAATTAAGAAAAAATATTTGCGAAGACATATAAAGTTCGCCAACACGCACTGCGCCAGCGCGGCAGACACTTCCTTGCCCTAAAACCCTCTCAGAAATAATATGAGGCCTGTGCCCAGCAGTGGAACGTATATAGAATAGGCTGTAACTATAACTTTATAACTTCTAACTAAAATAACACTGATGGAAAAGTGTCGCTATATTTGGCAGAATTACCCTTAGTGGGTTTTACGATATATTTTAAATTAGCACGATCTACCTAATTTACAAAATTCAGGTGGTAACCGGCTTTTATATATGAAAAATAATTTATTCTTAAACTGAGTATATACTTATATAATTGCTACTAATCACATATGAAAATGAGCAAACATCCCGACATGAAACAATGATTTGTCGACCATACATACAAACACCAGTTACTATGGTCCAAAGACAGCAATCAATCACTTCACCACTGCATTACTGCGCTGTTATTTAAAGCAAGTTATTATTTGTGTAATATAAAAGTTAACCAGGCTTTCTCTATCTAAATTATTATATAAAAGAAATCCCCTTTATTTAACTCTACAAAAATATGCTAATACTTCGTACACAATAAAGATAACAGTAAAAATTTATTCGAAGATCAACGTCCCGTTTTAAACAAAGGAAGCCTTGAAGTTTCTTCATTTATGTTATTTTTAAATAAAAACAACAAAAAATTATCCTAATTATGAATTTATTTTTTGAATTAGAAACAGCTAACAATAAATCTTCATTAGCATAGTCATTTTACAAGTTTTTTAATAAAAAATGTAAACATATTTATTAATATTTTTATATTTTAATTTTTTCACTATTATTACCATCAATCACCCGGTATAGGATAATGTATAGATGTGACGGCACTACGGCGACAAGTATAATCCGTCATTTTTAATTTTTATTGATTTTTTTATTTTATAGAATAAGGGTGGCAAACGAACACCCTCAATTAGGAATTAAAATCCACATGCGATGTCACCCCAGAGGAGTAAGCTGGAATGTCTCGTTTCAAGTAAAGGGGTCTCCGGTTCTCTACACTCAGCATACGAAACATAGCAGCACTGAGCTGCTATTTTACGCTGGTATTCTGTCAGAGCGTGGTCCTTGTCCGATCGAGCCAACCCATTCGTGCTACAACCATAATATAACTGAAGCATGGCTCCACCGTGTAAATTATTATATAGTGCCAAGTGTATGCCCAAGGATAAAAACGCGCTGTTCCCATATTCCTATAATCCTATGGGATGGTAATTCGACACGACCCGAGAGAGTTCAGGCTCAGGACAGACGACTTTACGCGCTTGCCATGGAATGGAGTTAAACATCGCCAACATTCGACTCTCGACTCCAGGCTGTTTATGAGAATTTCTTGACACGAAAATCCAATAATTGATTTTTGGCCCGACCATACGGTCGACCTACGTTCTAACGAGTCAGTTCTCCCTACAAGTGAAGTGGCCAAGTCAAGCATTGAACTTTTGCGGAGTGATGAATAGTGAAAAATTTATCACGTCTTACGGCGTCCAAATATAAATAAATTAATAAATAAAGAATCCACCTTTTGTATAAAGATATATCACAGCAAGAAAGATGACGGACTTTGCTAGGATTTTGAATATTTGCGCGATATCTAACCCCAGTTACTTTCCAACGTGGAATACAAATGGAAGTAAAATTCTCTCTGGTTTGCTCGGATAGCTTATCATTCAGTTGTAAAAAAGTCTTAAAGTAAGAGCTCGAGTAAAACCTCAATCATTTGAGCACTGATTTATTGAGATTCTTTATTCAAAAGGAACTTAGTTTTCGCAATACTACCGTTGGTGTGACGGTAGACTGTCGCTCTTTTAACGTGGTAGAATCAAGTTGCAAAACTTTATTATGGATGCAGCATGAATGGATCGACTCGATAGAATACCAGTGTAAAATAGATGGTTAATTTTGCTGTGTACCGTATAATGAGTGTAGAGAACTAGCGACCCTCTTTACTGGAAACGAGATATTTTATCTTAGTCCTCAGGAGTGACAACGCATATGCATTTTAATTCATAATTGAGAATAGAGAGATATCAAAGAGCCACTGCATTCACATAACATGAGGTGCACCCTGTGTTCAATTCGAAAAAAGATTCAATCTTTTGGGCTGTAGATTTGGCCATTTACGAGTAAGGTACTCCATTACTTCCTAGAGCTTATGGAAGACGGGCAACATGCCATATTTTAGACATGAGAGTGACATTAATGAGTTAACTGTCTATCTGATAGTACTTTACTGGATGGTAGGACTAACTAAGTAGTCGGAATTCTTTTCTACGTAGGAATCTGTCTGGGTAAGTATTACCCTGGTACCTATTTCTGACAGCAAATTCCAGAGCGTGTTCCGGTCTGAAAGATGAAGAGTCAGTATTACAAACCATGTCATTAAAGTCATGAGGCATTCCATCTCAATTCTTCTAAGACGACAATGCATCAGTAGCTTTCTTTGTTTAAAGTTGTTTGGATACTGTAATTTCGTCTGTCACTTCAATTAAAAAAAAAATGAGCAGCAGTGTCTTCATAATAAACAAAGCAAAATAATAAAGAACTGCAGTTGCGACCGCTCGCCAAGCGTGGCAACTATGGCAAATGGCTATGTTTAGCATGGTTCAGCAGTGATCTTTAATAGTCTTTAATGACGTACATACAATAATATAAAGATATATATCATACAACAAGTCGTGAAGATTTCTTACAAAATATAATTATACAAAAATTTTCTTCGAACAAGTACAAGACAATTTCACTTACCTATCAAAACTATGGAACCATAAAGACATTACAAGATTAAATAGTAATAAAAAGACCAGTAAAAGAAACGTGAGGAAGCAAGAATGAAATTAAAGACATGGTTTAGAATTCATAAATTTTATGTTACCCTGGTATTATCTTGTGAGTGCATTTAGAATTTGCTGCTTAAAATGAAATAAAGATTTATATTTTTAATAGTGTAACGGTGACAAACGAGCATAAAATCCACCTGATGGTACGTGGATGCTGAGGTCAGAGACTTTTATTAGCAAATAAGATTTCCATCTAAAATGAAGAAGCTGGGTATGTGAAACTTAAGATATAAGATGCATACAGATGCAGTTATTTCGTTCGTGACATACCTAAGATATAAGATGACAAATACAGTTGATTCGTTTGTTCTTGGAATTTCTATAGAGCTTGGTGCCCGTTAAGATCGTAATCACAGATTACATAGTAGTAGAATACATAATAGTACTACATACAGAACGGACTCTCACCTCCCCGCACTCATTTAAAGTACCACACCCCACCACGCAATTCGTTGTAGACAACACTGACACCTGAACGAGGCGCGCGCGATCGGACGAACTTTACGGAAACACACGATTTTACAACTTAATAGATAGATACCTATAATTGCGTTTTCATTACGATGGTTTTTTTTTTTTTTTATAGGATAGGGTGACAAACGAGCACACAGTCCACCTGATGGTAAGTGGTTGCTGCGGCCCATAGACATCTACATCTATCTTCCGTTACAAATCAAAATGCAGATGCGTTGTCACCCGTGAGGACTGAGATGGAATGCCTCATTTCCAGTAAAAAGGGTCTCCGGTTCTCTACACTCACCATACGAAATACAGCAGCATTAAGCTACTATTTCACGCTGGTATTCTGTGAGAGCGTGGTCCTTCCCCGGTCGAGCCGACCCATTCATGCTACAACTATACTACTAATATAATTGCAGCATGGCTCTACCACGTAAAAATTTGCATATTGTGCCGTATTTGGATGCTTCTATACCTCAAGAAATAATATAGGCAATCGTATCTTTCGGTTCATATAATATACATATATATATCTTACCATATAACTTTATAATAACAGTAAACTAGGAATAAAATAATATTACGTTTATATATTATTCAGTTTTATTATTATTATAAGCCGCCCTGCCGCTTCAAGGTCGGCCGCCGCACTTCCCTACTAAATTTCACGCAAACATTTGCGCGTGTGCGACGTCACTTACCTATGTAGTAGTAGTATAATTAATTTGCGAGCGTTGTTTGGAGTGTCCAGGGTATGTAATAACTCTTTTTATTGGCGAAGCCAACAAACCTCATACTCGTTTAGACTAAGTTTAAAAAGGATGAGGTTCCGTTTTTCTTCTTGATAGGTATTTCAGCGTAGATAGTGAACAAGGTCGTTCATTTTATTTTGTGCACACGAGTTTACAGAATAGTAAAATAAAATAATATTTCCATTATCGGCTAAAAACGACATTTAATCTCCTTACGTTTAAATTTAAAATTTTCATTGCTTTTTATTTCAGTAACATAAAAGGTGTCACGGTAAAGCTCATGAGAGTGTTGGCGTATTTATTCTATTTTCTACTTTAAACCATGTTCTCTACTTTTTGAACCATTCCATAGATTAGATGTTATCTACTACAAATTAATCCAAAATTAAGTTGCACGATTCAATCTGCGAATGTTATATGTAATGTAAGTAGGCATATCAGAGCGTATAAAATGTGTGTATTTGTGATGTCTATATATATATATATATATATATATATATATATATATATATATATATATATATTAAGTATATTTCTTAAGCAAATAAATAAATGAATAAATATTTTATTAATTTATTTATTTGATTCGATTTTTTTTTCTCAAACATGCGGGATTCCTCATGAAGTTTTCTTCAATTGACATCACTTAGTAAATAAGTAATTGTTTCATAGAGCCCCGCGCCTATGCTACCAACGCTCTTATATTGAATTAAAATAGGTCAAACATCACCCTTTTCATTTTCATAATTAAGGTATTCCTATTCAAAAGACTCCTTTAAAGCTCTAGTGCCGTTAAGTTCGTGCACTAATTACATTAATAAACATTTAAAATGCGACCCCTCCCTATCGACAATTTAAATTTCCGAGCGCGTCTTTAATTGCTGTTTTAATTACAAACGATCTAATAAATGTAAATTTATCTTTCATATTATTGAAGAGCATTCAAAAAATTTAATTAAGAAATTATAAATTAAGGATCGTTAGTAAATATCAAAAGGAGTTGAGAAGGAGATTACGGGTACATGTCTCAACACCACACTTGTCTATTTTAATAAATAAAAACATACTATATACGAGAATTTTTTTTTCATCAACAGTGTTTACCACCAAGGACCATTTAAACATCTGTATCTTTAAAGGACCATAGGTGGTAAACACTTTAAGCTAGAAAAATACATCATTATAATAATTAAACATTAACTTTGACGTGACTCCGTATAATTACATAGTGAATGTTGAATATCTCAAATAGAATATCTATTTATTTTTTTTAGAAAACGTTACCCCTCTGTGTCCCCCAATTTGGGGGACATTATGATTTTCTTCTGTATCGTGGAGGCAGTTTACAAACATAAATTGCACAAGGATAAACATCCATACCCGGAACAATTATTTATAGGCCATACAAATTGCCACTCATTGCTAAGCCACTGCGCCACGGAGCCGTCACAATATAAAATATAAAATAAAAAGAATATTAGTAGGGATGAGTAATGTTTTTGCCAGATCGTGATGTCAACCACTTATATGATAGAAACCCCTAGATGAGCTTTTTTTGAAGATTTAGGCATTATAGTGTTAGAGCAAGAATTCAAACATTTCAAATGATAATATTATAAAATATTCCGTAAGATAGATTTTGTACTTTTGAGTAACATTATTTTATCTGCGCCTTCAAGTCGTGCTACTAAATTTTTATGTTTATTTACAAAGAATGTTAACATCTATGAAAATATACAGGGTTATTTTTCAAAGAGAAGCCAAATGTTCAAATACATAAATAATAATATACCGTTATTGCAGTTTTTGAAAATACGAGTATAAAAGGCTTCTAATTTTATTTGAAGCTATCCCAAAATGAAAGTGATTTATGGGCAACAACGTTTCTGTCTACCGATCGATCCATAAGAATGTGTGCGTGCGCAGTAAAATCAGTTAAAAAAATGCATTACCACGCATTTTGAATTTAAAAGATAAAAAGGACATATTGATTGAGATTTGTCTAACTAATTTTCTCACCATTTGCCTATATTACTCATTTTGAACCTTTTCTGCAAATTTGGTCGGTTATTGCAAAATAACCCTGTATGTATATTTCGGAAGTATGTGATCCCCATCCACCATTGAATTTGCAGAAGCTTCTTTGTCCTGTCCTGCACTCGGAGGTTAGAGAAAGCCTCAACCCAGCAGTGGGAGTTATGTAGTCTTTTATTTCACTTTACGTGCAGCTTCTAGTAACAGTTGTAATGTTGCAATAAAAACCAGCGGAAAGAAGAGGAAATACCCTTATACCTCGAGGATATTTCCTGAGAACAAAGAAACTACACTTCGGTTTGTGTATATATATATATATTATTTAATATAATGTGATTGTATATGCTGTTACAATATCATAAAACAAGAATAAATCATTTTTAACCCGAGTTACAAAAAACGATTATTTCCTAAATTTGACGCGTAAGTTTGATGTAACTTCACCGATTTCTCCAAAACGGGGCTTGAATTTTTTAACACACTATCTCTTAGCACTGACTACAGAAGCTATTAAGTTGAAATATTTTATTTTGTTTTTGGTTTCCATTTTATAAATGTAATTATTTATTTAAATAATCATCTTTAGTATAATTGGTATTATGAATTATAATAATTTCAAATACTGTCATTACAGACTGTGGGTCGTTAAAAATGCATTACTCTATGTAAACCAATTTTGTGAACAACATCGAGTGCTATCATTAACATTATTTCCACAGATCATTAACTCTAGTCTGTACATTACATTACTCTTAGGGGAATTAATTTAAATACCGCCCTAGGACCAACATGATATATACTAGTAAAACAGTTTATTTTTGTTTGTAGGACTCCTTTTTCTACCTAGCGTCCGTCTGGATAGATACAACCCTCTGTCTGACGCCAAATACTAGTACTTGTATGTTTGGGTCTAAAGGGTAATTTGGGCTGTGTGACATAAACGTAGTAGACGTTTCTTATACGTGGTAGAGCCACGCTGCAGCTATAATATGGTTGTAGCAGGAATGGGTCGGCTCTACCGGGGTGGGACCATGCTCTCACAGAATACCAGCGTAAAATGGCAGCTTAATTCTGCTGTGTTTCGTATGGTGAGTGTAGAGAACCGGAGATCGGACCGGAAACGAGGCATTTGATCTGAGTTCTCAGGGGAGAAAGCACTTTTTGGTATTAAATCGGGATAAATGTAGATGTTTATGGGTGACAGGACCCACTTACTTACTTACTTATCAGGTGGACTGTGTGCTCGTTTGTCACCCTTATATTATAAAAAAAAATTTTAGTCCTCAGAAGTGACAACGCATTTCTGTAAACTTCTTTGTTTGAAGCTGGGTGTGGGTGTCCACGGACATAGCCACTTACCACCAGGGTCCACCTGTGTAAGTTATTTTATTGCTTCAGTTTTATCAAAAAAGTAGCTTTGGTTATTTAGCACTTGGTTTAAAAAACGTAGCTACACAGTAATATCGGTATTATTTTTAAACTAATCAATTTGATTAAGCGATGTTTCTGAGACTATAACATTATTAATCATTTCTTTTCAAACTGGCTTGATACGGGCATTGGAGTCCCTTTATAGGGACTCTAGTGCTTGTGTTAGGATCAACGGGGTCTACTCGGACTGGTTTGACATCCATAAAGGTGTCAGACAGGGCTGTGTAGCTTCCCCGTGGCTGTTCAACCTATTTATGGACAGTTGTTTGCAAAATTTGAAAGTTGAAGAATGCGGATTAAGAATGGGTGAGTTAACCGTCAAATGCCTTTTGTACGCCGATGATCAAGTTATACTTGCGTCGTCGGCGGCCGAGTTGCAAATGATGGTTACATTAATGAACAGATCATTAAAAGAAAGGGGTATGAAAGTGAACGCAAGTAAGACGAAGGTTATGGTTTTTGAAAGAGAAGAAAGTAAAACGATTTGTGAAATAAGAATAGAAGGGGAGTTGATCGAGCAAGTAGATGAGTTTGTATATTTGGGCTGCGTATTTAGCAGGGATGGGAGATATGATAAGGATATAGAACGACGAGTGAATGCGGGAAATAGAGTAAATGGGGCCCTGCACTCTATTGTGAAGAGTCAAAATGTGTCGAAAAAGGCACGTATGGCAATTCACAATGCTGTGTTGGTCCCTACTTTAACATATGGTAGTGAAAGTTGGGTGTGGCAGAAGAAGCACGAGAGTAGAATGAACGCAGTAGAAATGCGGTCGTTAAGGAGTATGTTAGGGCTGAATCTTAATGACAGGGTAAGAAATTGTGTAATAAGAGAAGAGTGTGGTTTGCAAGATGATGTTGTGACCAGGATTAAGAAAGGAATGCTTCGGTGGTTTGGTCATGTGGAAAGAATGAATGAGGAAAGAGTGACAAAGAAAATTTATGTTGCAGAAGTGAATGGCAGAGTCGGAAAGGGACGTCCTAGGCGAAAATTTATCGACCAAATTGGCGATTTATTGAAAACGGGCCAAATTAGGAGTACCCTTAACCGACGAGCATGTATGCGGAGGTGTATGGATGTGAAGGAGGCGAGAGAGGTGTGTCAGGATCGTGCCAAATGGAAGTCTGTAGTCTCTGCCTACCCCTCTGGGTGACAGGCGTGAGTGTTTATGTATATGTCTTTTCAAACTATGCAAAACAAAAATTTTCACTGTTAAAAAAAACTCAAAAAAAGCTCAAAACGTAAATAATGTTGAAATCAGGACTTACAAATGTTTATTATTTAGCAAAATATTTGTCTCGTTAAGATACAAATGTTCAAAAACCTATATAAATCACGGAGTACAATAACCGGTATGCAATTATCTTTAGACAGAATGCAAAGTAAAAGACACTGCTTTGAAGCCCGCAACTTGTCTTCCCTAGAGCGTCGGCTTCCTGTGTGCAGTTTCACTTCCTTGCGGAGCTTTACAGGCATACTTATAGTGAAAGTTACAACGCTGTTGTGTTGGTGTATGGTTGAATGTTTTCTAACTAAAGGTACTCTGAAGGACTGTGTACGCGAAGGCTTTAGCTCCCACTGTAATATTGTGGTATTAAAATTGTAGAACGTTTGATACTATTAGTATATAATGACTTCTTATAATATTTACGAAGATACTACTCATTAAAGAATACTTATTTTACTGATTTTATCGCATTAAATTTTGATATTTTAAATTTCCCAACGTTTCGGGTGCTCTACATCATCCATGGTTAGCCCCGGCTGCCTTCAGTTTTAGAATATTAAGTTTTGGCCGGATCTACGCAGAATGAGCTTACAGTATCCTGAAGTCTTGCAGGGTATGCTTGGGTTTGGATTTAATTTTATTATAGGAAACCAAGCAGAAGTAAGCACTCTATTGAAGTTCTCGCGAATCATACTTGATAGAAATCGGTGTTCTTTTCGCGGATTTGTGGTCTATCAAATCTAATGTAATGGCGCGTATGATCTTGAACATGTTCACGGATTATCAATGAACTTAAATAGTAAGCTAAATAGTAGCTAGCGGTAAATTTCACAATATTAGAGCAATCAGGATTCGATTACGGCCGGTTCGGTTTATTGAAATTTTATGTGATTATTCATCACGTGCTCAGCGATGAAAGAAATCATCGTTAGGCAATCTTAAAGTAAAAAAGGAAAGTTACAGCCTATATACGTCTCGTAGCTAGGTACCTTCATTTCCAACTTCACATGTCTTTTTATATAGTACACCTTACAGGTTCTTTCACTTCTAATTTCACGTATTTGTAATATTTTTTTATTTCTCAGATATACGTACGGAGAAATTTACAGCAAGTGAATTTGAACACGCTGAACAACTGAACTGTCGTAGACGAATTAGCAAAAAAATACGGCGTCGAGGTACTAAGACCTCTCCCTTATAATTGTAAATTAAACCCCATTGAGTTGATTGATGTAACACGTAGCGAGAAAAATACTACATTTAAATTTGAAAAAATCAAAGCATTATTAAGTGACAGTATGGTGAAAGTCACGCCTGATCGGTGGAAGAAATGTGTGGAGCATCTTCAAAAAGAAGATTTTTTCAAAATTTTTCAAAATCTGAATATCACGGGAAAATGAAAACTGCAACGTAAATATAAGCATCAAGGTGTTTCTTTTATGACGCAAGGGAAGCCACGGTGTTAAAAAAGTGAAAGACTATATAGGTCCCACGACTGGGCACAGGCCTCCTCTTGTTACAATGAGGGTTTTCGGGCAAGGGAGTATCCGCCGTGCTACCCCAATGCGTGTTGGCGAACTTCACATGTTTTTGATTTTTTTTCTTATTTCTTAAATATGCAGGTTCCTGACGATGTTTTTCTTTACCACCGAGCTCATGGTAAATCAGCACTTAAAATTACAATTAACAATTTTATTGGTGCCGCGGGGATCGAACCCGGGTTGCTCGTGTACTGTGAAATTTACAGCGAGCTCTAACCGTCTAAACTACCTTGGCTCTATGACCACGGTGTGAGAAACTACATTTCTTAAACGGATACGGATACGTCAAAAGGAGATTACTGTACTATGTCTCAACATCCACACTTGCCTGCGCGTACTGAATCCTGCTTTGTGTTTGAGATTTTAGCAACCCTTAGACGGCGTACTTTATAAATCAACTAGCCTAAACCATATTAATAGAGACTAAACTGGATTAAAGATAATTTCCGAGGATATAATTCGATCGAGATCAAAATCTCTAACCGGTGAAATGTTCAAATTATGTGTCTTAGAACGGTCATAATATAACCAAATCTTTTTGTATATATGTGTAAGTAAACGTACGTAAGTAAAGAAAGGCGTGTATGCTCCGCATAACCTACCTGTCAGTTATAAAGTAATCGTTAAGTAAAATGAAACAGCAATGCATCATGTGTCACGAAAAATATTTTTACTCCGACACAAAAAACTTGATGGATTATCAGGCTTACCTTTCGTCAATACATTTGCCGGAGAAGCAATTTTTCAACAAACTACGCGGGGACCGATGAAATTCGTCTGAACGGTGCAGATAAAGGCAATTTTCTGAGAGTGTTTGTTTTACTAAAGCAACATCGATGGATTGAAGTTGAAAAGATATGTCACTTGTTTCGTTTTTTTTCCTTCGCTATTGGATTTTCTTCGCTATAATAGTACGATTGTACTTTTGTCATTGTCAGGTTATAAAATAAATCCTATATGATTATTTGTTTATAAAATTATTCACATTATGTTGATATACAACATTCCAGAGTTTTTGGGAGATTTTGACGACAGCTTAATCCAGCAGATAGTAGATAACAACAATATCTTTCTCAAGGTGTCAAAGCAGCTAAATAAATTAAGTTTTATATCAATATCAGAGCTCTTGTTTTTTCGTGTTAAAATTCGCTTCAAACCATTATTTGTCATATCACTGCGCAGGTGACATATGTACATAGATGAGTGTTCTACAGGAACTGTAGCACCGATGACTAGTCACGGAAACAGATCTTGTAGAATCCTCACCTAAATTTAATAAATAAAGTCAATAACTATCTATAAAATCGTTATTTTTGACCATGCGGTGGTGATGTAAAGAATCCACTACCTCATACCGACCCGTCTGTGTCAACAGGTGGGGGGAAGCAGCTTCTTCCTGATGATAACTTAAGAAAATAAAAATCTGCTGATGCCAACGCGTCTGTCAATCACGACAACAATGGCGAATTCGTGGGGTATGAGGCAATCAATAGGAGTGGCTGGTATAAAAGTATAAATCAGTGGAATTTTGATAGGCTACTTTGCTAAAAAAGAAAAAGTGTCCTAAGAAAATGAAAACAGCTGCGAGAACTTTAAGCTAATTCTTCAAACGCCCATGAAGCCGAACATTATTAAGTTCTTAGTCATCTCCAGTAATCCACGTGCTAAATATGGGCTTCAACCAGCAGTTTTGCATTAAATTTATACTTAGCAGGGGGTTTGGTATCACAAATCCAGACGTCTCACAACTTCTCGCTGCCGACGCTTTGAATATTTTAAATCTGGAGTGGATAAGATGGTCATACCGCTATCTATCGTAAGCCATGAGATGTAGTCGCCTCTTACCCACGGAGCAAATGTAATGACTCTTCCATTATGCCGCTTTCACACGGCCAATTATGAAATTAATCCGGTAAAAGTAACAAAGATTATATGTTCGTGAATTAATAACAGATTTTGTAAAATTAAAGCAAGTGTGCTTTCTAGAGATACAAGTACACTACCATCAAGTTGGGTTGTATAGACTGGCTTATATTTTAAATACTTATATAAAAAAAGGTTTGCATGAACTAACAAGCAGTGAAAATTTCCAGTCTTATGCAGTGTACTAAAAGATCTTTTTACTCATTTAGGCAAGTCCGAGAACCATCAACTTTTGTTTGATTGAATAAAAAAAAAACAGATTAAAGTATGAAAAATTATGTGCCCTGCTAAGTAAGTCACTTAGAAGTCGCACACCGCAGACTGTATTGTACCTGAGGGTGACTCGTTTACAGGAGAAACACGTGTCGTATTATCGCGGTTGTATGACTTTCCTAGTGTAGTGATGTTGGGAGAAGTGGTGTTGGGATTAGTGGCGTGGACAGAGCATGCAATTGAGAGGGCGCGAGATACTGTTCAAACTAAGGAGGACACATCATTTTATTTTATTACGTGGATATTAGCCAATAAATTTTTAACGTCTTTAATATTAAAAATTTCCGCAAAGTAACGCCTGCGCCCGGTTCTATTAATTATCTAATAAGAAACAGCTTTTATACAAGAAATTTCTAACTTTATAAAAAATTCTACCTTTGAGCGGCTTCCCAGAATTTCTTATAAGTAATTTGAAACTTCATTTTGCAAGCTAAGTTTCTTACCTAACTTATATATTACACATTCCAGGAAATTTTCTGAGTGCTTTTCTATTTTGAAATATAAAGTTTAGGGGAAAATTATCTTAAAATCTTTAGGTTTGATAACTTTCTTTCCCTATTTACTGAATGTGCGCTACGTGGGGATTTAGTACGACAAAGGTAATATAACTTTTGCTGTTAACATTAAGTAATGTAGTATTTTTAGTGTCTTTATAAATGAACTCCATGTTATGACTTTTCCTTATATTGCAGAAGTTTTACATACATAAATTACACTTTGTTCTTTTGTTTAATGAGTTATTATTCCATATACCTAGACCCTGAAAAATAAATCATATGTCATAAAATTGTTTGTGCGGAATTCGGACCCGCCACCTGCAGCGCCGTTGCCAAACGCTTAGTAACTGCGCCAATGAGACATTAAATACATGTAATATATTTTAAAAAATATATGTAACGAAAACTCCGCCCGATCTGGATGGTGCACATAGTTATCTTCCGCAATTACATTAACAAACAAAAAATATAGCTAAAAATATAAAAAATATAGCTTAAAATATAGCTCAATACTGGAAACATGGTAAAAATGGTTGCTATGTTAAACTGTAATTATTTAGAACTATAACTGTAATATATCCGCGACTGGTCTTCGACGCAGATTCTAAACCTAAAGACTTAAGTAACACCTTAGTTCTAAGCCCTGTATCACGGAGAGTAGGACATTTTTATTTTAGTAGTAGTTAGTTAAAGTTTATTTTTAA
The DNA here is from genome assembly GCA_907164705.1 of Parnassius apollo. Lineage (NCBI taxonomy): Eukaryota > Metazoa > Arthropoda > Insecta > Lepidoptera > Papilionidae > Parnassius > Parnassius apollo. The sequence continues at coordinate 1,272,348 of CAJQZP010000835.1, forward strand.
ATCACATGTCAAGGTTTATGAAATAAAACTAGTAGAGAGTATGCATAAACCTACTCTCTTTATTTTTTGAATAAAGCTTTGAGTCCTATGAAGCTGTAAAAGCCTTCCGCCTAATGGAACAAACGTTATTGCAAAACGACGAAATGTAAGAGATAAAGCATTTTTTAAATGGCGCTTCAAAAGTTTTTTACAATACCCAACACGACACTCAATTTTTTTAAATATAAAAAAACCCTTGAGTAGAACAATCGTGTTTGTATACTTACGTTTTTATTTAAAAACTAAGCTAAATATAAATTTATCGTTATCATCATTACAGCCCCTCACTGCTGAACAAAGGAATCACCTAATGAATGCCATAAATCACGGTCCTGAGCCACCATCGATCGAATTTCTGCATCTCTTACTAGTTCGTCACTCCATCTAGTGGGTCGCTGCCCTACTCTTCGTTATCAGGTACGAGACTACCTCTCGAGAACTTTTCCCAAACTTAAGTTGTCGATTCTTCGAGTGAGCATACAACTCGTCAGTGAGCATGTAACATCCACTCTGGTTCTATAGCGGTTGTCCCTCACGAAATCTATCGCGTAGAGAAACTCCGAGCATAGCCCTCTTGCATATTTTTAATATGCTCGCATTATTGAGTATTTTACATAAAAAAATATCAGTAATCCATATGGAATATAGAAAAAAATATTTTGTAACAGACAGACATTGAGGTAATTATATAAGTGTTTAGTTTTGCTAAATATAGCACGGATTTAAAAAAAAATTCAACAGATTTACAAAAAAGCATTTCCGAGATTTAATAATTTATTTAAGTTATAAACATATACCGGCATCGCATAAAAACCGACGTTAAGAAAAAGCTTAAAGTTGCTCTGTCTCACTTCGCTTATTAAGAATAGAATGAGGTAGGTATAGAGGAAAATTAATACTTAATTTTAAACTTTATAAATAATTTAACGCGATATTCAACGATTGAAGGAAAGACCGAATATAAATATCTTAATTCAGAAAGTAACAAGAAAATAGTTTGAAAATAAGAAAGATTTTTCCAGATATACGTTTACTGCCGATTTTTTGTGCAAAGAAAACTTTTATGACAAAAATATCTGCAAAAATCGTTGTTGGCGTATTTTCCGTTACATGAGATTGCTTAAGGAAAACTTACTTTCGTTTACGTGCTATTAAATCACTTGATTGACGTCTCATGGAGCACATCAAAGAAATATTCCTTTCTTATATTTACTTACAGATTTGTTTCAAAGGAAACCTGGATCACAATATCTGTGTCATTTAAGTTTGTCATAAATAATTGTTGTGAAAGAAACGAACGCAAATAAATTTATTTTAAGGCTAACCCGCCTGCAAGACCTGAAAATTATGGCAAATATTCTGATGAGAGGCTTTTGTTCAGCAGTTACTTTGATAGATAGTTATGAATAAATTAAATATTAAAAAAAACTAAAGAAACACGAATAAGATAAAATTATTTTATTTTATCCTGGTGATCCTGATCAAGATATTACGATACAGTTATTAATTATTGTAATATTATCGATCCTTGACACGAGTACAAATTATTAACTCAATCGGTCGTTTACAAGTTGGTGAAAATTGCCTGAAAAGATTCCGTTACATAGATAGATATATAGATACAAGTGAAGCTAATAAAAGCGCGTAAAAACGATGTCTTTTGATAAAGTGGACTTATTTCTAAACACCTAAAACGTATGCTCCGCTGTTTGGTGATATTAGCGGGATGTTAGTCAATCTGAGCTTCATTCCCTACCAGATATGCCAGCGATTTCATACACACGATTTTTATACGTGGTGTAGAATCACGCTGTAGCTATATTACGGTTGTAGCACGTATGGGTCGGCTCGACCAGGGCCGGACCACGCTCTCACAGAATACTACCGTAAAATAGCAGTACTATTGTGTTTTCTTATAGTGAGTGTAGAGAACCATGCGTCGATTCCAGTACTAAAATTTAATTTTGTTCCGGTTACATTCAATTTTAATATATTCGATGGATAATGCGGATCACACGAAATGTCGGAAATTAATAATTATAACTCAGAATGGCGCCCATTTGCGTTCTAAGTATCCAATTCTGAGTAATACCTATCTAAAGTTTTCTCATTGGGACGTTATTGTTAAACGACAGTAGCCTAATGGCAGGGCGCGGACCACGAACTCAAAAAGGTCGTGGGTTCGAATCCGCCATTCGACTACTGGCGTGAACCACTCGTAACACAAGCAATTAAATCTTACCACGAGTGGTTAAGGGGAATATTAGTAATGTTTGTAGCATTGTTAATATTCTTTTGTAAAAAAAAATTGTAAAAGCGATAGCAAAATTTGTACCACATGAGCAACCAAACAAACATACAAGAAATCTTGTTTATATTGCATTGTCATCCAGATCTAAGCCATATTAAAAGTTTCGAGTATCTACAGATTCTACAGCTCTTTCGAGCAATTACAGTTCGACCATACCGTAATATGTTACCGTCATAATTACACAGTAGTGTAACATGAGGGACGTAATTACATGATAACACCAAAGTATGCAAACCAACTGCAACACTATCCATCTCATTGTAACACAGAGCAGCCTCTCATCAACACCATCTTACTTCCCTGCACCAGAAGAATAACTCCACTCTTAGAATGAATTAAGCGGATCTCTCGTAGGGGCTTCGTTTACGAGTACGAGGTGGCCATTAGCTGGAGTGACGGCCTGGTAAGACATGCAGGAAATCGATAAATGCAATTCGCTTTTAAAGGGTAGTAATAATGATGATAATAATGATATAAGCTATCTCTCCAAAAATACTTCGCCATAATTTAACAATCAAAGAAGGTAGATACACCAATAGAACTGCAAGATTTATTCAGATTTCCACGTAAACAACTATGCCTCGACATACATTTCACATACATTTCTCATACATTTCACACAATTATACAATCATACATTGACATACACACGTATTTACACTATACACCCTTCTTCTCAGCTGGCCGACGTTTTGTAGGTTCCTACGCCTACCTAGCAGTTATCACATTCCACTAGATTGTGACTTCTACAGATTAATACTTGATCGTTTGTACACTGGCGTAAAAGGAAATATGTCTAATATTGCCTATCGATTGCGTGCACGACGCTTACACTGAACTTTAAACTGCACAAACCAGTGGTGGTTTTCCAATCGACTTTAAATTCAACCTCGCTGCCACCGATATTAAGCTTCACTAAAGTGATGCAAACTCTCGTATAATTTATAAATGACAAAAGATCTAATAAAGAGCTGTGATGTGCCAACTGAATCCATGAACATCTTAAACCAACTTCAAACAAAGAGGTCATAGGACAGGACTAAGATGAAATACTGCACAGCCAGACTTAACATAAGCCTATTCACAGTTGCCTTGACACTCACATTGTAATCGGATGGCAGGACGGATGCTGGCAAAATATTACACTCCAAGTACCACTGGTAGTTCAGTTAGAGGCGATGCGTAGCAGCATCTTAAAAATAATAGCGGAATAAATTAAGAACTGCGGTTGCAAACCCATTTTCCAAGCGTGACAACTACAATTAATATCCGCGGGGATATGCCATCCTTTTTCTTTATAGGCCATTATTTTTTATTTGCCATAGTTTCACGCCCATTTCCCCCCCCCCCCATACGTATGTGCTATATATGAAGGAAGCCTATGTTAACACTAAACTTTTGTTAGGTTTTAATGGTAAATAACACTCTATTTCAAAATATCTCTGCAACTACAGCATAAATTAACATTTAAAAAAATGTTTTAGTTATCTCATTCTAAGGTTAACATTTATTAGGTAAAACAACGCATTCATTTTACTTCTAAGTAAGTAAAAAAACGCATAAATGACACTGACACTAATCTCCTCGTAATTTTGCGTTTTTCAGTAAAAGGTACAAGACCTAAGTAGTATTAATGATCATTAATATAACGGCTTAATAGTAAAATACGATTATGAAAGCACAAAATTAAAATACTTTAGTGCACGAAAGTTATTCAGTTTCGTGCATTAAACTTTTTTTTTCAGTATTTTTACCGCTCTTTTAAGAAGTATTTGTCGATAGTCCTTTTAAGAAAAATGTACATCACTAGCTAGCGCCACACAACAACAAATCAAATTTACGCATTTTTGGGCTGTTAGGTCGTCTATACGCCATTATATTCTAAGTCTATACGTATTTCATAAAAAAACGGTAATTTCATAGGTAAAGACCTATTATTGAATTTCTCTCTATTCCAACAAAATAAGAAAAATAAATTTAGATGACAACATAAGAAGGACAAGACAAAATAAGAAGGAGCACTACGTACACTTCTAGTGACGTCGAGACCAAGCATAAATAATCATGCTGAACTAATTGTCAGACACGCACACATGCACACATATGCATTTAAAATTACTTGCAATTAACGTAATAATTTTGGGTGAATTCGAATATCGAAAATTATTGCCAAAATAATTACATTGCCTGTATATTCGAATATATTATATTTGAACATACAGGCAATGAAGAGGAAAAGAAGAAAGATATGTGCGTGAGTGGTTGTTGAACGTGTTTAGAAATCGAGCATGGTTTCGCTCATGTGGTTTTGGCGTCATTTAAATTAGTGCGGGACATAATTAAGTACCTCTTTATTTGCCTTTCTTTGTTGGTTCTTTTTGGTCTGAGTTGGTTGACCGATACGACCCGACTGGAGGGAGATTGGGCACTGAACCAAAGACATGATTTTGTAAAACACCTCCAACTTTCAGACTCAGAAATATCCAGTAACGGATTTTGTCCCGACCAAGGCTGCGTGCTATCACCAACGCTGTTTATTCTGCATATCAATGATATGTTGCAAACCATTAATTGCTATGCAGATGACAGTAATGGTGATGCTCTGTATATCGGCCGTGCCAATATTTCTCGGGAAAGCGTCTCCGAGTACCAGGACAAACTTGTGTCTGAAGTTGAGTCTTTGCTGAACAAAGTCTCGGATTAGGGGCGACTAAATATAGTCCACTTTAACCCTCAGCCGTGTCAACGAGCGTTAACCACTGAGCCGTGATAGCTCAGTGGTTAACGCTCGCTGTAAATATAACAGAACGCGAGTAACCCGGGTTCGATCCCCGCCGGCACAAATGAAATTGTTAATTGCAATTTTAAGTGCTGATTTACCGCGTGCTCGGCGGTGAAGGAAAACATCGTGAGGAAACCTGCATGTCTGAGGAATAAGAAAAAAAATATTTCGAAGACATGTGAAGTTCGTCAACACGCATTTGGGCATCGCGGCGGACACTTCCTTGCCCTAAACCCTCTCAGAAATGAGGGGAGGCCTGAGCCCAGCAGTGGGACGTTTATAGGCTGTAACTTTACTTTTTACTTTACTTAACCCTCAGAAGACACAAGTTTGCGCGGTAAGCGCTAAAAAGAGCCCCTTTGTCGTATCTACTCAGTTTCAGGGCACTCCCCTTGTTACCTCAGCCAGTATCGGAATCTTTGGCGTTGTCATATCGAGTGACGTGCACTTTCGTTTTCATTTCGTGGTCACTTGGAAGAGAAGGCCAAATTGGCCTCTAAAAAGCTTGGCGTACTCAGCAGAGCGGGACAGTATTTGATGCCGGTACACCGCCTGCAACTTTACTAGGCGCAGGTTCGGCCGCACATGGAATACTGTTCCCATCTCTGGGCTGGGGCTCCCCAGTGCCAGCTCCTTCCACCTGACCGCAGCCAACGCAGAGCGGCTCGAATCGTCGACGACCGAGTGCTTTCCGATCGGCTCGATTCACTGACGCTGCGAAGGGATGTTGCATCTCTATGCGTATTTTATCGCATCTATCACGGGGAGTGCTCTGGGGAATTGTTCAAATTAATCCCAGCCGCCAAATTTCATGAACGCACTACGCGGCAAACCTCCCGATACCATCCACACCATCTGGATGCTTGGCGGTCCATCACTGTACGTTTCAAAAGGAGTTTTCTTCCGCGTACGACCTCTCTGTGGAATAGTTTACCATCGGCGATTTTTCCAGACCGGACCTTATTATGACCTTCAAGAAAAGAGCTTACTCCTTTCTAAAAGGCCGGCAACGCACCTGCAATTCCCCTGGTGTTGCGGATGTTCATGAGCGGCTGAAGACACTTAACATCAGGTAAACCGTATGCTCGTTTGCCCCCTCTTCTATAAAAAAACCGGATTTGAACCCGGTTCCAGGAGATTAGTAGTTACGTCTACGACTACTAAACCAACTAGGCAGGTAGGGTTATAAACGAGTTAAAACAATCAGAGCGAGTCACTTCGTAACGACCGGTAATTATTATGTAAACACCACTTTAAAAAGTTAAAGAAAAGTCGGATTTAATGTTTGTAGATATGACTACGTATATAACTATTATAATATATTCCGTGATATGACTCACAAGTTACTACGTTCATACCATAACGTAATTATCTCATTCTAAGGTTAACATTTATACCACGTTAGCTTTAAAATTAGAGTTTATTTAAGCATAGAAACAGTGTTTCTAAAAGATTTTCGACCAAACGCTAATACTTAAGATAAGACTCTGTGATATAAGAAATTGAATAAAAAAGATTGTCTCTTATGTATACATATTGGTTTTTTATATAAAAAAGAAGACTACCCCGTTCATGAACAAAAAAAGAATAAACAGTGAATAGGATCTAAAAATCCCAAACCTCCAATTTTATCGTTAAAGGTTTACAAGGGTTAGATATAGATATACTTAACTATATCTGATACCTTTGCTTTACCTACGTAAAGTGCCATAATAAGTCCATGGCTGATATTGTCACAAGAACAAAATGAACAAAAATAAATGAAAACAATATTAAACTTTAGTCAAATATGATATACCGAGATTAATATTCCAAGATGAAGTAGGCAAAATATCTTTTCGGGGAAGCTTATTAGAAATATTATTAATGTTACAAAGGGAGGAAAAAGGGATATTTCATTTTAATGATTTGTTCCGGTGTGAAAGATATGAAGTTAGCATATTTGTTATTCAAGAATGATAAGAAGCACAAAATATACCTAATTGTATGTGGATACTGGCCCACAGACTTCATCTAATCTCAATTTAACACCAACATTCAAGCAAATAGGTGTGTTATCAAGCTTGATAACTAAAATGCGATGTGTCGTTTACCAGTAAAAAGTTACATTTCCAAGTACTACTGTCACTCTGCTAGAACGCGGGTCTTCCCTGGTAGCTCCTTTCCTGCTACTAAAGCTATTGTAAAGCAGCGTGGTTCTACCACATCTAAAATTACGGCCCGTGGAGCATTTCTAAGTCGTCTGAGATAACAACGCATCTGTGGCGTTCTTTGTTTAAATAAATTTTTATACGTGATAGAGCCACGCTACAGCTATATTATGGTTCTAACATGAATGGGTCGGCTTGACTGGGGAAGGACCACGCTGTCACAATATAAATAAGAATACCAACGTAAAATAGCAGCTTAATGCTGCTGTTTCGTATGGTGAGTGTAGGGTGACAACGCATCTGCGTTTTGATTCTTAATCGAGGTTAAATGAAAATGTCTATGGACCACAGAATGCACTTACTACCAGGTGGACTGTATGCTCGTTTGTCACCCTTATTTTCACTTTGTTTGTTACTTTAGCAGTGTTAAAAAAAAGATATCCTCTTTGGGACGTTCTAATTTAACAAAATAACTTTTAACCACAAATACATATAAACAATTGTACTTATAAGTTATTAGGAATGCCTCGTAGCGTTAAGTTTAGCTGTTTACTTTTTGTGCACTCACTCACTCTTGAATTATAATATATATATATAAATATATATATATATATAATAGATACTATATATATATATTATAATTAATTAAAGAGATAAACATTGGCACTTTAACATGAAAAGCAATAAAAAGTAGTTTAAAAATTCTATGACATGTTTACAGTGATAACTTTGAAAAACTTCGTGCAGAGTTGATGACGAAGTTTCGAGGGAATTTCTTTTTAACGCTATTCCACTTTAGAGTTTTCTTTTCAGTGACCCATTCTGTTTTACGCTTTTGTTTCGGAGGTAAATATGTATATACTGAGTCTCTAAGCAACGCTATTAATAGTTTTATGAAGGTGTATCTTTATTGTGAAATATGTAGGCGACATGACTCGCATTCAAACAATAACCTACATCTTTTAAATAGAATAAAGGAACGATAGGGAACATAATGTGTTGTTTTATTCAGCGAATTGTCTCCAATGATATTCTTTTTTATAGAATAAGGGTGACAAGCGAGCACACCGTCCATATTATCAGGTGAACTGTGTGCAAGTAGATGCTGTGACCTGTATATAATATATATATATATATATATATATATATATATATATATATATACATCTCTATTCAATTAAAAATAAAAATGCAGGTGTTAATCACCCTTGAAGATTGAAATGGAATGACTCATTTCCAACAAAGGCGTTTTTAGTATCACTAACAATACGAAACACAGCGGCATTGAGCTGCTATTTCACGTTAGTATTCTGTTAGATTGTAGTGTTTTTCCTATAGAGCCGATCCATTTATTCTGCGACCATAATATAGCTGCACAAGGCTCTACCACGTAAAAAATCGTCTTAAATTTCTTTGTTTGTTTCCTGTAGAGCTATTGTGGGATATCCAACAGATCCAACTACCCAGAAAAGTACGATTGCGATCTTCATTCCACCTGCAAACCGAGTTTCGGCCACGACGGCCAGTAGTGCCCGAGGGTATGCGCAAAGTGCAATCTCTATCCCCTCACTCTCATAGTCCGATGGGATAGTTAGCCGACACGACCGGAAAGAGATCAGGTGCAATGCCAACGGCTTTAGGTGCTTTCCGAGACGAGAAACGCTGCCAACTTTCTGACTCCAGGCTGCTATTAATTTCTTGACAGAAAAACCCAGTAGCTGATTGCGACCTGATCTGGGATTCGAACCCAGGATTTCATTATCGGCAACCACGTTTACGACAATTAGACCTACGAGGCAGTCAACATCCAGTAGAGGACTAACCCTTCGATCCCCATAAAAGTCGCATGTAACCGCACCCATCCGCAGCACTTAAAACCCTTAAAAATTATATTTAGAGACTACTTTTCTATGAAGAAGTTGGGCATTATAAAGTCAGGTTTTACTTCATTACAAAAAGACTATTGTATTTTGATAACAAAAAGAAAACATACCAAGCGAATGTCGGCAGCGTGAAAATCACAATTATTTTAATATATGTTACTCGAAATTATTGACATAAAAATAAATTATATGCACATAAAAACTTTCATTACAATTTTATAAAAAAAAATACTATACTAAAACACTAGAAAAATCCAAAAATCAATACAATCACATTCACGTGAAAATGGCGTACGAAATTAACGTAGATTATAAATAATTATCCACAAGATAACTTGACTTTTTATTGCACTAGATGATAGAAAATTTCATATTGATTCTATAATGTCAAACTTCTTCATAGAAAAGTAGTCTCTAAATATAAGTTTTAATGATTTAAAGTGCTGTGGGCGTGCGCGGTCGAATTCGACCGCTTAAATTTTGACAGAATAGCGCCGCGGTCGAATTCGACCGCTTGGGGGTGAGGGGTTAACTCGCTGATAACGATGATTACAAAGACATTTTAGTCTACAGCTCTTTAGGTTTCTATGTGTAGCAGATCAAACATTTCAAACAACATTTTGTTATTGGAGAGATCAATCGATTTCTATCGGCATCTTAATTAAAAACTCGCAAAACCTCTATCGCACTCGACCAATTTCTGCAAATTGTAAGACAGAAAATTGCTTCAATTTGTATCTGGTTACAATACGCCCGGGTCCCCCAATGCTATCCGCGTCCTTTAATATATTACCCTTGGGAAATTGTTACAAATCGGTGACCTAATTGCGGAGGACGCTATCAGGATATTTTTATACAATGTAAAAATTAAGTGAAATATATAAATGCTCACATGCACGTTAATAATGTACTAGTGGTTGTCTGGTAGTCAAAAATTACAACACTGATTTGGAACAATTATTTATAGGTCATACAAATACTTGTTCCGTGCGGGATTCCAACCCGCGGACCTTAGCCCTGCGCCAAGGAGCCGTCAAAATTAAGTTAAATACATTAAGTGTTTAAGTTTGTATGTTAAGTAAGCTGTATTTCCATTTCAACTGCGCATTACAATACAGATATGTCAGATAATACACTGCCATCGCAGCATTTTTACTTCACTTTTTTATGGAATAAGGGTAGCTTATAGACATCGCCATCAATAGTCGATTAAGAATCAAAATACAGTTGCGTCGTCATCCCTGAGGACTATGATACAATGCCTTGTGCCCAAGAAAAAGGGTAGCTGCAATCATTCCCGGGCGAGCCCACCTATCCGTACTATAACCATAATATAGGTGAAACCACAATATAGTTCAAGCATTTCTCCACCACGTACAATATCTACACGTAAGTTGCACTGAAATATTAATATCTTAGGTTGTAATAAGGTTTTTTTTTATTGAAGTTTACGTGAATAATAACAATCATATCAGGCACTGTTTGCTTGGAAGAGTTTTACGAAGGCGAACCCTAGAGGGACCTCTTGGCACAAGTATATTTTTACTTGAAAAGTTCCTTATGCAAACCCCAGCGGAACCTTCTCGCCAAAGTTTATTTCTTCTTAAAAGGCGATACTTATGTTATAGATATTTTTAATGAGCTTTAAAAGATAATTAAGTATTTTCCTTTAATTTTACCGTGTAGTAGCGGTGTAAGAATATCATCCCGTGGGTGTCATAAGAGGCGACAGAGGGAAACAAATCAGGAGACAAGCAGCAGCCTTGGATGAGGATAAAAAAATAAAAAAGCTGCCAACCCGCTTGCCAAGCGTGGCAACTACGGCAAATATCCGGTAATGGATTTGATTTTTATAATCATTCTTCTTCTGTATGCGCAAAAGCCAAGAAGTGATCTAAATCCAGTTTTGTTCTCCGGCACAGGCATGCTTGTACAGCTCTAAATTAGTTCGTTCCCCTTCTTCCGAGATAAGGTGTCCAAGATAACTAGCTTTATTCTCGAATAAAGCAAATTTTCTGCACTTAGTTTTAAGTTTGCTTTTTAAAGACGAGTGAATACCTTTTCCAGGTTTTCTAGATGTTCTTCAAGACTACTGCCCATTATGATAACTTTTAGGATTATCTTTCAAAAATTCTAAGTAGCGGCCCGGAGTCAGGAATTTGACGAGTAACACCTCCGTACCAATAAAGGACGTAAAGCTGTAGGACCGCACCTGATCCCTCATCAGTCGTGTTGAATTAGGAGAGTGAGAAGATAGTACTGTGCTTGCGTACATATTCGTGGTTTATAATCTTACGCAGACGGCTGGTCTCCGTTGAAACTGGCCAACGTGGCCGAAATTAGATCTGAAGGACATTATTTAGTGGTAATAATTGTTCTTATAATGGTGGGAATTCTTTTGTTTTTCCACAAAGCCTACGTAATTAAAATCAGCTTAAGATATTAACAGTAAATAGCCTTGCTCAAATAATAATAGAACCAGGCGCTACTTTGCGGAAATCTATTATATTGAAGATGAGAAAATTTATTAGATAAGATCTACGTGAAATATAATCCACTAAACTAACTTACTTAGCGATTAGTCATCGCGGAGTCTATCTATCCTGATGACGCCTTAGTTTAGAGTCGCAACACGTGTTATGGACGTAGGTATTTTTTCTAATGTAGTTGGGTTTCATGGTGGTAATTATGGTGCAATTGTGGGATTGTGGTTTTCTTCAAAATTATTTTATACGAGGAACTTATTAAACAAATTTCTTAAATTTTTTTAATTGCTTAAAGGGGCTATCAGTGTTAATGTGCACCATATACGTGAGTATTAAAATTTATTTTGCGTCTGTTGTTTTTTTTTTGACTAGAGACATCCGAACTTGTAGTCCACTTCATGGTGAACACTGCAGCCAATAGACATATGTAGCCAACTTCAAACAAAGAAGGCTACAGATGTGCTGTCACCTATGAAGACTAGTTTCTGATGATGTTAGTGCTGTTAGCCTTTTAGCTTTTACGGCTCCATAGGTCACAGGTCTCGCGGCCTCTCAGGCCGTTAACGATGAAACGTTTGGACAGTGCCGGCCAAGCAGGGGGTAGCGGATGACCTGTGAATACAAAGATGGAATGCCTAACAAGCTGTATTTGTACTGGCTTTCTAACCCGTCATACCGCAATACAGCAGTTTCGTTGCAGCCTATCAAAGGCCTTCCCATATCTTATCCAACAGGGGGGATATTTGCCATAGTTGTGAGGCTTGGCAAGCGAGTTGGCAACCGCAGTTTTTATTTTTGTCAGACGAAGAAGACACTTTCCTGATTTGTTTCAGGTTTTCGCATACCCACGGGATGATATGGGGTAGTGTATATTCTAACACCGCCACTACATGGTACATTGACTTGGGATAACATTTAAACAACATTAATATTCAGAAAAATTAAGGCTGTTTCAGCAGTTCAAAAATTAAGACACAACAGTACAAGCACTGCTATTAGGCGGCAGAAACAGATACGAAGGTGGTAAAATAAAACTACCCAGTCGGACTTCTTGACAAAAGAAGAGTCCTAGATGGCGACAGATGCGGTAAAATGACTTGCTACAAGAGATTGATAGAGAGAGAGAGAGAGAGAGAGAGAGAGAGAGTAATCAAGAAACCGAATCTAGTTATTGTATGAAAAAAAATCAATTGTATCATTTATATTCCATAAATAATTTGAACCTTATATATTTGGGAGGAAATTATGTTCGCCCACAAATGTAAAGATCGAAAGCGATATTAAATTCTGGTCAGACGTGTAATGAAATCCCCGCAAGAAGTAAAATTTATATTATCGAAGCGACAGACGTCCGATTTTCTTTGACATGATATATTGGTGTTATAAAATTACATTTAGAAACTGTTTTTATGAGTATTGACTAATTTTGTAATAATTATTATTTCTAATGTTTACGCTAATAATCGACATTTAAATAAAACTAGTTATGACAGATTTCATTCGATATATTATTTTTATTTTAATCTGGAGGTAGCCGTGGTTAACATTGGGACGTTAAACACCTCAGTCCCACTCGTGACAATAGGTGCTGTAAATAAAATACTCGATACGTCGGGAATATAAAATAAGTTAATATACACGATAAATCCGAAACTACTAGTTTTATTTAATTTTATAATAATTACTATAATAACATGGAAACATTTCAGAAATATTTTTTGTATTTGAGGAAGTATTATGTATAAATAATATTGTAAAATATATATTACCTATAGCCCATCACGGTCAAAGTACGATCCTGAGGTATGCATCGATTATCTGCGCGTATTATCAGATCGCCGTTCCATCCAATAGCCGTGGCAGACCCTCTCATTTCTGGAAAGGTTTTAGAGTAGATTTTTTTTAGATATTCAGGTTATTCAAGACGTTTTACTTCACCGCCGAGATGTTGTAAATCTGCTGTCAAAATTACTACTAACAAATGCCATAGTAGATATTTTCGTAGCTATTGTAGAGTCTAGAGATAGTAGATCGCTTGTCTTATGAGCTATTATGACTCAGTCAAACGTATCATTGTCTACATCACCATTACTTTCATCATCATAACAAATCTACTGGTGAATGGGATCGGTTATAGGTTCTCCGAGCTATAGAGCCGGTCGATTGTCACTTCAATTTAATGACCCGTCAAAATACTAAACGCATACCTACTTTTTTTAAAACACAGATAGAAAATAATTTTGAATGCGCAAAATTTAACAACAATATATCTCAGTAAATGCATCATTTCTGTCAGCCCCATTGGACATAACATTAAAATACCGGAACGCAGATTAAAAGAAAATGAACATCATCAAGATTATCTAAAAATATCCATGACAACAAAGATTCGAACGCAGTCTCAAACCAATGACATTTTATAACAAATGTTATAAAATGTCGTAATTGATTTATTCCATATACTTTTTCTAAATTCCCTACAACACAAAGCACTTACGTGTCGATAAAAATTTATTTAGAGTCATATAATAAGATATTTATAGTCGATGGACGACATCGTAAAAATCGGAGTTTTCGAATTCAATTTGATTCAGACTGTTAATCGAATTTTAAAACCATTGGGTACGACAAACAATCAACAGTATAAATAACATGTTCATATAAAAAAAAAAAACTACGCATTAAAACAACGTGTTGTTGCTAGCTGTGCTTGGTGTGTGATGTTTTGTGATGCCTCCATTTTTATTCCCATTATATTATCGGGCGTGCGCATAACAAATCACTGTTTCATCGTAAGCGGATGTATGGTATAGAAACGTATACAGAACATACGTTGTTGTTTTGTACGTGGTGGAGCCAGCTACATCTATATTATGGTTGTAGCACAAATGCGTCGGTTCGACTGGGGTAAGACCACGCTCTCACAGAATACCAGCGTAAAATAGCAGCTTAATGCTGCTGTGTTTCGTATGGTGTGTGTAGATAACTGGAGACAATTTTACAAGAAACGAGGCATTCCATCTTAGTCTTCAAGTGTAACAACACATCTTCATTTTGGTTTTAAATTTAGGATAAATGTAAGTCTATGGGAGCCGTGGTAGCTCAGATTGTAAGCGGTTGTCCGGATACGATCCCCGCCGGCACCTTGTCGATTGCAATTTTAAGTGCTGATTTACTACGTGCATAATGCTCGGCAGTGACGGAAAACATCGTAAAAACCTGCATGTCTGATAAATAGGAAAAAGTGTGAAGTTCGCCAACACGCCTTAGGGCAGCGTGGTGGACACTTCGTTGGCCTGTAGTCAGATGTATGTAAGTAAACATTTAACTTTTAACTTTTAGTATATCTATGGGCCACAGCATCCACTTTCCATAAGGTGAACTATAAGTCACCCTTATCCTATAAAAAAAACTATTCGCTTATTTAATATGAGTCTCTACCGTTGTGGGAAGAATTTATAAGGTTAATTCTTCTATGGAAGAATAGCCCAATACATGAAGATCGTCTCACAATGTTTTTCTTCTCTGGCAAACACATGGTAAAATTAATATTAATTTTACAGTAAAAACTAACTGCTATTTTTTTAACAAATATAATATTGAAACGGAATAATAGACTGGAATAGTTACTGAATACATTATAATGTACACAAAATCATGGCTGTCATTTATTATGTTCGCTCCACGTAATATTAGAGAACGTAATGTGTAAAATCATTTTGACTATTGATATGGTAATGTAAGGCTCGTTAAGCAAGTATTATTCGATGTGAGGCCCATTTAACATCGTGTAGAGGGGACATAGCGTTTGAGGAATGAAAATGCATCGTTAGTATCTGCTAGAAATTTTGCTATTGTTAGCTCACTTCAAAAAAGCGTAAGCATAATTCGAATGTATGTTTTTTTTTGTATTTATGTTACGCGATGTCTTCGTTGTTACGCGAATGTCAGCCTCGTACCGGTAGGCGTAGTGTAGGGTGACCCCCCACTAGATGGAGTGACGACCTGGTAAGACATGCAGGAAGTCGATGGATGCAGGTGGCTCAGGACCGTGCTTTGTGGCGTTACTTGGGGGAGGCCTATGTTCAGCAGTGGACTTGTGAAGGGCTGTAATGATGATGATGATGATGATGTCTTCGTCAATTGTAAACCGATTTAATGAGTAAAAAATATAACTTTTAATACAAAATGAAAGCAAACTTCAAGCAACTAAATAAAATTAAGTCGTAGCTTTTATTCTTCTATATACAATATATCTCAGGATCGACTTCTCAGCGGCGAAGGAAAACATCGTGAAGAAACCCATTTGTCTTGAAAATTAAACATATGTCGTGGACACATAAATCTGGCCAACATACCATAATGACAGTATGCCGAAAACCTCTCCCAGAAATGAGGAGAAGCCTGTACCCATCTGGCTATGCGAAGATCGATACTTATAAATTCATTTAAAAGTAATCTGTATAAACTAGCCTGAAAATATTTCTTCTGGCCAAAGTGGCTCAACCGATAAGTTAAATATAAATGATGGGTTTAATGTCTCAAGACATTTTCTCATCAATTTAGAGTAGCGGTCGCCGGGTGCTACCCGAAAATGAATTCGAAAACAAATTGCCGGACTAATGTCCCAAATATGTATTGCCTGTAATCGTGACAAAGCTTACAATTGTTTTAGCAAAACAATTTTAATAAACTGAAACACAAAACATGAAAACTATCGGTTATTAATTAAGTTTTAAAAAACGAGAAAAATGAAAATTCGACGCGTATGTTTTTTATGTTCCCCGATTTCTGGGAAACAGATGAACTAATTTAATTGATTAAATAAGTGAGCACTTAAAAAGGTTACTCACGGGTAAGTTCAATGCTTAAGGTGAAGTGGGCGCCAAAAGCAGATTTTTCACGCTTTATATGGACTGTTTGGTAAGCCTATTTAATCGCATAATATATATTTGATATTTCTTTTTAAAATGATATGTACTCGTTTATTGAAAAATAATTCACTCACGTATATACTAGTGAACACATAGCCTGAATTTAATTGAAATTGATTTCATCACATTCGAATGAAACTGCTTTTTCACTTAGTGGACGTACCTAAAATTGTAGATTTTAAGGAAACTTTGCAATCTTTTTCTATCGAGCGAAATGTGTCAATCGTGTTTTGACCACCATAATTCAACTTTCATAATGAATTAAAAAAGGGAAGTCGTAGTTTTTAATGACAAAAATTGCACTTTTAAAGCGTGAAAAATCTGCTTTTGGCGCCCACATCACCTTAAGGCTGGTAAAAATAGGGATGAAGACTTTTATGTACCTATTTAAACGACATTCTGATTGCACCTTCATACCTTGACTTATGATATTCCCTGGACCACTAAGTAAAATAATTAAACTTTTATACAAAAATAAAACTTAGTACAAAAACAACTAAATATACAATTTACACGTATTAGCTTCAGAAGATGGTGTTTTATTCATAATTATTTGGTACAATATGTCTTAATGCCAACATCAGAATTAAATTGTTTATTTATTCCTTTGACACACTTTATATTAGCGTTTCATATGTTTTTTTATAAGAAAAGGGTGACAAGCGAGCACACAGTTAACCTGATGGTAAGTGGTTGCTGTGGCCCATAGACATCTACATCTATCCTCGTTTGCGAATCAAAATGAAGATGCGTTGTCAGCCTTAAGGACTAAAATAGAATGCCTCTTTTCCAGTAAAAAGGGTCTCCGGTTCTCTACACTCACCATACGAAACACAGCAGCATTAAGCTGCTATTTGACGCTGGTATTCTGTGAGAGCGTGGTCCTTCCCCGGTCGAGCCGACCCATTCGTGCTACAACTATACCAGTAATATAGCTGCAGCAGGGCTCTACCACGTAAAATATATGTATATGTACGTTTGTATGTATGATGTGATGGACCACAATAATTCAGTTTTCACCTACTTCCAGAAGTCTGAATAATCTAAAATTTTGCAGACTTATTAGGAGCCAATGAGAATACAACGATTTCTTGTCTATTACCTATTATTCTAACTAGCATTATCACAGATCATGTGTTATTTAAGTTTGATAGTACTCTAATATTATTTTTAAACCTAGGTTCGTGATAGCTCGGGGGCTAAGCACTCATTGTATATTTCGCAGCACGCAAGCAACACAAGTTTAATCAACATCGCAGCCAATAATATTGTTAATTGTGATTTTAGGTGTTTAAATATAAGAGATGCCATGAGGAAACCTGCACGATAGAAAAATAGAAAAATAAGGTAAGAACAAGTATTTTGTACGTGGTAGAGCCACGTTGCAGCTGCAATATGAATGCAGTATGAACGGATCGACCGAGGAAGTACCATGTTCTTACAGAACACCTACGTACATGTGTGGCAATAGTAACCTAATGCTGTTGATTTTCGTATCGTGATTGTAGAGAACCGGAGACCCTTTGTACTGGATACCATGCATTACACCTTAGTTTTCAGTAGTCTCGGTTAAACATTAGACTCTTAATCGATGATAGATGTAAAAGTTTATGTGCCTCAGTATCCCCTAACCTTATTGTTGTGTAATCATTGTCATCCTTTCTTTTATAAACAAAAGAATAAAGCACAACATTGCTGCCGTCATTCTGTCCATTGGACATTAGCCATCTCGGCTAACTTTTCCATATCCTTATCAAAAATAAGAGGTTTGTGCCAAGAAGTGGAACGTACCTGATAGACTGTAACTTACTTATTCGCCATCTATCAAAACGTTTGTAATTTCCTGTACCTGTAACAATAAAATCATTTTAAAACTATTTTTATTAATAGTTTATATTTGGCAATAAAGAAAATGAATTTGACAATATAAAAATAATTAAATTACTCGTATTCGTATATAAAAATAAACCGAACGGAAATTAAAACGATAAAATGTTAGGGTAATGCCTCGAGTCATTCCCTCATAAATTTGCAACAGGCACCGCCAAGCTTTACTCCCACTGCCGACACAATATAATGTACTGGAAAATTAGATTTTTAATAAAAAGTATCGACCGAATAGAAATATATAATAATAAAATAATTGCTGCGCAATAGTTTCAAAAGTCATAGTAATTTATAGTGTGTACAATTAAAGCCTTGACTTTTGAAGTTATTTATATGGAAGTTATTTTTTATTCCTCTAGGTAGTTTAAGCATTGCGTTAGTAAGACGAGTATTTGGACAATCTGGGTGGCCAGAATTATAAAAAAATAAGATAAGAATAAATAATTTAAGAAATTTTAATAATACGTAGTGGAAACACCATTGATAATTTTTTTATAAAATGATACTGAATAGCAGGGGCACAAATGATTTTTGAAATAAATTTGCATCCAAATCTGTACGAGGGGTGATCCAAAAGTAATGATAATGAAAATAAAACACGGTAATTAAAGTTAAAATAATAATTTATTTTTTTACATAGACTCCTAACCAAATAAATACATTTAATCCATCATTTTTCTAAACCCAGGATTCTCTTTGAAAAAAAAAATCTTTGTCTTGACCCTTCAACAGCGGCCATTACTTCGCTATCGTCTTCGAATTTCTTGCCTAGGAGGCGTCCCTTGAGCCGAGGAAAGAGGTAAAAGTCACTAAAAACTAGATCTGGCGAATAGGGAGGGTGTTCGAGTAGTTCGAATCCCGTTTCTTGAATAGCAGCCATCGCAACTGCGGCTTTGTGAGCCGGTGCGTTGTCTTGGTGAAACGGCACTCCAGCTCGTAGTTTGCCGCGTCTTTTTTCCTTAATGGCCTCCCGTAATCTTCTTATTTGGTCTGCGTAGTAAGAGCTCGTAATAGTGGCTCCCTTTTCCAAATATTCCACATAATTATGCCTTGAGCGTCCCAAAAAACAGATGCCATAACCTTTCCCGCCAAACTTGAAACTTTGAATTTCTTTGGCGTCGGTGAGGAGGCTCGCTTCCAAGTCATCGAGTGTTGTTTCGTTTCAAGATCAAAATGGTGGATCCAGGTCTCGCCCATAGTCACAAAACGGAACAAAAAATTTTCTTGATCTGCTTGGAACTTTACGAGATTGACCCTCGAAATGTCAACTCGATTTTTCTTTTGCTCGTCGGTTAACATTCTGGGAACCAAACGCGCAGAGACCTTTTTCATATGCAACTCGTTCGCAAGGATTCTTTGAACGCTGCTATATGAGATTCCTGTGACCTCAGCTACATGCCTGATGGTCACTCTTCGATCTGCAAATACAACATCTTCGACTTTTTTCACGTTGTGTTCAGTGAGGGACGTGGATGGGCGTCCTTCGCGATGTTCATCTTCAGTGGATGTTCTGCCCAGTTTAAACTCCTTGGCCCAGCGTGCAACTGTAGAATATGGAGGAGCAGAGTCCCCCAATATTTCCACTAAGTCACTGTGTATGTCTTTTGAAGACATTTTTTTCAAACAGAGGTACTTGATGACAGCTCTAATTTCGTTTTTCTCCATGTTGATGTTATCTCTTAGACAGTTGGTATTCAAATGAATGTATCTCCCGGAAATCGTGATCTATTTATATGATTTTTTTAGTCTGCTGACGTAGTGAGTATATAAGCAAGCAAAAAATATTTTTTTTTTGGATTTTTATGCGGACCTGAAGTAACCGATTATCATTACTGTGATCCAAATCACCCCTCGTATTATTTTGGAATGTCTGCTTGTATTGAACCTGCTGCGACCTCTCACAGCCGCATTTACATTTTATTTCCAGCGAGTTTTTTCCTCTTCACTCAGTACTTCCAAAACTTCACCCAAATCGTTTTACTGTGTGATCAAGCAAGGCCTGAACATTAATTTCTGCGCAAGTTTCAGTAAGATTGATTGACTCCTTATCTGGGTAGCATTCTATTTTAGCTCTCTGTATAATACTGTAACATTTTTATATAGGATAGGGTGACAAACGCGCACACAGTCCACCTGATGGCAATTGGTTGCTGCGGCCCATAGACATCCATCCTCGATTACAAATCAAAATAAAGATGCGTTGTCACCCGTGAGAACTAAGATGAAATGCCTCGTTTCCAGTAAAAAGGGTCTCCGGTTCTGTACACTCACCACATGAAACACATTTAGCAGCATTAAGCTACTATTTTGCGCTGGTATTCTGTGAGAGCGTGGTCCTTCCCCGGTCGAGCCGACCCATTCGTGCTATAACTATACTACTAATATAATTGCAGCATAGCTCTACCGCGTATAAAACTGGGATAGAGATTTTTGTTTCTGTTTCTTATGGTTTCATACTGACTTCTTGAAAGTTCTGCATCGACAAATAAGAATAGCGCTTGTCTGTCTTGCAGCAAATGCTTGCTTGTATTTTGTAGCCCGCTTTGACGAAACGAACAACTGTTTAACTACATGGGCAGCGTCCCTCTTCCCAGATGTTTCCAGCTTCACCTGAACCGCTTAAATTAGTTACATCTGCATCTATAGTGCGTCTTAGATCTTTATTTTTTATCCTCTTTGATCGCCCCGGTTGACTAGGCAGTAGTTCGGAATTGTAAAAGTCACTTTCAGTACTAGTATAATAATAAAAGTTAATTAAAGTTTCTGCTTGCCTGCCCGTTCGTCAGTTAGGGCACAGGAAGTCTTAGCGGGATTTGCCCTCAGTCCTTCTTGGCAGGCCAATTAACAATAATAGTTTCAGATGCTTCGAACTTTTGACACCGCTTCCCATCGCCGCGCCGGTCAGGGTATTTTAAGTCTAGCTGGAACGAGATAGCTATACCGCCATCTATCGGAGACCATTAGATTTTTAAATATCTACCATAGTCGTCTCTTATATCATCGTCGATATAAAAAAATAGGGGGTAATATAGAAGAATAGGGTGAGAGATTCTCTTGGTGGCGACCACCACCCGATTTAAAAAAAGTGTCGAACCAAAATATAATGAAACTTCTATATCGCAATTTTATTCGTGTAACAATTTGTTGCTATTGTCTTCATCATCATCATCATTACAGCACATCACAAGTCATCTGCCAAACATAGGCCTCCCCATAGGAATGTCACAAAACACGGTCCCCAACCACCTGCATTCTTCACTAGGTACAGAATCAAAATGGAAAATTCGATGTCACTCCTGAGGACTAAGATTGAATGCTCTGTTTTCAGTAAAAAGGTTCTTTACAAATACGATAAGAAATACAGCAACATTAAGCTGCTACTTCACGCTGGTAATCCCCGGTAGAGCCGACCTTTTCGTGCCAGAATCATAATATAGCTGTCGCGTGACTCTTCCACGTAGGTATAACCCTTCGCTTAATATATTATTAACTTGGATATACAGGATTATTGAAATTCAAATAACATCGCAACGTAGGGTTTGCGATAAAGTTGGGACGACATTCCGTATTTAAATATTAATTGAATTAAACGTAGGACGAACGTTACAACTATTGAAATCTGCAAAACCTTATTTCGAAATAACCGAATTATACTGAACTGACACTGGAATGTTTTGTCTTTTTTTTAACTAAATATATATATATATATATATATATATATATATATATATATATATATATATATATATATATATATCTTTTCAGTATATAATACACACAAATATATAAGATGCTGCTTCCTATCGTCTGCTTTAATCTGCATTAAAAAAGTAGTAGTCTAAGAATATTCACTACCTCGTATAATCGAATAAACATGGGCAGCAGCGTCTTCCTAATTACTACTTAAACTAAAAAACGTTTTTTACGTGGTAGAGCCATGCTGCAGTTATATTAGTAGTATAGTTGTAGTACGAATGGGTTGGCTCAACCGGGGAAGGACCACGCTCTCACAGAATACCAGCGTAAAATAGTAGCTTAATGCTGCTGTGTTTTGTATGGTAAGTGTAGAGAACCGGAGACCCTTTTTACTGGAAACAAGGCAATCCATCTTAGTCCTCACGAGTGACAACGCATCTGTATTTTGATTCTTAATTGAGGATAGAGATAGATGTCAAAGATCTTCTGCATTCAATTAACATCAGGTACATCCTGTGTTCGTTTGTGAGCCTATCCTATTAACAAAAACTGCGGTTTACAATCCGCTTGCCAAGCGTGGCAACTATGGCAAATAACCCCGTTTGAGACAATCTACGGCGGACGCCTATGTTCAGCAGCGGACTTCAATGGAAAAACATTATGTGTAATAATAAATAAGTATCTATAGAGTACAATTGCGCCAAATAACATTGTAACCCTATATGTGGGGTAAATTATTTTAGATTATAAGACGTTGATCTGTGTCGATGGATGTAAGTGGCTTAGGACCGTACTCTGTGGCATTTCGTGGGACTTTTTAGTGGACTTGTGAAGGGCTGTAATGATATTAAATTATGATGATGTAGAGCTGATAAAGACCGGCTAACAACCACGCTGATAAAGAAAATTTTCTCCCGGCGAAAGCGCCTTTTATTCTTAATCGTAGATAGATGTTAGTGCTCATTAGTAAATGCTAAGTAAATGTTCGTACTGCACACATTTACCATAAGTTGGATTGCAAGCTCCTTTGTCATCCTTATTTCTACAAGGTTCTTACTTCTGTAAATAAAATATTGTTGAGGTCATCCTGTAGTACGGTGTAATAAAAACGTTACTTCACTCCCACAGTTTTCCGAGCGAATCTTGAAGACGATCCGGCATGGCCCGGAGAGGGCGCGAGTGCAAAGCGAACTGGACGTGAACTGTTCGTTTTTGTTTTCTTTATATATATCACAAAAAATTTCAAATAACTTTATAACATATGTTTTTAAAATGACCCAAAATATAATGAGCCTTTTCATGCGACATAACTTCTATACGATTTCATTATGAAATCTCTGTAAAGATACACGTTTTACTGTCACTGACAGGCTTTTCAGTATGCACTAACACTATAGTGTGCAGTCTCGTATAATAGGAGGTAGGGAAGACCAGTAAATTTTTCCTATTAATCTAGAACTTCCGATGACAATGACCTGAGTTTTCTTATGATTAATCGTTAAACCATATCATTTACTCCAATTCGAAATACAAGTCAGATCAGCGTTAATAGTGTCAATTGCTTTAGACAGATCTTCAAGAGAGGACTGAGTATAGATTTGGAGATCATCAGTTCATCAGCATACAAGTGGTAGGAAGAGGACAAATTATGACTTATAGAGTTAATGAAAATTGCAAACAGGAGAGGAGACAACACGCCACCTCGTGGTACACCAGCAGCTGTAGTAGTCCGCAATCCGCAAGGTCACCTTTTATAAAATGATTTCGTGTTTGCGCAATATTTAGATCTTTATATTCTTCTGTCCGTTTGTATGTGACTGAACTCCTCCTAAAAGTCTGGACCGTTTTTAATGAAGTTTTGTGTATGTGACGTATTTAGATTCACAATCGAACCCGGTAGGTGGCGCTGTTGTCAAATTCCAAAAAACAACCATGCTAAGACGGGGCCGATGGTACCGATAGCTAGTTTAAGTACATTAGTATATATATACAAAAGCTCAAAAAAGTTGAAAAGAACAACAATATTACCTTATGTAAAACTGGTGCCATAGTAAGGTAAGCTTATAGTTTTAATTTAACAAAGTCCTGCATTGTTTTTGCAAAAAGGTACAGTCTATTGGTGCAGATGGTTCGGTTCCGAATTAAATTGACATTTCCTTTGTTGTAGATTCTGCTCGGTGCCGTTTTCCTCGAGCAATTTGCATTTGATTATGCAAATCAACTATTTAGGAAATAAGTTTAAATTGTCCATTAGCCATTACGAGCCGTCGACGTAAGCTTTATTGGAGAAGTAACCGAGAATTCATTAACGCATTCTTTTCAATACTGCCACTTTTTAACTTTTTATTATTTAAATTTATTTTTGTACAAGTATTTGTAATCTTTATAGAACAGGGTTGACAAACGAGTACATAGTCCACCTGTTATATAATCATATTATTTATTTTTTTGAATTTTAAGAATTTTATAATCTGTACTACCTCAACACATTAATAATAAATATCGAAATGACTACTTTTCACGTACTGCAAAGTTTTACGCATATATAAAAAGGTTAAAGATACGCTTTTAAAAGAATATTATGAATACTCGATGGACCCAACCCCACGAGAACGCAATTATAGCACTAGGAATAAAACACCTTATTTAAATAATTAGAACTAGTAATTACTACGGTGAGAGAAAACGTAAATTTCTAATACCATACATATTAAATTCTATACCTACGGAGATAACAAGCCAGCTAACAGCATAAAACTTAAGCATTTTTTCGTATAATAAGAATTCTAAAAAACATAATTACTTCAATGTGATTCGTAACGAGTTATATTTATCTATGCAAATAATTGTTGAAAAGGACAAATAAACAAAACGTGTAACCAAATAAAATAAATTTTAAAAAATCATTCCCGTGCCCAGCACGCGTGCCATCGACACGGTAATTGGCACGCGACGACACAATATAATGGACACGCCACCGATCATAAAGTTCACTGTGAAGTATTATATCGAAAGAACGCATGTGATCCTAGTTATATCGTAGACTACTTGTACTTATATCGTACACTATTACAGGTTAACAATACCAAAAACCAATTTCCCCACAAAAAAGTAAAATGTTTGATATTTTGTTCCACAATTGTTACATAGTACTTTATAACGGACATAGTACGTTTAAGAAAAGTTTATTTCAATTTTATGTAAATAAACAAAAGAAACAAAATGATGTTTAATGGCACGAAGAAATTGTTTTGTAATTAATACGGTTAATTTGTTGAAATAAAAATAAATATATTTATTCCTTGTTATATAATTTATGATAATCGTTTACTTAGGTATTTATCTTTTGTTACAGACACCATCAACTAAGAGTTACAAAAGGTGTCAAACGTGCACGTAGTCCACTTATTATTCAGATAGTCCACATTATGATTTCTTATATTTACGCGAACACTATACATTGATTAAAACTACTTTTACGGATTTTATCGCGTATTATTTATACCAATTTTAATAACCGACGTTTCGGGTGCTTTCCAGCACCCATGGTCACGGGGGACTGAGGTATACATATATTGTGAATGTAAGTTATTTTAATACATAATTTGGAAATTGTTAACAACTTGACTTACTACAGCTATGAACCGTCGTCTCGACAAAACAAATATTACGTATTGTGTGAATAGGACTTTAAGAGGTACGCCATTCAAAAATTACACGATCACTACTAACAATTATATAATAGAATGATTGACTAGTAGCTTAATGAGGTGATAGTCTTCGTGATTCCCTATAATTATTTATTGACGGCTCGGTTGCGGAGTGGTTAAGCTACCGAATGCTCCGCTGCGGGTTGCAGTTTCGAGCCCCGCACGGAACAAGTAGTGGAATAATGTTAATTCATGCGTAATTTATGTACATGAAATCCATTCACAATACATGAATAATTTTTAGTGTATATGTACTAAGTATATTAAAAACAATAATTTGTCTCTTAACTAAGAAAAGAGTTATATAAACATAGTTCAAAAATTCAGTAATTTTGCATGCAATATAAAGTTTATACATAATATAAGGTTTTAGTAAAACTGTATTCGTTGTTAACCCCGACATAATGATTTCGATATATATATATATATATATATATATATATATATATATATATATATATATATATATATATATATACACAAAATAAGTGTGATAAACCGATGGTAAGTGGATGCTGTGGCCCATATACATCTACATTTATCCTCGACTAATAATCATAACGCAGATGTGTTAGGTCTGTTAAGCTGGAATGGTCATTTGGGCAAAATCACTTCAATTTTTGCTAAATATTTAGTGCTCATTTAGTGCTAATTTAGTGCTGCAAATTTAAATTTCACGCCAAAATAGCTTGATCAAAAATTAGAAAACTGCTAGCTTTTAATTAAGCTAGCAGTGTTCTACCTATTAAATCGATAAGCACTTAATACAGTAACAAATAGAAGCAATAAAGCAAATAATAATTTAGTGCTTATTTAGTGCTGCCAATATACGCAAACACAAAAATTGGAAAAATATATTTTTTTTATATCATAAATTCTGCTACTTTGACATCTTTAGCAGAGTATGTGATGAAACATTGACATCCAAGTGGATTCTCACCTAATGATATAAGATAATAATTTAGTGCTCATTTAGTGCTGTCGGTGTACGCAAAAACAAACTTGGGAAAATATATTTTTTTATTTTCATAAACTCTGCTACTTTGACATCATTAGCAGAGTATG
Organism: Parnassius apollo; assembly: GCA_907164705.1. NCBI lineage: Eukaryota > Metazoa > Arthropoda > Insecta > Lepidoptera > Papilionidae > Parnassius > Parnassius apollo. Next base: position 1,299,291 of record CAJQZP010000835.1, read on the forward strand.
TAATGAAAAAATTGACATCAGAGTGGGCTATCACCTAATGATATAAGATAATAATTTAGTGCTTATTTAGTGCTGTCGATGTACGCAAGAACAAAACTTGGGAAAATATTTTTTTTTATTTTCATAAACTCTGCTACTTTGACATCTTTAGCAGAGATATTAAATATAAATTTAATATTGATATTAAAATAATATATATTTTACCAATATTTGTTTTTGCGTATATCGGCAGCACTAAATGAGCACTAAATTATTATCCTATATCATTAGGTGATAACTCACTTGGATGTCAATGTTTCATCACATACTCTGCTAACGATGTCAAAGTAGCAGAATTTATGATATTAAAAAATATATATTTTCCCAATATTTGTTTTTGTGTATATCGGCAGCACTAAATGAGCACTAATTTATTATCTTATATCATTAAGTGATAACTCACATGAATGTCAATATTTCATCACATACACTGCTAAAGATGTCAAAGTAGCAGTTTATGGTACTTAAAAATAATAATTTCGCAAATTCTTTTTCGTATATCGACAGCACTAAATGAGCACTAATTGATTATCTCATATCATTAGGTGATAATTCACTTGGATGTCAATGTATCTTCACATACTCTGCTAAAGATGTCAAGGTAGCAGTTTACGGTATTTAAAAAAAATAATTTCCCATATCCTTTTTAGTATACCGACAGCACTAAATGAGCACTAATTTATTATCTTATATTATTAGGTGATAGCCCACTCTGATGTCAATTTTTTCATTACATACTCTGTTAAAGATGTCAAAGTAGCAGAGTTTATGAAAATATAAAATATATATTTTCCCAATATTTGTTTTCCCGTACATCGACATCACTAAATGAGCACTAAATTATTATCTTATATCATTAGTTGAGAATCCACTTGGATGTCAATGTTTCATCACATACTCTGCTAAAGATGTCAAGGTAGCGGTTTACGGTATTTAAAAATAATAATTTCCCAAATCCTTTTTCGTATACCGACAGCACTAAATGAGCACTAATTTATTATCTTATATAATTAGGTGATAGCCCACTCTGATGTCAATTTTTTCATTACATGCTCTGCTAAAGATGTCAAAGTAGCAGAGTTTATGAAAATAAAAAAAAATATTTTCCCAAGTTTTGTTTTTGCGTACATCGACAGCACTAAATAAGCACTAAATTATTATCTTATATCATTAGGTGAGAATCCACTTGGATGTCAAGGTATCATCACATACTCTGCTAAAGATGTCAAAGTAGCAGAATTTATGATATTAAAAAATATATATTTTCCCAATATTTGTTTTTGTGTATATCGGCAGCACTAAATGAGCACTAATTTATTATCTTATATCATTAAGTGATAACTCACATGAATGTCAATATTTCATCACATACACTGCTAAAGATGTCAAAGTAGCAGTTTACGGTATTTAAAAATAATAATTTCGCAAATTCTTTTTCGTATATCGACAGCACTAAATGAGCACTAATTGATTATCTCATATATTAGGTGATAATTCACTTGGATGTCAATGTATCTTCACATACTCTGCTAAAGATGTCAAGGTAGCAGTTTACGGTATTTAAAAAAAATAATTTCCCAAATCCTTTTTCGTATACCGACAGCACTAAATGAGCACTAATTTATTATCTTATATTATTAGGTGATAGCCCACTCTGATGTCAATTTTTTCATTACATACTCTGCTAAAGATGTCAAAGTAGCAGAGTTTATGAAAATATAAAATATATATTTTCCCAATATTTGTTTTCCCGTACATCGACATCACTAAATGAGCACTAAATTATTATCTTATATCATTAGTTGAGAATCCACTTGGATGTCAATGTTTCATCACATACTCTGCTAAAGATGTCAAGGTAGCGGTTTACGGTATTTAAAAATAATAATTTCCCAAATCCTTTTTCGTATACCGACAGCACTAAATGAGCACTAATTTATTATCTTATATAATTAGGTGATAGCCCACTCTGATGTCAATTTTTTCATTACATGCTCTGCTAAAGATGTCAAAGTAGCAGAGTTTATGAAAATAAAAAAAAATATTTTCCCAAGTTTTGTTTTTGCGTACATCGACAGCACTAAATAAGCACTAAATTATTGTCTTATATCATTAGGTGAGAATCCACTTGGATGTCAAGGTATCATCACATACTCTGCTAAAGATGTCAAAGTAGCAGAATTTATGATATTAAAAAAAATATATTTTTTCCCAATATTTGTTTTTGTGTATATCGGCAGCACTAAATGAGCACTAATTTATTATCTTATATCATTAAGTGATAACTCACACGAATGTCAATATTTAATCACATACACTGTTAAAGATGTCAAAGTAGCAGTTTACGGTATTTAAAAATAATAATTTCGCAAATTCTTTTTCGTATATCGACAGCACTAAATGAGCACTAATTGATTATCTCATATCATTAGGTGATAATTCACTTGGATGTCAATGTATCTTCACATACTCTGCTAAAGATGTCAAGGTAGCAGTTTACGGTATTTAAAAAAAAATAATTTTCCCAAATCCTTTTTTAGTATACCGACAGCACTAAATGAGCACTAATTTATTATCTTATATCATTAGGTGATAGCCCACTCTGATGTCAATTTTTTCATTACATACTCTGCTAAAGATGTCAAAGTAGCAGAGTTTATGAAAAAATAAAAAATATATATTTTCCCAATATTTGTTTTCGCGTACATCGACAGCACTAAATGAGCACTAAATTATTATCTTATATCATTAGGTGAGAATCCACTTGGATGTCAATGTTTCATCACATACTCTGCTAAAGATGTCAAGGTAGCAGTTTACGGTATTTAAAAATAATAATTTCCCAAATCCTTTTTCGTATACCGACAGCACTAAATGAGCACTAATTTATTATCTTATATAATTAGGTGATAGCCCACTCTGATGTCAATTTTTTCATTACATGCTCTGCTAAAGATGTCAAAGTAGCAGAGTTTATGAAAATAAAAAAAAAATATTTTCCCAAGTTTTGTTTTTGCGTACATCGACAGCACTAAATAAGCACTAAATTATTATCTTATATCATTAGGTGAGAATCCACTTGGATGTCAAGGTATCATCACATACTCTGCTAAAGATGTCAAAGTAGCAGAATTTATGATATTAAAAAAAAATATATATTTTCCCAATATTTGTTTTTGTGTATATCGGCAGCACTAAATAAGCACTAAATAATTGATGCTTCTATTTGTTGCTGTATTAAGTGCTTATCGATTTAATAGGTAGAACACTGCTAGCCTAATTAAAAGCTAGCAGTTTTCTAATTTTTGATAAAGCTATTTTGGCGTGAAATTTAAATTTGCAGCACTAAATTAGCACTAAATGAGCACTAAATATACAGCAAAAATTGAAGTGATTTTGCCCAAATGACCATTCCAGCTTAACAGACCTAGATGTGTTGTCACTCCTGAGAGCTCGTATCATGCCTCGTTTCCAGTAAAAAGGTTCTCCGGTTCTTGTATAGAGACCGAAACCTATAGAGACACTCAACATACGCAAAACAGTAGCATTAAGCTGCTATTTTGCGCAGGAATTCTGTGAGAGCTGACTCATTCTTTCTACTCTACCTCTACCACTTAGAATCTATACAAGTACTCAATTTATATAAATACATTTCGTATCATGAACTTACGTCCTTCTTGTATAGATTGTGAAATGTGATAAAATAATACCGAATTCTCTATATTTATTTACAGAATATAAACCATTATATAATGTTAAAGTATAATATTTTATTCAAGAAGCCTTCTCTGGTCCTTAAAACGTCAAACTATCACCAGTTAGAAAAGTGTATAGTTAACGTTAGGTACTCGATATAAAAGTTTGACAATACCCTCTTTAACATGGAGTCAGTTAGGAAAACTTCCCAAGTTTGGTATGTTCACAAAGCCTCTTTGCAGCTCGCGAATTGCTGGTTGTGTGGAAACGGCATACACATATAGAAACTTTTAATTGCTTATATAACTTATCTTTTGAGGGATACTCGAAGTAAAGCTATTATTGTGAAGTTAATGAATGTATTCGTTTATTTTGTGGATGTGGTTGCTTAAATATTATGTAATAGTAAATTATTATTAAATTCTCAACTTTCATCGGTATATAGTAGTTATACTCGTAGTTTCATCGGTAATATAATATCTCGTCCATAAACTATTAGGAAAAAAGATATATTGTCTCCAGTTGAAACAGTAAATATATAAAAATCTAAGCTTATTTTCTGATTATATATATATCTCTAACTCTATCTCTCGTGGCATCACATCTGTATTTGATGTAATTATTATTAGTGAGAGATATAAATATAAACATACCAGTAGGCTGAAGAGGCAATGGGCCGACCGAATGAAGCATTGAATTAAGGAAATTAAAATGCCCGTTAGTTATTCTAATATATTTTTAAAGGAAAATAAAAACAAGAAAAAAATGTTACGTATTACTATCTACTAAAATAAAAACTTGTATTACGAAAAAACCGCGATAGAGAACAATGGACTTTCGCTACTCGCCTTAATTTCTCTCACAATATTATCCATTGTTTTAGATGATGCAAGTTTATGTATTTCCATTTCCAGTGATTTAGAAATATAAACAATAGAGAATAAAGGATTGTTAACCGTAACCGATTATACCAAACCTAACGAATGGTTAATGAATCGAACATTTGGTTTGGAGTACTATCACGATCATCATTACGTCATTTCACGTGGTAAAGCTATATTATGGAACTATATTATATGAAATATGAAATGAAATGAAATATTTATTTGCGTTTGATTAAGGTACACTGAAGATGGTCATATTAATTAATTATTCGCTTAATCAGCCATTATTAATGGCATGCCAATCCTACAAATATAAAATAATGAGATAATAATATTTATGAGTAAAATTTCTAAAATAACAAAATGTCAACAATTGATCAATAAATAGGTAATAGGTACTTAATAAATATTTCACAATTGGTCCAGTAAATTTATACCAGTCTAGTTGCTATTACGTATCATAGTTTGAATATTCCTCTACAGTATAAAAAGCCTTTTTCACTGAGCCATTTGCATAATTCTCTTTTAAATTTAATGACAGGTAGGCCTTCAATTACTTGTGGTATCTTATTATATAACGTCATATACATCCAATAGCAATTTTTATGAAATCTCGCACTAGCACTAAATAGTACATAATGCGATTATGTTTCGTACTAATTAAAATAGAGAATAGAAGAAACTTTTTTACTAGTAACGAAGCGTTCTATCTTAGTCAACACGAGTGACAACATATCTAAGTTTTGATTCCCAATCGGTGATTGATGTCGATGTCTATGTGTGCTCAGGTTTCACCATTATTCTATAAAAAATCTACTGACAAAGATAGGCCTCTCCCAAAGATTGCCTCATTTGCCATAGTTGCCACGTATGGCAGGCGGTTGACTACCGCAGTTTTTTGGACATATGATTTCGAGCGATCCTAAAGTAATGATAATGAAAATAAAACACGGTAATTAAAGTTAAAATAATAATTTATTTTTCTGTATAGTCTCCTAACAAATCAATACATTTAGTCCATATTTTTTCTAAACCCAGGATTCCATTTGAAAAAAATTCTTTGTCTTGACCCTCCCAAAACGCTTCAACAGCGGCCATTACTTCGCTATCGTCTTCGAATTTTTTGCCTCGGGGGCGTTCCTTGAGCCGAGGAAAGAGGTAGAAGTCACTAGGAGCTAGATCTGGTGAATAGGGAGGGTGTTCGAGCAGTTCGAATCCCGTTTCTTGAATGGCAGCCATCGCAACTGCGGCTTTGTGAGCCGGTGCGTTGTCTTGGTGAAACAGCACTCCAGCTCGCAGTTTGCCGCGTCTTTTTTCCTTAATGGCCTCCCGTAATCTTCTTATTTGGTCTGCGTAGTAAGAGCCCGTAATAGTGGCTCCCTTTTCCAAATATTCCACCATAATTATGCCTTGAGCGTCCCAAAAAACAGATGCCATAACCTTTCCCGCCGAACTTGAAACTTTGAATTTCTTTGACGTCGGTGAGGAGGCTCGCTTCCAAGTCATCGATTGTTGTTTCGTTTCAGGATCAAAATGGTGGATCCAGGTTTCGTCCATAGTCACAAAACAGAACAAAAATTTTTCTTTATCTGCTTGGAACTTTTCGAGATTGACCCTCGAAATGTCAACTCGATTTTTCTTTTGCTCGTCGGTTAACATTCTGGATACCCAACGCGCAGAGACCTTTTTCATATGCAACTCGTTCGCAAGGATTCTTTGAACGCTGCCATATGAGATCCCTCTGACTTCAGCTACATGCCTGATGGTCACTCTTCGATCTGCCAATACAACATCTTCGACTTTTTTTACGTTGTCTTCAGTGAGGGACGTGGATGGGCGTCCTTCGCGATGTTCATCTTCAGTGGATGTTCTGCCTAGTTTAAACTCCTTGGCCCAGCGTGCAACTGTAGAATATGGAGGAGCAGAGTCCCCCAATGTTTCCACTAAGTCACTGTGTATGTCTTTTGAAGAGATTTTTTTCAAACAGAGGTACTTGATGACAGCTCTAATTTCGTTTTTCTCCATGTTGATGTTATCTCTTTGACAGTTCGTATTCAAATGAATGTATCTCCCGGAAATCGTGATCTATTTATATGATTTTTTTAGGCTGACGTAGTGAATATATGTATAAGCAAGCAAAAAATATTTTTTTTAGATTTTTATGCGGACCTGAAGTAACCGATTATCATTACTTTTGGATCACCCCTCGTATTATCAGAAATCTGGTGCAAATCTCCCGTTTCAGTTTTCCTCTCGCCTCTAACGATATGATAGCAAAAGTGACAAACGAGCCCACAGTCCACCTGTGAGTAAGCGAGCGGTGTGATCTATAGAAACAATGCCGAATTATATATTTTTTGTTCAATAATCATAAAATATGTAAAGGTCCCACAAACGAGCCCACAGTCCACCTGTGAGTAAGCGAGCGGTGTGATCTATAGAAACAATGCCGAATTATATATTTTTTGTTCAATAATCATAAAATATGTAAAGGTCCCACAAACGAGCCCACAGTCCACCTGTGAGTAAGCGAGCGGTGTGATCTATAAAAACAATGCCGAATTATATATTTTTTGTTCAATAATCATAAAATATGTAAAGGTCCCTAGTATAAGTTGTGGCTGTTCTATTGAACGGTTTGGTACGAAAGAGGCAACAGCGCTGTGAAGTGGAATTAGAATCTGTTACTTTTTTTGTTTTTATTTTTATCGCTTATACTCTTAACGCTTTTATAAAAAAAATCTATTTCATTTACTTTTGACTTACTCTTTTATATAAGGTTGTAAGAGAACTAAATTAAAATTGTGTTTTTCAAAAGATCATATTAAAATTAAAAAAAAAATCAAACTTTATATGTTTTATAATGATTTCTTATGTTTACGCGAACCCTACACATTGATTAAAATCTATCTATGACCCATGATGACTATGGGTGCTGGAAAGCACCCGAAACGTTGGGAATTAAAAATCAAGTAAATTAAACGCGATATAATCCGTAAAATTAGTTTTAATCAATTTACATGTTTTCTTAAATAATGGTTTACTGGTAGGAATTTCTTCAATGTCGTAGAAAAGTTTTACGATAATAACTTATGGGACTCACATCCTGCCTAGAAGTACGTCTAGACAGGTAAAGTTCTAGTCTACATAGGTCTCACGACTGTGCACAGGGCTCCTCATTACTTATAGTATTTCGTGTTGGTGGTTTCATATGTCTAAGATTTTTTTTAAATTCTCAGACATCTAAATTTCTCTACGATGTTATATTGCACCACTTTATCACTTCATCGCCGAACACGTGATAAATCAGTACAAAAAATTCCCTATAACAGTTTCATTAGTCCTTGCGGGAATTGTACACGCTTTGCTCCCGTTCAATAAAATATTTACGGTGTACTGCAGCTATTTTTTTATAGGATAGGGTGACAAACGAGCACACAGTCCACCTGATGGTAAATGGTTGCTAGGGCCGATATACATCTACATTTATCTTCGATTACGTATCAAAATGCAGATTCGTTGTCACCCGTGAGGACTAAGATGGAATAATTAGTTTCCAGTAAAAAGAGTCTCTGGTTATCTACACTCACCATAAGAAACACAGCAGCATTATAGATTTTCTAGTATTCTGTAAGAGCGTGGTCCGTGATCCGACCCATTCGTACTACAACAATACTACTAATATGACAGCAGCATAACTCCACCACGCATCAAACTTATTTCTGTAGATAAACAAGAGTGCACACGGTACAGTGTAGGCCTTCAGACCGGTACACTGTAATGTGCATATAATACAATACCACTCAGGGTATATGGATAATTTAGTATAATTACACGCTGCGAGCGAACTGAGGATACTGTGCATCGTAGGTGACAGCGATTTTGCAGTCTTTTGTAGGTGGTAGGTGTACATGGGCTGCGATAGCTACTTAACATCAGTTGGATTATACTCTGTCAATCACTTTAGTTATATTAATAAGTATTTGCCATTTGCCAAAGCATTTGAAGCCACAACCTGCAGGTGTCTTTGAGCAGCTACTTACCTGCTTTATGAATGTACCTTCGTACATATATAATATATCTTCATAAAGGCTGTTAGAATCATATCACGTTGTATATTTATTCATTTAATCCTTATTATTTACACCATTTGTGAATTTAATTACCTTGAACAAATAACCCGAATAGGTAAGTCTAACTACGACCGAGAGTTTAATCGACAGATTGAACTCCGTTGGTCAGCGTTCGGGAAATTACGACACATCTCCTCAGGTATCTCTCAAATCTAGAAAACGAAATTGTACAACCAGTGCGTGTTGCCAATAAAGACATCGATCTGAGAGGTGGTCCTTCAGAACTGGCCGTATGAAGAAGCTCAAAGTTGCTCACCGGGCTATGGAGAGCGCTATGTTTGGAGTTTCTAGGCGTGAAAAACTTATAAATAAGGATAGCCATAGTAGAAGCAGAGTGACCGACATGGCTCAACGGATTAGTAAGCTGAAGTGGCAAGAGGCAGGTCATATAGCTCGAAGGACCGACAATTGATGGGGAAAAAGGTTTTCGAGCGCAGCCTCGTACTGCTAGGTGAAGAAGACCTCCCACTAGATGGAGTGACGACCTTGTAAGACATGCAGGCAGTCGATGGATGCAGGTGGCTCAAGACAGTGCCTTTGTTGGATTCATTGGGGGACGCTTAAGTTCAATAATAACTACGAGAAGGGTTGTAATGCTCATGATGATGATGGTTGATATCTTAATAAATTGAGTAACAAAAGGCGGACTTAATGCCTATCGAAACTATCTGCCAGTCAACCCGAGGAGTGATGAGTTTATATACTATATTGTATACACACGCATCTACATAATGTATGACATATATTATGTACATACGGAAAATGTAAATTTATTTTTAAACGAGGACTATCTCTCGATACGTTATAAATTCCGCTGGTACGCTAGTACATCTTAATTTAATTTGATTGGCTAAAACTAGAAATTATTTCCTTATTAAGTAAATTCATAGATTTTTAAAATAAAGTTCCTAAAAATATAGAGCTACAATCAGAGACAAAAGTTAAAGCTTAGTTATATAAACGAGCACACAGTTGACCTGATGATACGTTTATAATGTGGCCCATGGACTATCCATATATGTATATCTAAATGCAGATCCGTTAATGATTTCTTATATTTACGCGAACACTACACATTGAAATAATACTAGTTTTTACGGAATTTATCGCGTATATTTAACTTTTTAAATACCCGACGTTTCGAGAGCTTTACAGCACCCATGGTCACGGGAAGGACTCAGATGTTCAACGTCCAGATGTCATAGTTAACCGCGGTTACCATAGATTAAAATTTAACTTTTGTTCCGATCTACACAGTATGAACTTATGGTATCATGAAGTCTTGCAGTTGTATGCTTGGGTTGGGATTTAATTTTATTTATTATAGGATCCCAAGCAAATGCTAGCACCCAGCCATCTTCTCTATTGAAATTAGGATGTTTTTTGATTTCAATGGCCTCGCAAATCATCCTTGGAAGGAATCGGTGTTCTTTAGCGAGGATTTGTGGTCTATCAAATCTGATGTAGTGACGGGGGCGATCCTGTACGTGTTCACAGACTGCAGCCTTCCCGGAACGTCGATTCTTCACATCAGCTATATGTTCTTTAACGCGGGTTTTAATTGATCTTTTAGTTTGTCCTATTAAGGAGAGACCGCATTCACAATCAAGCTTGTAAACACTCCTGCATCTTGCAGAGGGACGTTACACTTGACTGATGGTAAAAACTGACCAATCTTCTTCGGCGGCTTGAAGTTTGTTTTGATGGAAGCGCACTTCAAGATGTAGCCAATCTTGTCAGTGACTCCTGTAACATATGGCAGTACGCAGGTACACGCTCGACTGTGGCCGGCTTCACTCGTTCTCTGTGACGTAGGCACGGGACCCGAAGCTTGTTGTCATGCAAAACTTGCTTGACGTGTTGGAGCTCGGCAGCCAGGTGTTTACTGTCACAGATCCCTCGTGCTCTCTGAAACAAAGACTTACCCACGGTAGCTAACTGTGAAGGATGGTGGTGAGAATCACTGTTTAAATATCTATCTGTATGGGTCTTTTTTTCTATACACAGTATGGCTCAAGGTGTTATCAGGATTCCGAATTACTAACACATCTAGAAAAGCTAAGGAATTGTTTGCCTCTAACTCCATTGTGAACTGAATTTTAGAATTTATAGAGTTGAGATGGTCTAAAAATGCAGTTACTTTATCTAAAGGTAGAATTGTGAAAGTGTCGTCTACGTACCGCTTGTAGAATCTTGGATTTATGGGAGAAGTAAGCAGAGCTTTCTTCTCAGTCTTCCATATATCGGCGACAATGGGAGATACAGGTGAGCCCATCGCCACACCATCTACTTGCTTGTAGAACTTCTCCTTCCACAATAGGTAGCCAGATGTAAGGCGGTGTCTGAGTAATACTGCATATTCTACGGGCATGTTGTTTTCTTCCAGACTTCTAGTTACAATTGAGATGCAGTCTAAGCATGTAAACAATGACTGCACATCAAAACTGACCATAGTTTCATTGTCTGCCAGACGTAGGTCTTTAATCTCGCTGACAAAATGGTAGGAATCCTTTATGTGTGCTCTTGTATGTCCCCTGAGCGGTGAGAGTATTTTCGCTAAGTGTTGAGCCAATCTGTAAGTTGGTGAATCGATTTGACTCACTATGGGACGTAATGGAGCATTGGGCTTGTGTATTTTTTGGTAACCCATACAACTTTGGTGATTTGGCGCACGTAGGTATTATCCATTTTACGTCCTGATTTAATTTTTCGGAGTGTTTCTTTGTGAGATCACTAGTCGTTTTTAGTGTGCTATTTGTTGGGTCGTTTTTAACCTTTTTTATAAGTACTTACATCCGACAAAAATTCTTGTATTTTAGAATTATAATCTGACGTATCCTATCTGACTACTATGGCGTTTCCCTTATCTGCGCGGAGAATCGTAAGTTCTTGTTTATTGCGTAGGTTCTTTAACGCTATAAATTCGTCTTTGGGAAGATTCGGTTTAGGCACTGAACATCGACGTAACACACCTACACAGGACAAACTAAAAGATCAATTAAAACCCGCGTTAAAGAACATATAGCTGATGTGAAGAATCGACGCTCCGGGAAGTCTGCAGTCTGTGAACACGTACAGGATCGCTCCTGTCACTACATCAGATTTGATAAACCACAAATCCTCGCTAAATAACACCGATTCCTTCCAAGGATGATTCGCGAGGTTATTGAAATCAAAAAACATCCTAATTTCAATAGAGAAGATGGCTGGGTGCTACCATCTGCTTGGGATCCTATAATAAATAAAATTAAATCCCAACCCAAGCATACAACTGCAAGACTTCATGATACCATAAGTTCATACTGTGTAGATCGGAACGAAAGTTAAATTTTAATCTATGGAAATCGCGGTTAACTATGACATCTGGACGTTGAACATCTCAGTCCTTCCCGTGACCACGGGTGCTGTAAAGCTCTCGAAACGTCGGGTATTTAAAAAGTTAAATATACGTGATAAATTCCGTAAAAACTAGTATTATTTCAATGTGCAGATCCGTTGTTGCACCTGAGGACTAAAATAGAATGTTTTACCACCAGTAAAAAGGGTCTTAGTTCCCCTACACTCACCAAACGAATCACAGCAGTTAAGGTGCCATTTCACGTTGGTATTCTGTAAGAGCGTGGATATTCCCCGGGCGAGCTGACCCATTCATGCTAAAAACATAATACAGTTTCAGATTGGCTCTAGCACGATATTATTTATTTCTTATAAACAACACACTGCTAAGAATCTCCTTGTTTATTTCTTCTTGTTGCTGTTTGCGACACCCACTAGACGGTATATGGTAGCGTATATTCTTACACCGCCATTATACTTTTGACGTTCATAACTGCTGTAAACAACTGCCTCGTTGGTCTAGTGATTGTAGTAGTGTGACTGCTAATCATGAGGTTCCTGGGTTCGAATCCCGGGTCGGGCCAAAATATCAATAATTTATTTTCTCCGATATTCTCAGTAGCTGCCCGGAGTCTGGAAATTGGGCGGTGTCTCAAAGCCATTGGTCCTGCGCCTGATCTCTCTCCGATCGTGTCGGTTTACCATCCCATCGGATTATGAGAGTGAGGGAATAGAGAGTGCACCTGTGTTTGCGCATACATTTGGGCACTATAATCCTGTCCTGCACCGATGGCTAGTCTCCGTTGAAGCAGGCTGCCGCGACCGAAATTCGGTCTGGAGGACAAAACATAAATTAAATAATGTCCTTTGATTTTGTAGAGTCAGCGTAAGAGAATCAATTTCTCGTAATTATATACAATTTGAAACTTTACTAATTTGAAATTTTCGTTGTAATATCAAGTTTAAACAACTTACTTAAACGTCAACGTAAGTCCAATTAAATACATAATTGAGAAGTCTGTAAATACCTTCAAAATGTTTCCAGCACTTGCGTTATTTCAAGCAGCACCGTACCTATAAAGAAATAACAATGGATTAACGCTTGGAAAAAACAATAAATTTCGTTTATAGGTCAGCCAACAGTGCTTAATTCCCGCTAGCTTTGACTTAATACGTGCTCAATCATGGACGAGATCGTCGTAGGGAAACCTGCACGTCTGAATTCAGAAAAATAAAGAAAGTTAGCGTGCGCTTCGTACATTTTGAGTGACACCGAAAATATGTTCACCTTTTTGCCACGCACTCACGTAAACATCCTTCTTATTTCTTTCTTTAATAGCTCGTAAAATTTTTACTTTCGTATTATTCTATTTGTACCAAATAACGGCGATGTAAAAATATCTACTACCGCTAGGAATAAAAGGAAATTAAAACAGGTGATGGACAGCAGTATCTTCCTGATAAAACTCAAAATTATAAAAAAAAATTACGTGGTAGAGCCATGCTGCAGTTATATTACTAGTATAGTTGTAGCACGAATGGGTCGGCTCGACCGGGGAAGGACCACGCTCTCACAGAATACCAGCGTAAGATAGTAGCTTAATGCTGCTGTGTTTTGTATGGTGAGTGTAGAGAACCGGAGACCCTTTTTACTAGAAATGAGGCATTCCATCTTAGTCCTCACGGGTGACAACGCATCCACATTTTGATTCGTAATCGAGGATACATGTAGCTGTCTATGGGCCACAGCAACCACTTACCATCAGGTGGGCTGTGTGCTCGTTTGTCACCCTATCCTATAAAAAAAATCTGCAGTTGCCTATCAAGCGCTGCATCTACGCCAAATTCCTCCCTATGAAGCAATCTATGGGGGATGCCTATGTTCAACAGTGGACTTTTATAGGCTGTAATAGGTTGATAGATTTCATTCCTATTATATTGGTGGTAAGTTGTGATGCTGTCGAAGACGGCAGTAGAAGACCAAAGAATAATTCATACATGGACGAACCCGTATAACCTAAAGCTACGTTTTTAGTTGCAAATGAGCATCATGAAACCGTCTAAATCCAAATTATTGAGACATAATAGCAAACATATTGCTCGCATGGTACCTACCCTGCCCATAATTTGTCCCTTTCGAGATTTGTGATAGTGTGGCTTTTCGACGAATATTTTTAGGAAATTTAATATTTAATTTTGATGAAACTTCGATGTTACAATAAATATTGGTTTTGACTGGGATTCGATGGACCCCCGAACCCCCGATGAATATCAGTGCTACAATAATACCATAGAATAGAGATCTTATTAGAAATATTTATCAAAACATAAGCATTAGCATATTTGACCATCTGTCGCCAAGGGGAAAAATCTTGACATCGCCTGACTTTAACGAAATTATTTCTTTTTGGATTCGACGAAATCGAGCGAAGGAAACTTATTATTGGGTCTTATTAATTCATTTTCCGTTATTAGAATTCTGTAATATTCCTTTTCACTTCGGAACAAATCTTTCGCTATTTTCTTCTATTAATTTGGCGGAAATAGCTTTCCTTGTAATTAAAAGTAATTTTAGTAGAGAGCACATAGCCACCTGATGGTAAGGAGCCGGCATAGCATTACACCTATCGATGAAGAATCAAAATGCAAAATACGTTGTCACCCCTGGAGCACTAAGATGGAATGCCTTGTTCCAGAAAAAAGGGTAATATGTACATAAAATCTAATAGCACAGTTGTCACACAACTGAAAGTAAGTATTAATCTAGAATGCAGGGTATGTGCTAGTAATCGTTGCACATCAACTATACTACTAATACATAAACATAAATATAACTGTCTCGTTGGTCTAGTGGTACAACCGCGATTGCTGAGCATGAGGTCCTGAGTTCGAATACACGTTGGACTAAAATCCGTGACCGAAATTCGGTTTGTGAGGATATTATGATTGTTCATAATTAGGGAGTGCTGTGCTGTTTATTTTAACTGATTTATTTTGTATTTACCGAAACAGTTTTAATATAAAGTGGGGGGAAAGTTTCTTCATATTATACGTAAGTTTAATTATATGCCATTTTGTTTGATAACTTGTTGCCAGGATGGCAACAAGTTAGTAGGTAGTGACATAATCCCGTTGCTCCAGAAATCTTGGTATTTTTGATTAACAAAAATGATGCGACAAGTAGTTTTGACAATCTAAACTAGATCTCTAGATGTCAACCTAACACTACCTAAAGAATTCTAAAGAGACCAAAACGGGTGAAAAAATAGAAAAACAATAGAAAAATGGTGCTGAAGTATTTTTTTTACTTTTTATTTTTCTTTTTATTGGTACTTTATGTATTGATATAATTTCCTATATGTATTAAAATAAATCAGCCAGATACAAACAGTACAACCAAAAAGATTTTCCTTCAATTTTTTACAAAAAAAATACGAAGAAACATTTTACCCGATCTATTAGAATTTTTGTCTCACTTATATTGTATGAATAAAAACATGATGTTATATGAAGTAACAATTATATTAACGAATATATTAACGCAGGCCAATAAAAATTTCACATTATTGTTAAATTATAGTAGTTGAAGCAGACGTGTGGAAAAATAAACATGATATAATTTGTGTGAACATGTGAGTGTAAATATACGTGTGAATGTACGTGTATGCAATGCTTTCAATAAAATAATTACGTAGTACTAGACATGGTTAGGTTTTATTTTGCCGTTTTCCTATCATCAGCAAACATCAAAAAACGTTTCCATAGAAATAAATGTGCAAAAACTAACATGTATTCCGTATTTAGAAATACGACGAACCTTATTTGAATCACGATAAACGAGGCAAAAAACTTGATTGATTGGGAAAATATAGAAAATGCGATTTTGTTTTAATTAGAGCGATAAACGATGCTAAAGAGACGCATAGTTTTACGCCGTAGACCTATCAGGCTCTGATTGAACGACGAATTTCGACCCAAGTGTAACATGATCGATTATTTTCACTTTAAAAATTATTGCAATTTATACATCATAATCTTAAGAAATCTAGGTTTTTGATCAAAATTCTGGATTAACTTCGATCAGATCAATGTACGTGTTCTTTAAGTTTTTCAAGCTTTCATGTAATATTTGTTTAAATGAACCTTTTAATTATTTTAATTGAACAAACGAGTTATGGTAACTCAGGGGCTAAGCGCTCTTTGCAAATTTCACTATTTTTTGCACCAATGAAATTAACAATATATTTCTACGAATTTAAAAATAAGTATCTCGAAAACGTGAATTTCGCTAAAACGCATTGGGGCACCGCGGTGGATTTTCCTTGCACTAAAACCTTCTCTGTATGTATTAGAACCATAGAATACTATAATACACAACAGAATGGCTGTCAACCTTATTTGGTACGAGGATAGGCAGCGCCTGGAGCACACATACAAGAAATTACGTCGTATTATCACTACTACAAACCCGACTCGTTGTGTTGACAGACAGATTTTAATAAATGTTTATTTGTAAATAGTGTGCAATTTGACATTTTCTAAATAATCTGCATGCGAAATATGGATACGATTGTAACGTCAAAACACCCCTCGTTTTGACATTTGTACGGGTGAATTGACGTGTTAGTGACATTTAAGTGGCTACATGGGCTCCGCCCACTCCACCGATCTATTATGTATGTAATTATAGTATTCTATGATTAGAACATTAGACTGTAAATTAACTTTACAAACATTAACGTTTAATTCCTAATAATGATAACAATCATCTAAATTGACACGGAAATCAAAAAATCTAAATCACAATCGTACGGATTGAAAACAAAAATTGTTTTTTTCTTTTAATTTAATTTACAAAAAAACTAAATGGTGCATCTCTTGTGCTGGCTCACGATGGAGCCCGCACTTTAAGTTCAACAGCTATAAAAGTTGTTTATAAAAATAAAATAGTTGTTTTTCCCATGGCCATTTCTCGCGTGGACCTTTCTTTAACAAGGTCATGTTCCATACATACGTGATCATCTCGTTGTCCGTTCGGTCACAAAACGTTCATTCCAGAAATTCATATTAATAAATTTACTCTGTGTAATTTATTTTTTGTCTCTACCTCATCTCCACCTATCAGCAAGATTTGGTGATTTTAGTTTATAATACTAAACAAACATAAAATATTGTGCATATAAGTCACTTTGACCCATTAACTATGTGAATATGACCTTCAATCGGTCTACCCATTTGAAAGTTTTGACCCTTACTTTTATAATATAAAAATTTCCAGTAACAACGATATCGAAACTCGTCAAGCCTGGCAAGCGGATTGCCGATCTTGGTACTTTACATTGGTATAAACGAGCTATACCGCCCTTTAATGGTAGCCATGTGATTCCTCCGGCATTTCTCAGTCGCCTCTTACGACTTCCACGGGAAGAAATGGGTTTACGAGCTTATTTTATAATTGGAGTTGAGTTATGCTCAAAGAATTCAACCCAAACTCTGATCAAAATGAGTATAACTAAAATAATTTTTCGTGTTAATACCTTCTTATTAATTAATTAATTATTATGGTTGTAGCACGAATGGGTCGGCTCGACCGGGGAAGGACCACGCTCGTCACGTGTTTCGTATGGTGAGTGTAGAGATCCGGAGAGATCCTTTTTTACTAGAAACGAGGCATTCCATCTTAGTCCTCAAGGGTGACGACGCACATGCGTTTTATTATTCGTAGAATAAATGTAGCTAAGTATATGTGGCCTATGGGCCACAGCATCCACTTACCATCAGGCAGACTGTGTACTCGCTTGTCACTCTTATTCTTTAAAAACACATAAGAGTAAGACGCAATTCTTCAGAAGCAAAACTAAAAACAAATCGAGTAAAGTCACTGTCAACCAAACTACAGACAATTAATATTGTAATATCAATATAGAAGTTATCTACTTTTGGGTTGGATTATTTTTTAACACGAGACGCAAACAAAAGAGCGTTATATGTTTAATGTGTGTATCTGTACCTCTGTGTATCTGTGTGTTTGTCTATGGCATCGTAGCTCCCATAGATTTAGTATATTTATACTATATCTACGGTAGCTCACAAACGATGGAGTGTAGAGGTACCCAAACGGTTAAACCGATTTATATTTAGTTTCTTTTGTTTGAAAGGTGACTTGATCGAGCGTGTTCCTAGTTATGATTCGAGAAAATATTTTCAGCCATTTGACGATGATCAGTTCTTTTGTTCAGTTTAAGTTATTGCATAATTAAAACTAAAAGTTACAAAAGGAAGCAGTATAAATAACGACCTACATGCAGCGAAGTCCTAATATAGTAAATATAGTAAATCAATCCGCCTCCGTACGGAATCGCACTCGAGAAAGCACGAAGTTCCGAGTCACAGATGCATAAAATAAATACACCGTCGCACATAAAGCAGCTGCAGTGTACAATCGCCTTTCACAATGCTGCGTGGCGTTTACTTTGTAGGGCTTCGCTTTCACATTGATGCAACGTAATAAATTAGTTGCAATAAACAGCAATAAACTAGCTAATACTCATTTTTTATAAAGGTTAAAGTGACAAATATATGAATACACAGACATTGAGAGTTGAGTCACAGTACGCGAGCAAACCGGGTTCGATCCCCGCCGGCACCAATGAAATTGTTAACTGCAATTTTAAATGCTAATTTACCATGTGCTTGGCGGTGAAGGAAAACATCGTGAGGAAACCTGCGTGTCAGAGAAATAAGAAAAGAAATATTTCGAAGCATTGGGACAGCGCGGCGGACAATTCCTTGCCCTAAAACCCTCTCAGAAATGAGTGGGGGGCCTGTGCCCAGCAGTGGGACGTAATATAGGCTGTAACTTAACAGCCATTGAGAGCATCCACGACTTTTCTGCCAGCACTACGGCGGCGCAACTTAGGAATGAGAAGAAATATTTGACAGATTTCATAGTGAGGGAAGTTATTTGGTAGAAGAGTTGTTTTTTTTTGCAATATTTTTTTATAGGATGAGGGTGACAAACGAGCACAATTTTCACCTGATGGTAAGTGGATGCTGTGGCCCATAGACACCTACATTGAACCTTGATTAAGAATCAAAATGCAGATGCGTCGTCACCCTTGAGGACTAAGACGGAATGCCTCCATTCCAGTAAAACGGATCTCCGTTCCTCTACACTCACCCGCATAACCACACACAAAAACGCAGCGCCACAGCTAAACCCTTAGCTGCTCTTCTATGATGCAAATATAAGAAGTATAAAAAAAAGTTAATTTTATCCTAAGACCATTAAAGAAGTTAGAGTTTTTATTATGGACCGGTTCATAACTCATGTCCTAGCTGATTAATAAAGGCTGTTAAAAAGGAAAAATTTTTAAATATCTTCTAGAACTGAAACGAAATTAAATCTTTGTCTTTTCAAAATGAGGTTCCGATCTCCGGAGAAGAAATGAAATTCAGCAGGTATTCACTTTGTCATTTTTTTTAAAGGTTAATGAAATAATACTCTTAAAATTGATGAGAAATATACCAAAGGTAATCAAATTATGGATCCATAGGTAATCAAAGCATGTCGTATAATGTAATTACACAACAAAAAAATACTGTTTGTTTGTGAATGAATTGTATAGACTATAAGGACACTAAGGCGACAATATGCAATCATATACAATTTATTCGATTACACGTAACGTTGTCGAGTTTTGCACCTGCTAAGGTTTTGACAAACAAGCTTAATGGTTAAACAGTTTACCGAAAAGTGACTAATTATTTTCACGTCAGTAAGATCTTAAAAGTTAATAACATTATAGGGTATTGAAACCTTTAGTTAAAATGGTTGCTAACCAACTTTAAATCGTTATAGATCCTAAATGTTCATTAAAATCAATGATTCAATGATACCCCACTCGACATAGTTCGTCGACTTTCATTTTTTTCTTTCTAGCAATATGACGTCTCGTTATAGCCAAATTGCATGTTGTTTACTGTCATGTCTTTAGTGACACCCACAAGACTGAGACGAATCGATTGATGTAAGAGTCATGAAAATCGGCCCACGGGTTTCTCTCTAGAACTCACGGGTCTCTAGAATGCCACAAAGGAACAAACATACATGTGTATCAATCAGCCTTTGTATGTACAAAGGCTGATATAAACATTAACTTCCTTTGCGTAGCGCAGTCTGGTAAAAAGAGTAAACGTAGCACATGTCAGGCATACCTAAAGTGACCATACGTTCCACTTTAGGCGGGACGGTCCCGATTTAAAGGTTTGTGTCCCGCTGTCCCCAAAATACGTAAAAATCTTCTGCTTGACAAATAAAAGCCTAGCATCATGCAACTGTCATCCGTGCCATCATTCTGACACCACGCGTACCAGGTTTGCCAGCATGGCCTGACTAGTTACGTGCTTATTCTGAAAACCTACACTTTTGAACTTAAAGTTACGAAGTGACAATTTTTAATTAATCAACAATAAATTATGAAATAACATAAGTTATTTCTAATAAGTATTTATTTGCTGTTCGGAAAAAAAATAAAAAGCCAGCAGCCAGATTTTATATGATTGATTGATTGATTTTATTTTATTGATTTGATTTTGATCATTAAAATTTCAAACAACTATGTGTTTTATTTTTAAAACTATAATAAAGGGTTCCAGATGGAATTTTAGTATCGGCGGCCATTCTCAACGGAGAATAGCCATCTGGGCAGGACAGGATTATATTGCCCAAGTGTATGCGAAAGCACAGGTCCACCCTACTCCCTTACTCTTATAGTTCGATGGAACGGTAATCCGCGACGACGGGAGAGAGATCAGGCGCAGGACCAACGGCTTTACGTGCTTCCGGAGGCAAGGTGGTGAAAGCTCCCCAACTTCAATGAGTTCTAAATCAATATTCCGTTCCGTATTAATTTTCTGACAGAAAAACCCAATAAATGATTCTTGGCCCGACTCGGGTTTCGAATCCGGGACCGCATGATCAGCAATTACGTTTACAACCGTTGGACCAAGAAGACAGTCAAAAGTGTTAAAACTATAATTATAGATTTAAAAGTGTCCCGCTCTGAATATAAAAATAAATGGTCACTTTAGACATACCTAGTATAAACTTCAAAAGCTTTAAGCCCCATTTACATTCAGCCACTGCCACTGCTCCTCGCGCTGCCGGCAATACTTCCCTAAATACTGCCGTAGCAGGATCGCGGGAAGTGTGTATTCACACTCTGCCATACCACTCACATCGCTTTCGGCTTTCGACTATAGCGGACGTCAAAATAATTACAGCGTCCGCGCTGTGTCTTCTTGCAATACAAAATTATGTTAATAATTTAAAAAGATATCAAGTTCAAAAGAAGATAGATAGATAGATAGAAAATTTATTTGCTTAAAAACATGGTACATAAGATGATCAATGACGTGGAACTGACATGTTTTGCCATAATTGGCATGGAAAAATGATATGAAATACAGCTAATTACACAAACCCGATGTTGCTTAAAAGTTAGGTACACACATTCTTTTTGAATTCAAATATTATGTACAATTAAATACTTATACAGATCCACTCTATTTGAATTCTTATACAGTAAATTGTTCATAAATTATTAATTGAATTATTATATTATTGTTACATAAATAATATTAAATATTATATGAGATTAGTTAAGCTATTATTATTTTATTAATTACACTTCAGTATAAACTAATTCGTAATTTTAATTACAATAAAATTATAATTTAAAAATCTCAGGCTATTATGCAAATATTACCTTTTAACTTATTTTACATTTTAATTAATAAATAATCAATATGAGTTACTAATCGTTTTTAGAAATAAAATGTCAATGTTCATTAATTCCTTAAACTAAATTTTATATTAATATAATAAATTTGACGAATTTATAATTAATTATGTACATAGGTACTATGTTAACTCAAAAAGAAAATTCGTATTCGTAGAAGATGATGAATTGTGGTTTTTATCGTTGAAATCCCATATAGTTTTTTCTGATTCCAGCAGTTCTAAAAACTTTATTGTATTTTCATTAATCCACTCGAAAGGCATTTTGGTAGATCGTATTTATTTAATAACAGGACGGCACGCACGTCCGTTCATCCAGGCGCTTGTCGCGAAGTGAGCGATGGAGCTGAATGTGAACACACACTGCCGCTCGCGCTGCCCGTCCTTTGACTTCCGCACGAAAAACCGACATTTCGGGCAGTGTCAGCGGCAGCGGCAGTGTCAGCGCGAGTAGCCTGTTTACATACTGCCCTGCTCACTGCCCTGCTCACTTCCCTGCCCAACAGGGCTGAATGTAAATGGGGCATTAAAGATGCTAACGAACTACTTTCGTAATACTTCCTGTAGTAGGTAATGTAATCTAAATAACGTAAACAAAGGACAGTTGAAAGCACGACATGCATGCCGAGCTCTCCACATTTTATACGGTAGGAGGAAGTCTTTACTAAATATTTAAAATATATTCCAGTTTTCTTTTGAGAGACTTTTTGACCTAGCATTCGTCGACGGAAGATGAGTATGTAATGTCTTTCACCAGGTTCGGATAGAAAAAGTTAAAATAACACTTCAGTTCACAAAAAAACAATCGTTCTTTGGGAGTCGTAAGAGTAACTTGTAGAGGGACTATGAGACATTGGGAATGCTAGAACGATCTCATGTTTCGATAGAATGGCGGTGTAATCATTTCGTATTTACCAGAGTCGTGGTAACTCAGTTGTTAAACGATTTGTAAGCGAACAACTTGAGTTCGAATCCCAAACAGCGCCAATTAAAAAAGTCGCATAATAACCTGAAAGACTAAAATATTTCAAAGACATATGAAATCTGCCAACAAGATAGCAATGGCACGTATATATCAATATGACTCATTAAAAAAGATACTATTGCTATTATTTGTTGGCCTCGACCCATTTACAAACAATTACGTACTATACCGCAATTATCGCATCACACAACAACTACGTTTGTCAATTGAGATCAATTGCTAAAAAAATATGAAACAAATTCGCTTAGTCATGTCTGTGTATGTATTCACTTAAATCTTTAAAACTATTTGACAGTTTTAATTTTAACCAGTGCGGTCGCCGCCAGCGTCGACGAGTTTGGGCTCCACGGACTTTCATGTAAGAAACGGTCTGGTAGGTTTTCACTCTTGTCTCTATAAAAGTTCTCTCAGTTTTAGAGCCTTGTGGAATATTTAGAGACGATGGAAAGAGACCTTACGGTGTGGCATTGGTCCGTTGGGAGAGAAGTGAGAGGAGCCCTAGTGTGAGATGCTACTTGCGTAGATACTCTAGCAGCCTTTCATCTAGGGAGTACCTCGTTTAAAACCGGGGCGGCATCAGAGACAGCTGAACTAAGGAAGTGGCGCAAATATGATTCTCTGAGAGATGACTACGTATTTGTGCCATTTGCTCTAGCGACTATTGGTCCGTGGGGTCCACGTGCGGTGAAGTTCCTTAAGGAACTCTATCCGCGACTGATCGTCGCTGCTGGTGATAAAAGGGCTGGTAGGCTAAGTTAGCCATTCAGCGAGGAAACTCAGCCAGCGTTCTTGGCACGATACCGCGAGGAGTAGGACTGTATGATAATACAAGTTAGTAGTTTTTTTTTACTACAGTTTTTTTAATATTGTATATTTTTTATTGTCATGTAATTCCATCCACTGATACGATCCACGTAATGAAATAAAATAATGTGTATCACCTAGTTTGAAGACACTTGATAGTTTTTTTTTTATAGAATAACTATGACAAACGAGCACACAGTCCACCTAATACACCCATCATTGATGAACAATTAAAATGTAGATGCGTTGTCACCCCTGAGTATTAAGAAGGAAGAATGTTTCGTTTCCAGTAAAACGGTTTTCAGTTGTCTACACCCACGCACACATACGAGATACAGTAGCACTGATCTGCTATTTTTCGCTGGTATTCTGTAAGAGCGTGATCTATTCGTGCTGAAGCAATAACAAAGCTGCAGCAAGACTCTACCACGTCAAAAGATTTTGATGTGGTTCCCAACATTGTTTAAAAAAAATCTGAAGAACGTTATCGTGTATAATTTCATTATACGCATTCTATAGTAAACGATAAAGAAATGTATTTTAAGATCAAGTCGTACAAAATAAGCTGGTGCTTTTACAAAAACACTTCGCTATAATAAAAACACTCGAAAATATTAAGTGACTCACACGCACACAAAAACATAAGATCGCAATTATAACTCTTTAAGGTTACCGTGACCGCCATTTTGAACGTTATACCTAAAATCAGATACGCTGAAAATAAAAGTTAAACGTTTGCATCTCCAAATTAATACATTACATTTTTGTTACTGAATAAGCCAGTGCTTAACCACAATCCTACCTGGTAGTAAGTGGTAACGACGCCCTGGATGATACATCACACTGTTTTAGGGCAACAAAAGCCTATTCACTCGTGCCTTGAAAACATCCAGAATGTATTCGAACGGAAAGACAGACGTCGGCAAATTATTTCACTCCTTTGCTGTAAGAATTACAAAAGATGAAGCAAACCGTTTGGTTCTAATGCGTGGAAAATCGACTAAGTACTCTCTTGTCGTACTAAAAAGTAATGATCACTTACTCTATGGGTCGATATTTAAAAAAAATACTATCTATAATGAGAGGATTATAGAGGCACTATTCAGATGCCCCTAAGTCGTCGTAACGCGCAGTCTAGTCTCGCTTTTATAATATCACTCGTCCATATTGTAATCCGATACCGTTACACCCAATTCAAGTCCCCTGCTGAACGTAGGCATCCCCCATAAGATGGCTCAAACGGGGGATATTTGCCATAGATGCCACGCTTGGCAAACTGGTTGAAGACCGCAGTTTTTTTCAGTCGTTATTAAGAAAACGCTGCTGCTCATCTCCTGATTATCGCCTCTACGATACCCCCCGGGATGATACGGAGAAGTGGATATTCTTAGACTGCCTCGACACGGTTACACGGTATTGTAATCAAGTGTCGCGTTATATTTACTTTTTTAAGACAAGACACTTTGTGAAACAAGTAGTCAGACAAAGTGGCAAAAAGCTAAAAATATATGCACCAAGTATATTTCAGTGGCATCACGCAATTGGTATACAAAGTATATAAAATGTAAGAGATGTTGTGATAAGTTTTATAAATTTATTTTTAAGGGATTTGTATGTCAATTGATTAAACTTAGACGGAGCTGTGCCGCCTCAGGATTGAATTTATTTACGTGCTTTCATAATCAACAACAAAGTAGTGAAGACCCACCGACCGTCTGGTTGTCTAATGGTGGAAAGGAGAGGGAGGAATTAATCACGAATTCCCGCGGATACTCTAGATCTGCATCATGTAGAATACTAATAACTTATAAATAATAATTAAACTAATATTATAACAATATTTCTCACTAAATTGTTTTATACGATTAAAATTCAACCTTCATTATTTACAGACCTTCGCAACCCACACAGCTAACAAGTTTAAATGAAATTATTTCATTTGCAAGCTCGTGAATAACCCCATTGTCTTAACGTTCGACTGTTAATTGCGTTAATTGGTAGTTGAAACATTGAAGTTCGCTCGACTTTATCGAAACTCTTCGGCGGTGGGTCATTAATTTCACTTTCACTCGAACTGTAAATTCCTTCATTATCTTACTGGAAACTTAATGATATTAGTTGAAACGTGAGATGATGATCATTTATTATGTTATCGGCAATCTGTATAATCCAGTATTATGTAGTATTAGGTACTTTACGGAAAATTTAAATGGATCTGGTAATGCATGAACTACCACGTAGGCAAACTATACAATACCCAATGGAAAGCTGAAAAGTATGGTATAATACACAGAAAATGGGTTTCAAGAGGACGCGAAGAGCCGACAATGAACATGTGACGTCTTTTGATTGATTTGAATGTTTATTTTTATTTTTTATTAAAAATGTAGAAAATCGACATTAAAGGGTAACAACCCAATTCTCGTCTAAATACCTAAATTATAAATTTCCGATAAATCGGTGAACATACGTAAAACAGCCTTGAATATAAAACCTCCCCGATTTTTTTAACTAGGTTTATAAAAACCGTATTTCAACCTACTGTTTCTAATATTACTTGACAAATGCTTTAACTTTTTTTTGAAATTTTCATTCACACAGTACAGTATAATGTTGTTTATTTACATGTCATTAATATATGATAAAAAAGAGTTTGTTTTATTTATTTACGTTTTAATATTTGAACACACTAAGAAATATGCCCTAAAGAGGTGTAAGGTTTACTGCTAGACATAACGTACAGTTTTTTCTTTTAATAAATTTAAGTTGAAAAAGGTTTTAAGCCACGAGTTGGTACATGGTAAAGACATGACATGTCTTTACCCATGTGGTACAGACTACACAGCTATTCTATACACTGATACTGCAGTACTTATTGATAGAACGTTGATAGCGTGATTTAGGCTTCGGTGCTTTTTTGTACCTGTGGTGCGACGAGAGCGAAATCCCATGTTTTCTATTGCAGGTCAAATCAGGGAATTGACATTTTACGTCTTACCACTTTTGGAATCAGCAATGCGGTTTTGTAACTCTGGTCGGTATCGTGATTGACTTCGTTTTGACGTTTTTCTTTTGGTTCCATTGTAATGTCTATACATATAATAAATCTGTAGAAAAGTCGTTTCTTTAATTATTCTAATATTTTATGAAAAAAAAAACAAGTCTAGGATACTAAATAAAGGGCACTGAAGCCAAATTAGTGGTTTTTAGATTTTTTCTATCTGTCTGTCTGCATATTAAAGATTCAAGCAAAAACTACTGAACAGATTTCCATGAAATACGTGTATAGGTAGTTAGGGACCCGGGGCTACTTATAGGCTACTTTTATCCGATTACGGAACTTCAAAAAAGAAGGGTTAAGTATTTTCCTTCCTTTAGATGTTAATTTCTATTTTATATGATTGATGTGTTTTTAAATAAATAAAATATTCATAAATAAAGATCGAAATTTGTTTTCACCCCCTTTTTTACTGGAAACGAGTCATTCTATCTTAGTTCTCAGAGACAACGCATCTGCGTTTTGATTCTTAATCGAGGATAAATGTAGATGTCTATGGGTCAAAGCATCCACTCACCATCAGGTGGACTGTATACTCGATTTGACACTTATTCTATAAAAAAAAGTTTACGTAATTAATTTTTAAAAATTATAATGAAGACTGTATACTGTATTCTACCCCATTCTCTCGCAGACTAAATACTATAGATGTATATTATGTTTGTCTCTTTTTTGTGTCGCTTTTTCGTTTCATCGAGTTTCAAATCACGACGATTGTAAACAAGTTTTAACTTCAAAACACACTTCAAAAACAGTTACGAAGTGATTCCCATCCGATTCCCATTGAAGTTACATTGTGCAACGTACAGTCAGGTGACATTACATTTTCATATACAGTACGTGAGGGTAATATGGTCATCCGATTAATATGGTCACTTTCTTATAACTCAAAAAATACAGCCTTGTTTGCATAGATTGGTTTGTGAGACCTCTTCATCAGTTAATCAAATAATAAAGGGTCAAAAGGGTAATGCTTTATCGACGCCATCTTGACAGTTGACATTGTATAGTAAATATTTTAGTCGATATTAGTATGGTGTAATATAGTTAGTTTTTTTTTTCAGTCGATTTTTAGATGTGTTCCTAATGATTTCCAAAGCTTGTTTACTATTTTTGAAGTAAAACTTCTTTACGCACGCTTGACTTGGGGAGTAAGCTGGCGAACGCGTGACAAAAGCATTACGAAAATGTGTGATCGGGCGAGGCCAACAGGAGTTCGCACTCTGTCTCTCATAACCAGTTATTTTTCGTAATTTTATTTCGTTTTGAACAATTTTATAAATTCATATTTTGTTCAATACATTAAATATTCTACGTTTAAAGTGAATAAAATTGTAAATTCATTCTAATGTTCATTTTTTGTGAATTTTCGGGTGAATAATAAAAAATTATAAAAGGAAGCCGATAATAAATTTAAATATTTGTAGAAAATTAACAACTATATATGTATATACATACTTGTGGTAATAATCACACTCGTTATATTTTCTTAGTATATTAGTTATGGTATACGACTTTGAGTTTTTGTCTCTTTCCTTCTTCTAGTTTTAATTTCATAGGGCAGCAAAGCTTAAGGTAACTATATTACCCTCACGTACCTTAGTCGTTTAATTTAATACCCTTACTAAGTACAATTTCTTCGTTAACAATGTGCTCTGTAAAGGCATTTAATTAAGGTTATTATGGTTGGGGCAGCTGTACAATGTGACTATGCTAATGTGTTGTATAATTTCAAATGTCACATACATATTCAAGCGTTACATTAAAGTATACTTACGGGAATGTTGTTTTTTGTGTCTCTCTGAATTGTAGCTCTCTTGACAGCGTTTATAAGTAATGTCGTTATATTTCAGATATAATGTTTTGTAATTATGAATAAGAAATTGGAATTTTTTGGCCGGAAACTTTGACGTTAGTGTTTTTTTAGTGATCGCGTTTGAACAACTTAACTGACTTAGGACATATCCAAAAAATATGTATATTTATTTTTTATCCAAAAAATATGTATTTTATTTAAGAAAGTTCAAAACCATGCTAGGATCTGATAGGTGGCATACAGTGTCAAGTTCTTTGAGTGAATATACGCTATTTGAATTTCAACGGTCCATACACAAATTTTATATTAAGCTTATTATAATTTTTTTACTGTATGCTTTAGCAATAAATAATATCGCCTTTTATTTGACCCACAAAGTCAATTCACTAAAATTGTTTAATATGAAGTATTGATAGCTTAAAAGTTATAGATGTATACTCGCCTGGCATCCCCAATTACCAGATTGTGTAATTTTATGGCCATATGCTTTAAATACTTATGCTTTTATTTTTCTTTTAATATAATCATATGCCTAAATAAACATCGAAACCTATTTTATTAAAATACATTATAAAACATTTATTAACATAAAACAATATATCTTATTTTCATTTCATGTTACAATTCTGTCACCTCACCTGGCGTAACTGAAAGACTAAAAATTTTACTTAAAACCGCTAATGTACGTTTTTAACTTGAACTTAGCGTGTAGTATAGTGTGAATTTAGAAGATAGCTTACTCCATTGAGAAAAACTCAAATAATATTGCGTCAGTTTTCGATTAATTGTAAGAAAGCGTGTTTGTGCCAGTCGTTGGAGTATTTCCCTTGGTAAGTACATGTTTTTGTATTTTGTCGTTACGGAATTGTAAATTTGCGCACTGCGATTCTTATTTTGTGTAGATTTTCTATATTACGTTAAACTGTGGTCAGAAAATAAGTATTGTTATTATTGTAGGTTATGTGCGATGTTTTCACTTCCCTGGAGTCACTTTTCTGACATATTTCATACCAGGGAAGAAACAAACGCACCAGGAAAGTGACAAAATTTTGTTTAGTTAAGATTTACCGTTATAAAGCTTCATTTTATTAGTTCGACTTCGACTGCCGGTACTCCCGGAGTGGTTGCACTCCGGGAGTGCCGGGAGTGCAGAAGTGAAAACTTGAATATTAACGTTGTGCATTTTTGATATTTTTGAATGATTAGGGAATAACTTTGCACGAATTGCTTTAACTATCACACACGAACATTCGCGCAAGCGCCCTGCGTCACCTGAACGAAACAGCAGGCGCAGGCATACATTTTCGCTGCACCGTAAAAGGAGAGGAGTATACTTCCTCTCCTACGTCCCTGTCCCTGTCTCTCTCTCTCCATCGTATTACGAATTTTCGATCAGGGTCACGTGTCCTGACGCGAGTTTAAGATTTTTTACCCATTACATAAAAGCGTACAACGCCGTTAAAGAAGTTTTCACTTCGAAAACCCCTTTGTCGTATGTCCTCAGTTTTAAGGCACTCCCTTGCTGTCTTAGCTAGCATTGGCATCCTCGGCGTCGACATATAGAATAAGTGTGCAGTTTTGTGGTCACTTGAAGGGTAAGGCCAAATTGGCCTCTAAATAGCTTGGCGTGCTCAGCAGAGCGAGACAGTATTTCATGCCGGTACCTCGCTTGCAACTTTACAAAGCGTAAGTTCGGCCTCACGTGGAATATTGTTCTCATCTCTAGGCTGGGGCACCCCAGTGCCAGCTCCTTCCACTTGACCGCATCCAGCGCAGAGCGGTTCGAATCATCGACGACCAAGTTGTTTCTGATCGGCTCGATTCACTGGTGCTGCGTAGGGATTTTGCATACCTTTGCGTTTTCTATCGCATCTACCACGAGGCGTGTTCTGATGAATTGCTCTGATCAGTTACAGCCGCTAAATTTTACAAACGCACATCGTGTCGAAATTCACGATACCATCCTCACCATTTGGATGCTTGGTGGTCCACCCCTGCGAGTTTTACTAGGAGTTTTATTTATCGTACAAGTTCTCTGTGGAATTGTTTACCACCGGACCGATACGACTTAGGGACCTTCAAGAAAAGAGATTACTCCTTTCTAAAAGGCCGGCAACGCACCTGCAGTTCCACCGATGTTGTTGTTTTTCATGGGAGGCGGTAGTCACTTACCATCAGGTGAGCCGCATGCTCTTGTATAAAAAAATGAAGAAGGTTCTCTTTTGAGAGTAGATAACAATGACACGTCTGATGTTAAATAGGAACATCATACTACCTGTGCCAAATATACTTATGAAGGTTAACAGAGTATTCTACGAATTCCCAGAGACGGTTGATTTGAAAAGTAAAATGTTGATGGTTTTGTAGTTAAGTAAACAATATTTAGTTTAAATGAAATTATTGACTATGATATAAAAATTTTATTTTTATCACTTGTGCAAAACAAATGATAAAATTAAAAAAAATTTATACAAGCAACATCATCAATATATTCGAAATTAATCAAATATGCAAACAATTATTACGATAACTCGAAACTACTGGTCAGATCTTGATCTTATATGAGATCACAAGAGAAGCACCAGCTTTCAAATAAAAAAAGATTCGTCAAAATCGGTTCAGCCATATAGTTCAAACAAAAGTTCTGAGGCAACACCCTTAAAAAACATACAGTCAAATTAAGTATCTCTTCCTTTCTGAAGTCGGTTAAAAATATGAATGTTTTCATTTATACTGTGCTTTAATGATACATACTGTTAGACAGTCACGAGACTGATAGATGAATCATTAGATATTTCCATTCTTTTGTTTTGTAACCGAAGTTTATCTTTTTGTTTTATTTATAAATTTTATTTAGATTTCCTTTAAGTTTTTGAAAATTTTATAATTAAAATCTATCAAACAGTAACTAGTCTCACTTTCTATTAGATAATTACTTCTTTTGTTTAAATCTCAGATGAGACTGATAAGCAGAAAATAGTAAATCTGTTAATTCATTCGGGTTGTACTTAGAAAGTATTAGGACTGCACATATTTTATATATAAAAATGTCGAAAGACTATAATTTATATGTATTTTATTTAATATCATTCCCCTTTCTTATCCAATAATCAATGGCCTGTCACTTCCCTGATTTAATTTGTCACTATTCTGCCAATAGTGTCACTTCCCTGATGGCACATTTTTCTCCTGGTGCTTATAAAATTAAAAAAAAAGAAAAAATCTTCTGGCACTTATCATTAAAAAATGTAGAAATAGTGTCAGATAGTGTTATTATTAATATTTAATCAAACAAATAACATTTCCTTCGGGGACACAAAACATCAAATACCGTATATTCACCCATTTAACAATTCCGTTATGTACCAAAATTATTAATATTCAGCACTTATGAAGGTTTAGTGTCATTAAAATAAATTCTTAAATCTGGATCCGATAAGTGGCGCTGTGGCCTAATTTACTTTATTTTATTTTTAAACTGTAAAAATTCCGGAGTGAAACTCGTTGCATCGCCTATTGGAGAGGGCAGAACGTCTGCCGAACCGGCATAAATATTTAAATGTAACGATAAACTCGGTGATTTATATTGTTTCTTAGTTGTTGTTTATTCCCTAACCGTCTTCAATCACGGGAGTAATTGCCGAATGCTTCTTTTTTTCCTTTCATTATGAGCAAATAAACGTTAGCTGTTGCATTGGCCTCTACCATTGTGCAGAGTATTTGCCATACAACCTAAGGTTGCCCTGATTTGCGGATGCACCAGACGCTTCGCACTTTTAACGCTTCTACCCGTCGCCGCCCTCTCATCATATCTGTCTATGTTAGGCGAAAAAACGTTCAGCTACACGAATGTGTGGTAACCACCCTCATACGTATTTCGAGGTAATACCGGCTACTACGTTATATTTGATAAGTGCGTACAACTATAACTGGCCATCAGCCGCCTCCCATAACACACACGAAAACCTTCACTAATTGGAAGGGATTCAAGGAGTCCCTAGCTAAAGCTCTGGACTCACAGGACTCTACCATCTCCCTACCGTCGGACTTAGACAGTCCCGAAAAAATCGACACAGCGGTCGATTCACTCTCCACCCTTATTAAATCCTCCCTTAAGGAGAACGAAAGGGTCGTCCCGGTTGCTAACAATAGTGGGCTTCCCCTACATATTAGCAACCTATTAAAAGCCAAAAAAGCTGCCTTCCGGAGAGCAGCTAAATATCCCACCCCCGAATATAGGCGCACGGCCTCGTAATAATCGTCTTCAACGAGAACTCCGTTTCCGCCTCTCTGAATTTCGAGACCTCGAAAAGAGTAAACTCATGGAGAATATCTCTCCATCTCATACAGCGTACTATCAGATGGCTAGAGCCCTCCGCATAGACGCTATCACCCATACTCCCCCTCTCTCCCGTCCCGACGGTACGGTTGCCTTCGAGGACGAGGAAAAGGCTGAGTGCTTTGCAGATAGCATTGCCGCACAATGCTCTCCTAGCTCTCAACCCGTCGACCCCTCACACGTCCAGGCAGTGGAGGATGAGGTCCGCCGCCGGAACTCACCACCTACAGCCTCCGAAACTATCTCTGTGTCCAATGATGAGATTTCATCCCTCATCAAAGGACTTAAGCCTGACTAAAACACTTTCCTGAGCAGGTGTTAACCTTTTTATCTGTTATCTTCAACGCCTGCTTTAACCTTAGTTACTTTCCCACTACGTGGAAAGAGGCAACTGTGATTGGTATTCCCAAGCCAGGCAAGCCTCTCAACCTCCCCTCCAGTCATCGCCCCATTAGCTTCCTCAAGGCAATAGGTAAGCTCTTCGAAAGAGTTATCTAAACACGTATGAGGTGCTATCTGTTTCCCACAGACGGTGACCCTCTTATCATTCCCCATCAATTCGGTTTCCGAGCGCAACACTCATGTCCCTAACAAGTTCACCGTATCGTGGAATATATCCTAAGCGGTTTTTATTCTCGTCGTCATAAGACAATCGCGGTCTTTTTCGACATAGCTAAAGCTTTTGATAGAGTCTGGCATACAGGCCTTATCTATAAACTGTACAAAATAGTCTCCCCGACCGTCTAGTACGTCTCGTGGCCTCTTAATTACTTACTTCGTTTTAGACACGAAGGCACGCTATATTCACAGCGCCCTATCAAAGCTGGTGTCCCTCAGGGCTCAGTACTTACTCCTCTGCTGTACAACCTGTTCACCAACGACATTCCCATCCCGTCAAAAGGTGTTCAGCTCTCCCTCTTCGCAGACGACACTGCTATCTACTGCAAAGATATCTCGCTACCTTTCATACTGAACAAGGTTCAAAAGTCAGTTGACGACCTAGGAGCTTGGTTCAAAAAATGGCGCATCGATGTGAACCCGGAGAAGAGCTCCGCCGGTCACTTCGATTATAAACGACGCCGTCTCAAAAATACTCCACCAATAAGTATGCTAGGGACCACTGTCCCCTGGCATACGACTACCAAATATTTAGGTGTCACTCTAGACACAAGGCTCACCTTCAGGCCCCACGTCAAAAGAGTAACCCGTCACGCACGTTTTTACCTGAGTAGACTCAACAGTATGTTGGGCCGACACAGTAAAATGTCCCTCAGAAACAAGCGTACCCTTTATAATGTCTGTATACGACCAGTCATGTCCTACGCGGGCCCCATTTTTGCCCACGCCGACCCTAAAATTATTAATGAACTCCAAATAGTTCAAAACCTTTTCTGTCGTCGAGCTGCGAACGCACCTTGGTACGTCCGTAATGCCGACCTACATCGGGACCTAGAGCTCCCTACAATTCAACAATTTTTCAAAAAACTCTCTGAGAACTTCTTGTAAGCCTCAGAGTCGCACTCCAACCATTTTATTCGTGAGGCAGCTACTTATGCAGCCCCACCCCCCTCTCGCTATCAAGTCCGCAGGCCGAGAAACTCTCTCTCGGACCCGCCTAATAAACTATCAAACGACCTGAACTGTCTCCTAGAGGCTCAGGCCAACTCTAATTAAATTAAATTATTCATTCATAATTAATTTGCCTTCGTAGGCACTCCCTCAGCGGCTTGTAGCCGTCTGCGCCCTCTTTTCCCAAAAGAGGGTCGCTCACGATACGGCACAATAAAGCTTAATCAGCCAGTTGCCAGTCCCTAAAGGCGGTTTTTAGAGGGTATCACTTAGGTTCCCCGGTAGGATGTGAGTCCCTCATAACCACGATAGACCGGCTATCGTGGTATGCGTAATGCATTTTCCGCCTCCCTACGTATAGGGTTGCCCTTTAATTGCTTCGGGCGCAAAAAAAAACAACTATAACTTTAATATGCGTCATTTGCGTGTGTTAAAAAAATTATGAACAGTAAATAGAGGAAATGAAGGTGGGGTGGGAATGTCGCTACTAAAAGCGAACCAGGGCGAATATACACAAATATGTCCCCTTCACAATCGTGTATGCCTAAATATGCACAAACATGATATGAATATGATGGCCAAAATGATCATCGGTATCGAAGGAGCGAGACCGGAGCGTTCTGTAAACGATCCCTGTCACCATGAGCATACTCTCTACCTGATAGTGAGTGGATACTGTGGCCCATAGACATCTACATTTATCCTAGTTTGAGAATTAAAATGCAGATGCATTGACACCCTTGAGGACTAAGATTACCTACATTAAAAAGGGTCTCCGGCTATCTACACTCATACATACATCATACGAAACACAGCAGCGTTAAGCTGATATTTTAATCTGGATTTGTGGGAGAGCGTGATCCTACCCCGGTTAAGCCAACCATTTCCATAATATAGCTGGAGCATGGCTCTTTACTTATGCCTTGTATAAGTAGGTATATGCCAGATTTAAGACACATTTATATACAAGGCAAATACAAGATGGTTGTACCGCTTCCGAAGAGGAGTTTTTTTTTGGTGCTTTTCTAAGTCAAAAGTACGAGACGTGGTGGAGTGATATTCTTTAACAAAGAATGGCCAGATTGTATCCATAAGAACTCAATTTATTGAAAATTAAAAAATAATGTTTACGTTTTATTATGCTAATTGCTTTTTACCGTTTAATTAGTTTTAAACGGTATTTTGTCCAACTTTATTGGACGCGTTTTTGCATACTTTTTATGGCTTATCGAAATATGTTAATTAATAATAAAAAGTTGATTTTTGTGCTAAACTGCTCGTTTATAATAAGACACTTACATACCACTAAATTGACATACTTTATTAATTACTGGCGACCCGCCTCGACTTAGCCTGGATAGTATATATTAATGTGGTGTTATTTCAGATTTAAGACAATCACAAATGATTTATATTATCAATTTTTCGTTTTAAAAAAAGCTTTAAGTTTTTCGGATAATATAGTCTTAGCCTAGATCCTCCGCATTGCTCTTGTTTGTACAGTTTTATCGCAATAGATTCAGCCATTATAAATATTAGCCTAGACAGTCATTGAGAAAAATATTTTAGAAATGGTTGTTTACATCTCAATAGCATGCAAATTAGTTGTTTTGATATTACAGACAGATACTTTAATTTCATTGATATGTATAGATGATTGAGAAAAGAAATTAGGAAAATTCCGGACGCAGAAATTATTTATTTGTGCATATGTAATTTTAAGATTTAAAACTCAATCAAGAAGTGTTTGAAAGGGGTTCTATATATTTTATATAGATAAGTGTGACTAACGAAAACACAGTCCACTTGATGGTAAGTGGATGCTGTGGGCCCATAGACATCTATAATGTCCACGATTAAGAATCAAAATGCAGATTTGTTGTCACCCCTGAGGATTAAATCTCGTTTCCTGTAAAAAAGGTTATATTCTTTTTCTACTCCTCTACCTCAATCACCAACTTTTGTCAGAAGTTGTCAAACCCATAATCTACCGGTGTCAGTCTTTCCGTTCGATTACAATCTGGGCGTCTTCAAGTAAGCTTTTCAAGTAGGCTTTTGTTACGATAAAGCAGTGCGATTTACCATCTATAACTTCATCACCACTTACTATCAGGTTAGATTGTAGTCTGGCTTATATAATATAAAAAGATAAGAGATAGGTAGAAGATAAGCATAAAAAAGGTGACGATAATTTAATTTATGTGGAGCAGTCACGCTTCAGGTATAATATATGCGTCAC
Organism: Parnassius apollo; assembly: GCA_907164705.1. Taxonomy (NCBI): domain Eukaryota; kingdom Metazoa; phylum Arthropoda; class Insecta; order Lepidoptera; family Papilionidae; genus Parnassius; species Parnassius apollo. The sequence continues at coordinate 1,335,991 of CAJQZP010000835.1, forward strand.
AAGTGGATCCGTTTGAGCAGAAAAGGAAAATAAATAATTTGCCGTGATATGTGTAAAATACCAGCATAAGGCTGCTGTATTCAAGGTGGGGAACATGAGACTCATTTTAATGGTAATAAGGTGTTCCATCTTAGTCCTAAGGAGTGACAATGCGTTTGCATTTTGATTCTTCATCGAGCTTAAATGTGTCTATGGGCCACAGCATTCACTTACCAGCATGTGGACTGTGTGTTATTTTGTTATTTAAAAAAATAAAAGGGAACTATATTATACAGAACTATTTAATACGTGGTAGAGTCATGCTGCAGTTATATTAGAAGTATAGTTGTAGCACGAATGGGTCGGCTCGACCGGGGAAGGACCACGCTCTCACAGAGTACCAGCTTAAAATAGTAGCTTAATGCTGCTATGTTTCGTATGGTGAGTACAGAGAACCGGAGACCCTTTTTACTAGAAATGAGGCATTCCGTCTTAGTCCTCACGGGTGACAATGCATCTGCATTTTGATTCGTAATCGAGGATAGATTTAGAAGTCTATGGGCCACAGCAACCATTAACCATCAGGTGGACTATGTGCTCGTTTGTCATCCTATCCTATAAAAAAATTACAGTATTCCTTATACGACAGAAATCTATGTACTAGAATCAACTTTATAACACAGACTGGGTGGCAGGTCTTTTTTCACCCTAAGAGAATTCTGGGTACCTACCTAACCCAACCTCTTACCTATTTCTGCCGTCAGTGTCACACCGCTGTGAACCGGTTATAGAGAGTCAGTATACTTACAGGCTGTGAGGCATTCCATCTCAGTACCCAGAGATGACAACGCATCTGAAGACGTGCTTGATCGAAATTAGCTGGATATTTTTTTATTGAATAGAGTAACAAACGAGCACACAGTCCACCTGATGGTAAATAGATGCTGTGGCCCATAGAATTCTACATTTATCCTCGATTAAGGATCGAAAAGAAAATGCATTTTCACCTGTGAGGACTAAGTTAAAATGCATCATTTCCAGTAAAAAGGGTCTCCGGTACTCTACGCTCCGCTCACCATACGAAACACAGCAGCATTAAGCTGCTATTTTACGTTTGTTTTCTGTGAGAACGTGGTCCTATCCCTGTCGAGCCAGCCCATCCGTGCTACAACTATAATATATTTGCAGTGTGGATCTACCACGTAAAATGATGATGATGAGATGTCTATGGACTGCAGGCTACTTATCATCGAGTGGACTGTAAGTTCCTTGGTTACTTCAATTTTATTTTTAATGTTTGTCTCTTAAATAAAAGTGTATAGTATTGTATACGTATCGTATTGTATATGTGTTGTATTGTAGTTATGTATTGTATAGTATTTTATTTTTGAAAAAAAAAATAAACACAAATTTTAGCCAAACATGATACTGAGACATGTTATGTTTCCGATACAAGCTTGATGGATTCAATGAATTCTATATTTGGTACTTCATTGAAAAAATTAAAGAGCAATTTATATGCCATACTTCGTCTCCACAATGATAGATAGCGCATGTACAAACAATGTATGCTCCGGCGAGTTACGTGACGGCATGTACAGCTACCGCCTGACATGTGATGATAAGAACGCATTTTTTTTAAAGCCAAGGCCTATCTTAATTAAACTGTATACATGAGAAAGGTGGGTCCTGGGGTAGAACTCGGAGTTAAATTTAAAATATTTAAATTAATGTTCAACGCATGTACTATTTGAGGGCACATTACGTGTTGCCAGTGATGATTTATAAATCTGAAAGCTGGTCCTTTACTGATGGCCGTATGAGGAAACTCAAGGTCGCTTAGCGAGTTTTAGAGAGATCTGTGCCCGAATTTTTTAATGAGGATAATATCCGTAGTAGAAACAGTTCCATCTCGCGCTTGTCTGCTCAAAAATACTACGGGTCATAGAAATTTTCATAAATTAGTCGTACTTGCTAAAAGCAAACATAAAGTACGTGAACTGAGAACGAAATTAGATAAAAATAGACTACATTCAATAAACGTTATTAGTTTATTATTAAAAATGTCTATAATATGAGATATAAAAGACGTCTATAATATAATATCATATTACACATAAATATTTGAATCAGGTAAATTAGTTACTAGCCTATATTTTAAAGAAAAATAAAGTCGAACCCATAACCATATTTTCTTTTGAAGTCGGTTAAATAGAAATGAAAAACAAGATTATTTAAAATATCAAAGTCCTTACAATGAGCAACGTTGGTCGACTTCGACCTTAATTAAAGAACAAAAAGATATAAATAGTACTATCGTTAGAGAGCATCCCACAAATTAGTTGTTTGTTCAAACGATAACTTTAATGTGGCAACTCAGCGAGTAACCATTAATTAAGATGGTTAAAGCGAAAGCCAACAGAGAGTACACACTTCGACTTAAGTTGTATCAATGCGTTGTTCGAGAAGATACATTTTACTTAGTTGGGATGTGGTTAAGTGTGGTCAGTTGAGTGTCTTTGAGTTTGTACGGGTACTTGAATCGCTTAATTATTTTCTCTATAGTAAGGATGAAAAAAACCGGCCAAGAGCGTGTCGGGCCACGCTCAGTGTAGGGTTCCGTAGTTTCCCGTCCGTCACAATAAGTGTTCCCACTTATGAGTTTAAAGGTGGGTATCCATTATGTTCGCGCTCCGCGCTCCTGCAACTGCTCCCGGTAGTGGGTACTGTTGTTTCCATCCAAGTTCAAAATGATTTTCCTGGAAAGTCCTTATAAAGTTCTACTTTTCAGATTTTTTTCATATTTTCTAAACTTATGGTTCAAAAGTTAGAGGGGGGGGGGGACACAATGTTTTTTTACTTTTGGAGCGATTATTTCCGAAATTATTGACATTATCAAAAATGATTTTCGTAAACCCCTATTCATTTTTAAATACCTTTTCAACAATATATTACACATTAGGGTTGAAATTAAAAAAAAATCACTTCTCACTTTACATATAGGGGGGCTACCCTAATAAAACCACTTTTTTTCCAATTTTTATTTTACCACTTTGTCGGCGTGATTGATACACATATTGGTACCAAATTTCAGTTTCCTAGTGCTAACGGTCACAGAGGTTAAGCGAGGACGGACAGACATGGCGAAACTATAAGGATTCCTAGTTGACTACGGAACCCTAAAAATGAACACACCGCTTAATGTTGTGGCACATAAACACAAAACAAACATCTACATAATACAACATAGAAGAGAATTTTCAATTCCTGACGTTTTAGGTGATTTGCAGCATCCATGGCCACGAGGTAACCACATGGGTGCTGCGGAGTATCAGAAACGTTATATATAGTGTACTATTATATATTCTCTATTGTAGTGTTTGAGTAAGTATAAGAAATCATTATAGGACACATTTTTTTCAGTTTCTTAATGTTACTGATCACCGCGGTTATGGACCTCGGCGCACTGAGATAATTAGCCCAGAATGTGGCGACCTCCGGACATACCAGTTTTTATAGAATATTAATGAGAAACGTCAAACGCCATAGACTCTATCCTTAATAGGAATCAAAATGCAGATGCTTTGTCACCCTGAGGACAAAGATGGAATGCCGCGTTTCCTGTAAACACAAACACACCTCGTGTTACAACCACAATATAACTGCAGCATGGATCTACTTCGATCATGCGTGCCCAGCAGGGGTTGCCTTTAACACCTTTAGTTAACAAATTCTTGTTAAAAACAGATCTAGCAATAGCACTTGTTCCTTTCTGAAGCTGGGGTTTGTGGCATTATATTATATTCTCTGCATTCAATAACTTTTGATAGAAAGAAGAAATTGCCATCGCAGCTGTGCTATGACTGCAACTCGAGTGTGAGAAGGGGGGGGCATCCCCCTTCTCAGAAAATCAGCGAAAACTAGCAGCATTAGTTCTGCAGTATATCATTTTGATAATTCGTGAAAAGAAATGTGTTTATGGACAGAAAAAATCGTTAACATTTTTTTACGATTCGAAATAATTTGAAGTATCGATGTGTCGACTATCAATTAGTAATCTAAAATTAATAAATTTATGTACATATAAATTGAAGTTTCCTTTACAATTAAAATTTAATGAAGTGTATATATAAATTTTCAAAATAAACATTTGTATAAATAAATCAGCAAACAGTGCGACCTTAATTGATGTGGGTTCAAATTTATTAAATCAATAAATACCTCTACAAAATGTTTAACCATTTGTATAACGATACATAAATAATGGATTAATGATTAATACACAAAAGTGGTATACATTCTAGTTGCTCAGAGCCCGTGCCAAATTCAATAGTATTCTAAGGGCATTTGTGTACTTGAACTACTGCTCTATAGTTCAAGTGATGTCGTGAAGTGTGGTAAACCGTTACTTAGTTTAAGGAGGCTTTAGTTTATTTAATTTATTTTAGTTGTTTTTTATCACAGTCTATTTTACTAACGAATACTTAGGCTTAAAATACTTTGATCATATGTATGTATGCGATAGTACACATATGATCCATAATGGTCGAAATGAAATATTTTTATTTATTATTTATTTAAAGAGGATTTGTCGAAATGCAAATATATTGAATAACATTTAAAATTTATTAAAAAATGATAAATTCACAATTGATAATTAACGATTATTCTTTAAAATGAAGACGGGATTCATAGAAATCTCTTTCATATTTCTGAAGTCAAATCTCGCTGTTGTCTCTCCTGTCGTATCGGATTACTGTCCTACCGAACTGTGAGCGTGGGAATAGAGAGTGCACGGATGGCTTGTCTGCGTTGATACCAGCCGCCGTGTCCGAAATTCTCTCTGAATCTGGAGACATTATTATGCATCTTCTTCTACCAGGTTAGACCAGTCGTATACTCTAGTTTGGTGATTGCAATAAACATTAAATTAATAAATAAATGGTTCCTGGTTCTATCGCCGCGGGCACCAATTAGATTTTTAATTGGATTTTAAGTGCTGATTCACCACGTGCTCGGCGGTGAAGGAAAATAAGTGAGTAAATCTGCATATCTGAGAAATAAGAAAAAATTAATTGTGAAGGCATGTGAAGTTCGCCAAGACGCATTGGGGCAGCGCGACGGACACTTCCTTGCCCTAAAACACTTTCAGAAATAAGAAAAGTCCCGTGTCCAGCAGTGAGACTTACGTAATTTTAATAAATAAATACCTATTCTTTTATTTCTTTAGTTTCACATAATAAGGAAAGATAGAAGCTATCTATAATATTTGTTTACAGAACGTCAATATTTATAAGCTACACGACTCTTAGCGTAAAGTATATCTTGTAAACTGCTTAATACAAGCTAGGATAAAGTGCAGTAGTTCTTTTGATATTTATATGTCAAGGGGCTAATAAAAGCCGTGCGTACACCCGCTTCAATTGCTTATTGAATGCAACTGCGTACAAAATAGTAAGTATTTTATTTTTAAACCCATTATATCTTTGACCCCAATGCAGTGGAGTTCAAAAGGATGGAAATATTTTAACTGGTAATGTATGTAGATTTATGCAACTCGACAAATACCTATATACAATTTATACTAGCGATTGTTATCACCTGCTGAAACTCCTGCTTCTTTTTTGTGATTTGGATAAACACTTACTTGTTTTACAATTTTATTTTTAATTTAAAATTATTAATGTAAAGGCGAAACTGGTCAGTTTTGATAGTTATTATTTATATCCTAAATCCACACCAAAATTACTATAAATAAATACTTTTATCTTAATCTATTTATTGCGCAAGTAACATAAGCCTTAATATGTCAGCAAACGTAATGATATAAGATCCTTCACTACGTTTGACGTCACTATAAAGGTATAAAATAAATAACATAGACAGGATTTTGCAAAACCTGTGACATAAAATAAATAAGCAAAAACAGTACATCAATAATTTTGGCATCACAAATATAATTAAAACTACTTTTACGGATTTTATCGCGTTTAATTTTAAATGTTTTTTAATTCGCAACGTTTCGGGTGCTTTCCAGCACTCATGGTCACGATGGACTGAGGTGACTGACGTCCCAATCAATGTTAATCCGGAGTACCTTCAGCTTTTTAATTGTTGTTTACGGTCCGATCTATGCATAATTAAAAAGCTGAAGGTACTCAGGCTTAATATTGACATCGGGACGTCAGTCACCTCAGTCCCCCGTGACCATGGGTGTTGGAAAGCACCCGAAACGTCGGGAATTAAAAAAAAAACATTTAAAATTAAACGTTTTATTTTATGTGTAGTTTTCGCGTAAATATAAGAAATCATTATCACAAACATGATATATTTTTGTGATTGAACCGTTTTTGGTGATTATTTTTCTGTTAAATAGCTTATAGTTCAATGACAGTCACATATAAATATGGAGATAATATTCCACCTTTAATTGTAATAATATGAGGGATGAAATTTTGAATGTAAATATTTAGACAACATTGAGATTGTGACATTCTTTACTCCGCTCAAAAGGGTAAAAAATAACTTATAAAATATAGTTTATTAAAACTAAATTATTATTAAACGTGGTAGAGCCATGCTGCATCTATATTACTGGTATTGTTGAAGCACGAATGGGTCGGCTCGACCGGAGAAGGACCACGCTTACATAGAGAACCTTTTTTACTGGAAAAGAGACATTCCATATTAGTCTTTAGGGGTGATAACGCATCTGCATTTTGATTCGTAATCGAGGATGAGTGTAGATGTCTATGGGCCACAGCAACCACTTACGAACGGGTGGACTGTGTGCTCGTTTGTAAACCTTAAAAGTACTAATTAAAAAAAAAACTTTAATTAAAAGGTAAAAGACTTGAAACAAAAAAAATATTTAACATTTTGAAGTCGGGCCCTCAATTCTTTTAAATACGCTTTGTTATAGCATCGAGTTTAGAATGTGAAATTATTGTATTCTATTTAGTTTTTTGAAGTCAAACAAAATTATTTTCTGTAAACGACATATCATCATCATCATTACGAATCGCACAGGTGATTTCTTGATAAGAAAGATGGATCTCTAAATAGCGCTACCTACCTTCAGTGCCACCTACTGGGTTTTTTGTAAATCTAGACCATCCAGGGACTCAAACACACACAAAAAATTTGATCATAATCGGTCAAGACGTTCTCACGTGATGATCTTGCATACACGCGGAAATTAATTTTTACAAATAGATAATAATAGTAAACAAAAGATCATTGAATTTGGGGTCTTTGTTTTATTGTGAAATTATACTTGTTATGAGAATGTTCTAAATAAACAATATAATCGTTTATAATCAGATAAAGGTAGATATTTTTAGGATTTAATTAAAAAATAAATAAGATACCAGACAGAAAAATAAACAAAGCGATTAGTTACGACAAATTTCCTTTATGTGCCGCGGGAATTGTTGGAAAGACGCTTGGAGGAGAAATTACGATGATTAATTGAGCATAGATAGACTAACTTTCTATCGAACTGCAGCATTGCCATTTTAGATGTCCATAGAGTACGATTCTACTCTTATCAAAAGGACAGGGAAATCATTATTATGATATTCGATGCTTAATTCCATGATTAATATGTAGTAATAAGATTTTCATGAAAGTTGATGCTACACTTCTTTTTGACAAAAAATGCAATAAGTCACCAAAATTTAGTGATAGGTAATAGCAAACTCAATCAAACCCATACCTGTTTTTTTATTTAATATGTTCTAACATCAACCTGTTACAATTTGAGGGCTTCGTGGCGTACTGGCTTAGCAATTATTTGCGGCACTAAGGGCCGCGGGCTCAAGTCCCGCGCGGAACAAGTATTTGTGTAAATGATGTTTGTCCTCGTGAAATTTATAGGATTTTCTCCTGTATTGACCCTACTGATCGGTAATGTAGCATGACATACTTTACGTGCTGTCATGCACGCATGATCGTTGATCTATGGGAATAGCATGTATACGTCTTCAAATTGCTCAGCGAGACGCAAAAGGAAAACATTAATGGGACATAAAAGAGTAATATCTTTAAACAAAATTTATTATTGCAGCGCACCAAAAGTACAAGAAAAAATAAGTCAGCGTTTGAAGTTGTCACAAAAATGTTTCATTATTAAATTTTTGACGTTAGAGAATGAAGGTTCATTATGCAGCATGAGCATGCGCGTAACGCATGCTTTGCTGCATTATCGCCTTGGGCCTGGTAAACGTATATGAATTGAATAAATTAAAGTAACGCACGCAAGCACGCACGCACGCACGCACGCAGCCCCCCACACGCACACGCACACGCCACACGCACACCAAGCACACGCACACTCACACGCACACGAACACGCACACGCACACAGATATAGATAAAATAACAAAACGTACGCGCAAGTTTGAGACTGAAAGTACGTTAATAAAGTCAATCCTGAGGCGCCACAGCTCCGTCTAAGTTCAACCAGTTCACATACAAACCCTTTAAAAATAAATTTATAAAACTTACCACAACATCTCTACATTTTATGTACATACATTGAATAGCAATTGCGTGATGTCACCGATTGAAATATACTTCGTGTATATTTTTTTAGCTTTTAATCACTTTATCTATTTTTTTCACAAAGTGTCTTGCTTTAAAAAAGTAAATAAAACACGTTACTTGATTACAACAACACAACAATCCACTACTCATATCATCTCGGGGGTGTCGTAAGAGGCAACACAAGTAAACAAATCAGGAAATGGGCAGCGTCTTCCTAATAACGACTAAAAATATAAGCTGTGGTTGTCAACCAGCTTGCCAAGTGTGGCAACTGCGGCCAATATCGCCCGTATGAGGCAATTTGTGGGGAATGCTTACGTTCAACAGTGGACTGGAATAAGCTGTAACTTTAAAAGATTACAATATGCTCGAATAATATTGTAAGAGCGAGAACTACACGGCACGTTGCGACGACGGCAGGGCATCTGAATATTGCCTCTGTAATCCTCTCATTATAGCAAACTTTTTATAAATATCGACACAAATAGTCATAATCATATAATAATCACTAGATATGTTTTAAGTTTACTGCCTCGTTGGTCTAGTGGTTCTAGTAGTACAACTGCTGATCATGAGGTCCTGGGTTCGAATCCCGAGTTGGGCCAAAAAAATTAATTATTAAATGTTTCCGTCAAGAATTTCTCAGTAACTGCCCGGAGTCAGGAAATTGGCGGTGTCTCACCCCCGTGCCTCAGAAAGTACGTAAAGCCGTTGGTCCTGCGCCTGATAATGAGAGTGAGGGAATAGAGAGGACACCTGTGCTTGCGCATACACTTGGGCACTGTAATCCTGTCCTGCGCCGATGGCTAGTCTCCGTTGAGGCAGGTCGATGTGGCTGAAATTTGGAGGATTATTATTACGTTTTGAGTACGACAAAAGAGTACTCAGTCGATATTCCACGCATTAGGACCAAACGGTCGGTAAACTTTTGTAATGCGTTAGCAAAGCAGTGGAATAATATGCCGGCGTCTTTCTGTTCGAATATAATCTGGGTTTTTCAAGGCAAGAGTGTATTGATACGCTTTTGTTGCGCTAAGACAGTGCGAATGATCATCTATGTCTAGGGCTTCATCACCATTTACCACCAGGTGGGATTGTATCCAGGCACTGGCTTATATTAAGTAAAAAAGGAATCATCTAGTGATTGTCGAAGGCATCGAAGTGTCTAAGTGTTGAGGGAAATGGAATACGATATAGGCAGCAACATCTTCCTAGTAACAACTAAAAGTAACAATAAACTGTGGTAGCTAATCCTCTTGCGAAACGTGGCAATATCAGCAAATTTCCCAATGTGGCAAAATATGGACAAAGCTTGTATGGACTTCAGAAAGCTTTGGAGACTTTTAGCAAATAAAATTATGAAAAATTATTTCAAGGCCACCAAGGTTTCAAATGAGTTTGTTTTTAACAACTTCACTAATAAGATTCTAGTAATAAATCACTCCTCTTCCATATCGCATTGCAGTGGTCGCGCAGTCTGAGCCGTTCACTGTAACGAGTTAGAATTGAGGGTTGTCACACGTATTGAAACAAACACTTTGTTACTACTTAATCCATTTCATTCCTTTTCATTACGGTTTATCAAAATTCCACGGCTGAACAATATACAATAAGAGTGACAAACGAGCACACAGTCCGCCTGATGGAAAGTGGTACTGAGGCCATAGACATTTACATCTATTCTCGATTAAACATCCAAATGTAGATGCGCTGTCATTCCGGAAGACTAAAATAGAACACATTATTTCCAGGAAAAGGTTCTCCAGTTCTCCACACTCGCCGAACATAACACAGCAACATTATACTGCTATTATAAGCCGGTATTTCGTGAGGCCGTGGTTCTTCCGACCCACTCGTGCAACGTATAATATCTCTACCACGTGTACTACGTTTCAGCCCGTAAATTTCTTCAGAGGTAGGATATTTGCCACAGTTTCCACGCTCATCAAGCAGGTTGGCTAACGAAGATTTTTTATAATTTTGGGTTCTAATCAGGTAGTTTCTCCTGCCCATCTCGACATCTAATTTGTAACAGAATAATATCTGCCTTACAATACATCTAGGTTTGTATCACCGTTAGTTTTCCTAAAAACAAAATTTATAAAGAAAAAGAATTTAAAATGATTATTTCTAATTTTATTTTTTTTTAATTTATTTTTTTTAATTTTATTTTAAATTTAAGCAAAAAGGAAAACGGAAACAAATATTACCTTATCATTTTTAATGTTTTAGGAAATAAATGATTTGATTTGATTTGATTGATTAAGCTATTTCCGTTTAAAGGTAATGCTAGCCAGTATCATTACAAGCAGTAAGGCAATTAATTTGTTTTTAATGGGTCAAAGTGTGTATTCTGTGCTACTATTTCACGCTGGTATTCCGTAAGAGTATGGTCCTTCCCCGGTCGAGCCCCCCCATTCGTGCTACAACTATACTACTAATATAGCTACAGCATGACTCTACCACGTCAAAGTTGCTGGAGTTCATGGCCTTTAATAGCCACCTACACTAAGGTGGCCTGTTTGTTACCTTTCGTCACTCTTTTATAATTAAAAAAAAATCTGTTTTCATTCATTTATCACTTAACACACATATAGGTATACTTTTTACACGGCTGACCTAAATGGACATTTTAAGGAAATTAAAAGTTGACAACCCTAGTAGGAACATAAAACAAACATGCTGTGTACAGCATACGCCATGCTTGTTTTATGCTCGGTACTATGTCGCCTTTTACAACGTGTGTTTGGTTTTCTGCACTAACTCAAGTTTGTTTTAGCTTGGTTTTCGTATTGAACATGAATTTGATTTATTTAGTTTTAAATTATAATATGCTGTATAAAAAGTATTAAATAATATGTTTGTTAACCCTATTCCCCAAAAAAGTAATCGAGAAGCGATAAAGTAATGTTTATTTGCATGCGTCTAAGCAGTAAGCAATATTTTATTGAAGTGAAAACTTCTTTAGCGGCGTTGTACACTTTTTTGTAATGGGTAAAAAAATGTTAAACTCACGTCAGGACATGTGACCCTCATCGAAAATGCGTAGGACGGATAGAGAGAGAGAGAGAGAGAGAGAGAGAGACAGCTGGTGCGGCGTAGGGGAAGTATCCCCCTCACTTTCTACGGCGCGGCGAAAATGTATTCCTGCGCCTGCTGTTTCGTTTAGGCGGCGCAGGGCGCTTGCGCGAATGTTCGTGTGTGATAATTAAAGCAATTCCTGCAAAATTATTCCCTAATCATTTCAAAATATCAAAATATTCAAGTTTTCACTTCTGCCGGCACTTCCGGAGTGCAACCCGCGTTTTTTTTTACCGAATCATCTGGTTTTCTTTTTATTAAAAAAACTAGCAAAGCTTAACAACAACATATTGACATTACTAATATTACCTTCCTTTAACCACTTCTGATAAGTATAAAAAGCTTATATCAGGAGTGGATATACAGGAGTCGAATGGCGGATTCGAATCCACGACCTTCAAGTTCGCGTTTCACACCCTGCTTAGGCTACTGTCGCTTATACCTGACCTTCTCAATCGAATGTTATGAAAGCTCATGATCAATTCGTGTAGTTTTATCTTTTTTTACTTTTAAATTTATTTTAGTACAAAAAACGCCCCACGCCATATTTTGTCACACAGTAATCATGCAAATTATACTTTCAAATTTAAAAACCTAAACTAAACACTAAAATAAATTAAACAGAGCATTCTATAATAACAGTTACACTCCGTAAATAAATTAAGCATATTTAGAATTCCACAGAGAGCGCTATCTAGTGAATAAACATAAATGCGAAGCGTCAACATTGGTTTGGCGATAGCGGAGAAGAGTAAATATTTGCCAGGAAGGAATCCTCAATCGTGTCTCAAAGTAAAGGAATTACGTACTACGAATTGTGAGTTAGTAGACATATCGTTGTCATGTTCTCCTGGTTGATTTTGGGATCACACAGAACTATTTTATATCGAATAAGGGTGACAAACGATCTCACTGTCCACCTGATTGTAAGTGGATTACGTGGCTTATATATACATCCATATTTATACTCAATAAAGAATCAAAATGCAGATGCGTTATCATCCCTGAGGACTAAGATGGAATGCCTCGTTTCCAGTAAAAAGGGTCTCCGCTTATCTCCAGTCATCATACGAAAAACAGCAGCTTTAAGCTGCCATTTTACGCTGGTGTTCTGTTAGAGGACGTTCCTACCCTAGTCGAGGCGACCCATTCGTGCTACAACCATAACATAGCTGCAGCGTGGTTCTGCCAAGTATAAATCTAATCTGTGCCATGTGAAGGCTGTGTGAGAGAATCCGCTGCCTAATCAGTTTAATTTAGTTCCGTGGGTGTAGTAAGAGGTAAGACTATAGGAAATGGCAAAAATCTTATGGTCTCCGATAGATGGTAGTATCATATAATGTAGATCAGATCTAAACTAATGCGATTGTCAATCCATCTGGAAAGCATGACGAATAAGTCAACTCCTTCCTACAGGGAAAGCCTCATGTCCAGCAGTGGACTGTTATGAGCTGAGAAATATAGACTGAGATGTAGGCTGAGCATGTGATAATGGCACAATCACAAGAGGCGTTAACAGACACCTAAAACAACAATAAACAAATATGTACACGGTTGAGGACTAAGGTGTAACACCTTACAGCCTATTGTTTACTTGATGATTAAATGCTTGGTGGCAAATACAAGCAGTCATTCTACATTCCAGATCAATTCAGACGCAGAAAATAGTCCTGCTCTGTTTGATAACCATGGTATAATAAGGTAAAACCTATGCATTATTGAAAAGTAAAATACTCGGCATATTATTCGGTAATTCGGTCGATTATTTGGCAAACTAATTGGAGAATTACTGTCGTATATTATCATATCATATTAGGTCGCTTCGTTATAAAGTATTTAAGATAAGATTATTGAGTTTTAAGGCTAGAAGCGACGTTTAAAAGCAAATATAAATTTATAGCAGCAGAACTTATCGCTTGATAAAGTTTTAATTGATAAATGTTATTTTTTAATGTTTTTTTAAATAATTTCCGTTTTTGTTTTCAAAGGCTGGGTATGTTTCATGTAAAAAACGCAGTAACAAGGCAATAGAAAAATATATTTTTATTAGATTTAATAACAATATATTTTATTCATATATTTTACCATGTTTGTTGTGTATTTATCATTTTTTATATATATTTATATTGATGATAAAATCGTGCGACACTCAATAAGTTCTGAGATATACAAAAAGTATTCTAGATATTACTACTAATATATATTTTACATCTTTTCAAAATACTCTCCATCATGCTCTATACAAAGTTCCATTCGCCTAAAGCAACTCTGAAAACACTTTTGCCAGTCTTGATCTGACAGGTCGAAAATCGCTTCTTCTTAGGCAGCCACGGCTTCTTCGGCGCTTGAAAAAAACTTGCCTTTTATTTTTTCTTTGACTCTTGGGAACAAAAAGAAATCACAAGGAGCTAAGTCAGGGGTGTAGGGTGGGTACTTAGAGTTTCAATACCAGATTCCTCAGTAAATGCGTTTGTTTTAAGGGAGGTATGTGAAGAGGTGTTATCGTGATGCAGCATGATTCCCCGAAGCCCGGTATTTGGTTTTCTCTCCCGCACAGCTTGAAAAGCTTTGGGTAATGCAACTATAGTATACCATTCAAAGTTGACTGACCCCAATCACATTGACGTCGACAAATGTCCGCTCCGCGAAAAAAAAAACTAGCCACCTTTATTTTTGCGAGGTCTTTGCAGTTTTGTCGGTAAGTGTCCTTCTGAGTAGACCCATACCGATGATGCCTTTTATTTTCCAGATCATATTGATAAATCCATGTCTCGTAATCAGTAATGATTTCTGCAACACGCCTAGATGCCACGTTTTCAAAACGTAGACGCATTTTACGGCACCAATACACACGAATCTTTTTTTCACTTTCGGAGAGCAAACGGGGGATCTATCGACAACAAAGCTTCCTCACTCCAAGATGTTATGAATGCTCCCCGAACTAATGCCTACAATCTTTTCGATGTCCGTAAATGTGATTCATTTTAGTAGTCCATACATTTTTTGCCGTTACTGCTGTTTGCGAGGCCCCGATTCTTTGGCCATCTTTATGGTTAATTTTACCCCTTTTGAATTCAGCAAACCACCTAAGAATTGTTGCGCGTGATGATGCTGAGTGCCCTAATGCTGATTGTAACCGTTGTTAACTTAATTGTTCGGTTAATCTAAATTTAAAATCATAATAGATCATAGCGCGGAAATGTTCACCGTTAAAATCCATCGTTTTAAATGAAAAGCGCGGGAAACATTGCTGGAAAATTAATAGAACTTTGTTTTTTTTAATATTGAGAAATTGGCTTATGGAGTTCTTTTTTTAAATAAATTTGCTTTTTAGAAACATATAACACGGGTACTTTCCATTTTTAAATTTCTAGCATCTCAAAAACTTATTGAGCGAACTACGTACATTAAAAAAAGTCCTGCAGACCGAATTTAGGTCACGGCGGCCAGTCTAAACGAAGACTAGCCACATGCGCAGAATAGGATTATAGTGTACGAGTGTATGCGCGAACACAAGTGCACTCTCTACTCCCTGACTCTCATAGTCCGATGGTACGGTATGGTAATCCAAAACGACCGGAGAGAGATCAGGCGTAGGAACAACGGCATTTGAGTCTTTGGAATCTAGCGGAACTGGGGTTCAATTAAAACGTTACGGGGCCTCCTTAGACTTTCCGTGACGTTTGGAGTTGGAGCGTAGGTGGCTACGTTTATCATTAGCGGGTTGGGATGTATCTCGGCCCTTCCAAAGTGGCGCTGAGATATTTCCTTGATAGGTCATGACACGTCTTACGCAAGCTTTGTAAAGATGGAGTTTGTGTTTTAAGGACAGTTTGCTCTTGCTGTTAACTAACGGATGGAGGCGGCTAGTAAAAAAAATCCAACGATTAAGAGAGGGACTCCTATGAAATTATATTGCTACTCTTTTCTCAGGATCCACTTCTATTTTCCATAAGCGAAGCGTATCGCCTGAGTGATTAGCGATTATTTGTGGGGAATTTTTTGTGATAATGGGCTACGAAAAGAGCCGCGTCTTCGGCATAGAGAGCGGAGTTGACATCTGAGTTTTTGGCGATGTCACTCGTGTAGAGTGAAGAGGAGAAGGGAGAGGACGGAGTCCTGAGGAGCTCCAACCCTGAGGATGCGTTTCGAGGAGCAAGTCTTTCATTCGATAGTGAAAATGGCGATTGGCAAGAAAGGCTCTAATGATCTGAAAGAGCCTATCAGGCACGTTGCATTTATACAGCGTCATGCCAGACTTTGCACAGGTGTTAAGGGTTTGGCGATCACGTGAATAATAGAAGCCCTGCAGAATGTACTCCGTAAGGCTAAGGATGTATCTGATTAACACACGAGTGTTCAATATCATTAGTAGCAGTTCAGGTCTCTAGCTATTATAGCACTAGGGTAAAGGTTTGGTAAATCTGCAATATATGGTTCTAATAATTGTTTAAGTGGCGGTAGGTAAACCGATACCGATAGCGCTCGCTGTAAATTTCACAGTACGTGAGCAAAACGGGTTCAATCCCCGCCGGCACCAATGAAATTGTTAATTACAATTTGAAGTGCCGATTTACCACGTGCTCGGTGGTGAAGGAAAAGATCGTGAGGAAACCTGCATGTCTGAGAAATTAAAAAAAAATATTTCGGAGTCTTGTGAAGTTTGCCAACACGTATTGGGACAGTGCGGTGGACACTTCCATGCCTTAAAACTCCCTCAGAAATGAGGCGGGGCCTGTGCCCGGCAGTTCGACGTATATAGGCTGTAAATTTAACTTAAAAAAACTACGGTTGGCAACCCATCTGTCAAGGGTGGCGACTTTGGCAAAACCCTCCCTACAAAGCAATCTGGGAGGAGATATATTATGTTCAGTTGACTTTTAAGGCCTGTATTTTATATTCAATATTAAATAAAAACTTCGTTTATTGCCACTGTCAGAAAAGATGACGATCGTTTGTAATTGAAAAATGTACCCAATTGTCGTAGTTATACATTTAACAACTAAATCACGACGCTCTGTATTGCAACAGGCAACATTGTTATCAACGATCGTAATCCACACATGTCGCGACATATTAGATCACAGAGAACATACAAGTTGGAAAGCGAATTTTTATTCAACAGTAATTTTCAGCTGCTATATAATTTACTAAAGTAGAAGTAAAATACAGCCTAAAAGTATATACGTCCCTCCGCCAGGCACGGGCTAAGAGGACCTTATTGCTCATATGTGAGAGGGTTTTAGGGCAAACAAATATCCACTATGGTTAACAGCGGATGGCCATTCAGAGCTGCCCTACAAATTGACATTTCTAAGTTTATAAGCGGTGGAGCGTCTATCGGTAAGTATTGCAAGGACCTTTTGTAATAGATTAAGGTGTCAACTCTATGGCCGTTCAGTCTATCATTTTTAACTAATCGCCTCTTAAGACACCCTTGGGTAATAGATATAGGGTAGTAGATATTCTTACACCGCCACTACACTGTTTCTTTATTTTATATTGAAAGTTAATATGCGTTTTTATTGATAGATAATTATCACTTAAATATTTTTCACATGTAAACACACAAAAACATTTCAGGAATTGAGACGTGTACTTCAAGAATATCTATACATATATAAAACTAGAGACAGAAACTAAAAGTTGTCGTAGGTTTACATACTTTATATAACGCTAGTACCGTAGCATGTGTGTCCCATATCAAGAAGTTCCTGTCAAGAAGTCAGATCATTATTCTCAAGTTGTCGACCGACATAATATATCTTGTTATTGTTGAAGATGATTCAACAGCACGACTTCTTTCTAAAGTACAAGTGTCCTTGCCGAAATTACTTTTACGAATAACTTAGAAGTTTACTTAGCAAAATATAATATATCTGTTACCGCTTACGACTGCGAATTCTTTTTTTTATTAGTTTTTGTTGTATATAAATACTGGCCAAGGAGAAACTGCACGCCAACGAAAATACTTAATAAAAGATAAAGAATAAAAACAAAAAAGAAATGACGGTATTGGTTACATGCACACGCACATAAAATGTTTAAATATAAAAACAAAGCCGTATTTTTTGGATATTATATCATCGTCTCAACGAGTTTAAGTTTTATTGAAATCGTAACAATACATAAGTAAAAAAATTAACCGCGAACACTTACATGTTGGTTGTTTCATTAGGCGTTTACTACATTATATGGATATCGCTCTACGGTTCTGAGGTACTGTATAATGACAACAGTAATAAACATTGGCCCAAAAAATTGTATGTACCTTACTAATACTATAATGTGTAGAGCTGTCAGTTCATTATTTGTTGGTTACAGCCTATCACTGATGTACATAGGTCTCCCACCAGATTGCTCTATAGGGGAGAATTCGCTTCAGTTCTCACGCTTGGCAGACGTCTGGGCAACAGTTTTTAATATCATAATGATGTTTAGAGGAAGAGACTGTTGCCAACATCATTTTTAGTTTACTTCTGTCACCTCTTACGACTTCCACGAAATGATATGGGGAAGTGGATATACTTACTCTGTCAGTACACGTAACTGTCAGTTAATTATAGCTCGGAATCAGCAAGCAATTTTAGTATTAAAGCGACTGACGTATTCAAACTGAATTTTCACAGTTAATAAAAAAATTACAAGAATCGCAATCCGCCCGTGAGATTACCCAATTACGTAATTTTCATAAATTGAACCCGTTTACCGCCGCCGGAAACTTGTAGGCCGGCATTAAAAGTGAGGTCGCGAGGTGACTATTGTTCATATTTTAACGAGCTTGAGACGACGGGCTAAAAATGGAAACGACGTTACATTGAAAGGCGGTTTAAGATTTGGAAAGAAATGTTTCTTAGTTATATTTCTTGCAATGTTATTCACCGCGTCGTTTTATAGTTAACAGGGTTATCTTTCAAAGAGTAGCAAAATTTTAAACTTAAGTTCAAATATATAAATAATAATACCGTTATTGCAGATTTTAAAAAACGGCTTAATAAGGCTTCAACTTTTGTTTGACATTATCCCAAATTAAATGTGATTTATGGGCAAAAACGTTTTTGCCCATCGATCGACCCTTACGAATGTGTGCATGAGCAGTAAAACCAGTTAAAATAATACACTAACACGCTACAACATATTTTTTTTATATTAGATAGTATATAATAGGCCAGGTCCTAAGAGATGGAGTGATAGTCTAGTAGAACACGCAGAAAGTCGAAGAATGCTTTGCTCAGGACCGTACTTTGTTGCATTTCTTGGGGACCTTTGTTCAGCTGTGGAACTATGAAGGACTGTAATGATGATGATGATGATAATGCTATTTTAGGCTGTTTTCTCACAGGGTTCATGTCAACGCTGATAAAAGATCCCCCAAGTATATGTTACAGTCAAAACTCTTAACCGATCAAAACCACTTTAAACTGAAAAAAATCTGTTAAAAGTAGTTTTGACTAATGATGATGATGATGATTGATGTGGGCGAAACCACGTTTAACTGCAACAATACTGGGTAATAGTGATTTTGACCAAATTTTATCGGTCAAAAGTGGTTTTAACTAAGAATGTTAGTCAGAATTACTTCTGACTTACATTTTTTGAAATTAAATATGTCAATTCTAAAATTATATTTTATATTACTAAAATGATCGGCGGCCCCGCCACCATTCTAGACTAAAACATTAGTCAAGAATGTTTTTGACTAAGTGCCTCGGTCAAAACCATTTTTCCTGATTTTGGCAGTCAAAAGCATGTATATCATATATATATATATATATATATATATATATATATATATATAAACAATACTTTTTATAATTAAAGTGAATGCTTTTAAAAAGGGATAACTTTCGTTGTACTCCGAGGAGAAAAAGTTTATGGAATGGCTGTTCTGCGTTATTTTTCTTTTTAACCTACTTAAAAAAATTAGGAGGCTTACAATTTGGAGGTATCCATTTTGTTGTACATTTATGTATACAGTATTATCTACGCGAAGCTACGCGATATATCTTCGTCAATTGTGAAATTAGACCTATTTATCATTATTTTATTTATTGAATAAGTTACACTTCAGTCCAAGTTACACGTCAGTCAATAAGTTACACTTCACTACTTTATATACGCATTTTATTATATATTCACTAATTTAAATGCGCCGCTGAGGCTAAACAGAAATTAAAATTGTGATTTCTTAGTCCACTCAAAAATTTAAAAATAGTATACTTTAATAAGAAGTAAAAGTAACTTTTAAAGAACTGAAAACAATAAAATCGTTCTTTGAAGAGTTTTTACTAAAAGTTCATTGTTTTTACTTTTTTGAGTTGACAAATTTGTACTTTGCTCTCAATCTCATTTTTTGTAAATAGTCATTGATGGCCAACGGTGATAATTACGCTATTGCAACATTATATTTTTTAATTAAATTAGTTTAATAAATATAGTGTAAACTGCTTCAAAAAATAATAATAAACCATGTAGGGGCGATTTAATAATATCATAATAATAATAAAAAAACAAAAAGCCGTGATAGCTCAGATGTTTAGCGCTCGCTGTAAATTTCACAGTACGTGAGCAAAATGGGTTCGATCCCCGCCGGCACCAATGAAATTGTTAATTACAATTTGAAGTGATTTACCGATTTACCACGTGCTCGGTGGTGAAGGAAAACATCGTGAGGAAACATGCATGTCTGAGAAATTAAAAAAATATCTCGGAGACTTGTGAAGTTTGCCAACGCGTATTGGGGCAGTGCGGTGGACACTTCCTTGCCTTAAAACTCCCTCAGAAATGAGGCGGGGCCTGTGCCCGGCAGTGGGACGTATATAGGCTGTAAATTTAACTTAAAAAAAACTTAAACGGTTGTCAACCCATCTGTCAAGTGTGTCGACTTTGGCAAAACCCTCCCTACGAAGCAATCTGGGAGGAGATATATTATGTTCAGTTGACTTTTAAGGCCTGTAATCAATGGAATAGAATTAAGGGTTATATTGCCAGAATAAAAGCTTATTTTGGGCTTTGGGGAAGCCAAAGGACCACTCCAGCCGTACATTAACCTACTGTCACTGATATTACTTGATACTATTTTATTTTCTACTAAGTTTAATATTTTATATTTAATATTAAATAAAAACTTCGTTTATTGCTACTGTCAGAAAAGATGACGATCGTTTGTAATTGAAAAATGTACCCAATTGTCGTAGTTATTACATTTAACAACTAAATCATGACGCTCTGTATTGCAACAGGCAACATTGTTATCAACGATCGTAATCCACACATGTTGCGACATATTATAGCACAAAGAACATACAAGTTGGAAAGCGAATTTTTATTCAACAGTAATTTTCAGCTGCTATATAATTTACTAAAGTAGAAGTAAAATACAGCCTAAAAGTATATACGTCCCTCCGCCAAGCACGGGCTATAGATTATTGCTCATATGGAGAGGGTTTTAGGGCAAACAAATATCCACCGCACTACCCCAATGCGTTTTGAAGAAGTTCACATAAATTCATAGCTCTAGAAATTACAATTAACTATTTCATTGGGTGCCAGATGCGTTGTCACTCCTGAGATTAAGATGGAATGCCTCATTTCCAGTAAAAAGTATCTCTGGTTCTCTACACTCACTATGAGAGTGTGGTCCTACCTCGGTCTAGCCGATCCTTTCGTGCTATAACTTTATCGGCAGCGTGACTCTACCACTTTTAAAATACCTGATGGTAAGTAGATACTGTTGCCTATAGACATCTAAATTTATCCTCCATTAATAATAATAAACTACCAAAAACTTTTCTACTTTATAATTTTGTATATTCTAAAAGTATGATTTAATTTGTGACACTCTTTTTTAAATAAAGAACTTAATTATATGTATATACATGCGTATATCCGCTGTTGGAAATCCGATACACATCCAAATTTAACCCAAAAATTTATCTTGTAAACAGTGCTATGTGAATACCCTTTAATTAAAACAAGCAGTGTCGGCCTAACTCGCGTTTGCTTATAAAATGCATGAATGTATTTTATTAATGTATACAAACAGGCGTCCCTAAAACTGCTGAGTAAGAGTATGTTATTAAAAACCTCAATAGCGAACCGAAAAAAAGTGTGTAAAATGAAAATATCGAATAAACTTTTTAGGGTATTGTAAAAACTGAGTGCTGTCCTCCAGAGCGAATTTCGGCCACAGCGGCCAGCCTCGCCGGAGACTAGCCATCGGCGCAGGAACAGGATTATAGTGCCCAAGTGTATGCGCAAGCACAGGTGCACTCTCTATATCCTCATTCTCATAGTCCAATGGGACGGTAAACCGACACGACCGTAGAGAGATCAGGTACGGGACCAGCTTTACGTGATTTCCAAGGCACGGGGGTAAGACACCGCCAACTTCCATACTCCGGGCAGATTACTGAGAATGTACTAACGAAAACCTCAATAGACGGATTTTTTTCCACTTTAATCGCGAAATAGTAGCTAATCTCTGTATTCGTATGGAAAGACCCTTACTGGAAAATCCGGTGATTTGTTAAGATAGATGTATTACCGCCACCAGGTCTCTTCACCCATCTAAAAATGGTCCCATGATCAGCGGTCGCACTAATACAACGAGGTACTGGAGTAGTCTTTAAGGTATTGTTTACAAATTAAAACCGTGAGGTGACGGTTTAAGAACATCCGTCCCGTCGGTGGCGTAACAGAGGGAAACAAACCGGCAGATAGGCAGCATCATCTTCCTAATAACAACTAAGGGCATAAAGAACTGCGGTTGTTAAACCAATGCTAGTCGTGGCAGCTATATATGTAACGTAATTAACGCACACCCTCAGACACCCCAATTAGTATATTATGTTATAATCATAATACAAACACTGAATTTTTAGTTAAACATTTTTATGCACTGATTATTTATCAAATTAGTTATACTAATTCCGGAAGAATGTTGTGGTCACAGTACAAATCCACGAACGCAAAGTCTTTAACTTGCTTGAAATAAAGTTCATTTTTCTTTATTTTTATTGAATGACAGAATTAGTAATAATACAAATAAAACTGCACTCTTAAAAGTCTTATTGCCTTAAGTTAAGGTCCATTTCAGTTTGTTTTGACTGTACAGATTTAGTGTGACTGTAATTTACGTAGTTTTAATTATTTTTGGGATAAAAAATTACCTATATTTAAAATGATAGGAATCGATTCAGTAAACGATTCTGAGCAAACAACTTTCTCAAAGTGCGTTAATTATGTTACATGTTGTATATCCTCACTATAAGGCAATCTATGGGGAGGTCTATACCTCGCTATGTCGTATACTATATACAACAGTGGTGGTTTGACTTCCTTGTTGGCCTAGTGGTTGTAGAAGTGCGACTGCTGATCATGAGGTCCTGGGTTCGAATCCCGGGTCGGGCCAAAAAATGAATTATTGAATTTTTCTATCAAGACAATCTCAGTAGCTGCCCGAAGTCAGGAAGTTGGCGGTGTCCTCGGAAAACACGTAAAGCCGTTGGTCCTGCGCCTGATCTCTCTCCCGGTCGTGTCGGTTTACCGTCCCATCGGATAATGAGAGTGAGGGAATAGAGAGTACACCTGTGCTTGCGCATACACTTGGGCACTGTAATTTTGTCCTGCGCAGATGGCTAGCCTGCGTTGAGGCAGATCGATGTGGCCGAAATTTAGAGGATTATTATTACGTTTTGAGTACGACAAAAGAGTACTCAGTCGATATTCCACGTCCACGTTCCAGGACCAAACGGTCGGTAAACTTTTGTAATGCGTTTGCAAAGCAGTGGAAAGAGTGAGGGAATAGGGCATAGGTACACTTGGACACTATAATCCTGTCCTGCGCCGATGGCTAGCCTCCGTTGAGGCAGGCCGCCGTGGCCGAAATTCGGTCTGGAGGATATTATTATTATTATTGTGGTATCTATATAATTTTCTCACCTGGTTGGGTTCTATAAATACATAAATTATAAATTAAAATGAAAAGATAAATGTACATAAATATCAATAAAATAAAATAAATACAAAAACTACATAAATAAATAAGATCCAACCAGATGGGAGCCCTCGGCAGGGGAGACCAGACGGCCGAGGGTTAGGGGGAAAGGGAAAGAAACCGGCGGACGATGCGGGCGGTATCGGGGAGCATCGCCTTCTGAATTTGAGCCTGGAGCGGTCCGTCACGGAATCCCAGCCGCCTCAGATGACCCGAGAGGCTGACTGGGATTAGCCCATTCGCAGAGACGACTATAGGAATAATTTCGGTCGACACACCACCCCACATGTCGGTGAGATATTTTGTTTGCTTATCTGTTTCGGCTTTCACGAGGTTCTCGTCACACGGAATGGTAATGTCGACCAAAAATATCCTTGACTGTGCCCGGTCCATCAGCATAATATCAGGCTTATTCGCAAGAATAGTCCTGTCTGTGATGATGGCCCGGTCCCAATAGAGCCTGGCGCGATCATTTTCGAGCACGGCTTCCAGCAAGTACTTGTAATATGGCAACTTCCGATCCACGAAACCGTATTTCAGAGCGAGCTTCTGGTGTAGAATTCTGGCTACTAGGTTGTGCCTGTGCAAGTACTCAGAGTTAGAAAGCGCCGAACAACCGGAGATGACATGCCTAAGTGACTCACCGGGATGGCGACAAGCTCGACAGATGTCGATGGTGCCATCCTTTAGGATGTATCTCCGATAGTTGTTGGTCTTAATAACCTGATCCTGTATTGCACAGACAAGACCCTCGGTTTCCCCGAAGAGGTCACCAAAGCGTAGCCAGTGGAGGGAGGTTACTGTGTCTACGAAAGGCCCATGTAGAGACTTGTAGAACCTCCCGTGGAGCTCCTTCTCCTTCCATACGGTCTCCCGGTCGGAAATTGTCTGCACTGCCGGGTCTTGCCATTGCTCGTTGGCTAAGGATAGAGGGGTAAGTCCTTTATCACAAGAAATGACGTCCTTATAGAATGGATCATCCGATCTCGCCAGGAAGTAATTAGGGAGGCTGCACACTTCGCGATTATGCATGGTGAGCACGCTCAAGAAGCCACGCCCACCATGCTTTCGCGGCAAGTACAGCCTCATTACCGACGATCTCGGATGATCCTGTGGGACGTCATGGTAGTGTGGACTTTTCTATCCAGGGCGTTAAGTTCAGTCTGAGTCCATCTGAGTATGCCAAAGGTATACATGAGGACAGGCATGACTCCAGCCGTTATATGCTTGTGTCTTATTCACACCGGACAAAAGGCTGTTAAGCATTTTGGTCAAGCGTGCATAAAACACGTCGCAAACTGGCTGTTTCATACCAGCCTCATCGATACCGATGAGGCTGGACATACCCAGGTCTGTGACATACCCAGGTATCGGTATGTTTCAGCCTCGGAAAGGGTTCTTAAGTTGATGGGCATAGATAAGTCTATGCCCTCAGAGTTAGCAACCCTACCCCTCTCAACATGGAGTACCGCACACTTATCCGTCTCCAGCTCCATTCCAATGGAATTGCTAAATTCACAAGTTATGTTTAGCAATTCCATAAGATGGGAGCGACTGGAGGCGAATAACTTTCACCTTTTATATATGGAGGTCATCCATATATAAAAGGTGGGTCACTTTTGTCCCTCCTTTCCGTAGCTGAAATCCCCTCCCGGAGCCCTCCAGTAAGGTACTGAGAGGGTTCAGAGAGAGGCAGAACCATATTGGACTCAGACAATCGCCCTGGAAGATACCCCTTCTTATCCTTATGTGGTTCTCCGCAGCCATCATCCGCTCGCCCAGATGACAAAGGATCGTACTCCACTGCCCCATACACTGCTCTAGGAAGTCTCTAACTGTACAGTCTATCTTGTACAGTTCGAGGACTCTCTTTAGCCATGTATGGGGCACCGAGTCGAATGCCTTTCTGTAGTCTATCCAGGCGGCGGAGAAGTTCCGACGGTTGCGTTTCACCACTTTGCCAATGACCGCGTCAATGAGGAGTGGTTCCTTGGTTCCACGACCGCCGCCCCGACATCCATTTTGAGCGCGCGACATCACCTGATTTGAGTCCAGATGACGAGTGATTCTCGCGCTCAAAGTGGATGTTACTGTCTTGTATATGGTCGGTAGACATGTGATGGGGCGGTATTTGTTCGGGTCTGTGGTACCCTGGGCTTTAGGAACCAAATGGGTGATCCCAGTAGTGAAGAGGCTCGGGAGCGACTTCTGGTTGAGAATCTCTTGAAACTGTCGGGCGAGCACAGTATGACACACCACGAAACCCTTCAGCCAGTAGTGATGCAGCCCGTCGAGTCCCGGACTTTTCCAGTTCGGGGCCCTACGGACCGCCTCAGCTACGTCATCCGGCGTTATGGTGACGGGGTCCATGGGCGTAATACCCGCACACTGACTCGCCACAATATCCGTCCAAGGGCCCTCGTTGTGGTTTACGGGCTCTGACCACAGGCTGCGCCAGAATGCGACCGGGTCGGCCTGATTCGGTACTGGTCCAGTTCCACTTACCATTGGTCGCTCCAATGATTTATAGAGCCTCTTCTGATCACTCTGGAAGAGACGATTCTGGTTGAACCGTGTCGACCTCTCGGTATATCGCCGAATTCGCTTTCCCCAAGCAGCGATTCTCTGCTTCAGGTCGTCTATGCGCTCCGTCAGTTTTTGCATTATATCCGGCTGGGACAAACTAACATTTGTCCCAGCAAACGCCATCCTGACGGTGCGCACAATCTTTGGCCTGGTATTGCCTGACCTGAAGCATATCAGTCTGCCGATGAGGGCCCTAGCCTTTGCGATACGTTCTTCAATTCTTATTCTCCAGGCTGGGCTAGCACTACTTTGTCCATTAGTGCGTCCAGCCGTGGAAAGTTTGGCGCCTATAATACGGCAAACTGCCAGTGCGGCGCCAAAGAGAATTGAGTCCGTCTCGCAAAGGTCCCGGCTGGCTTCCAAATAGGTCACCAGCATTGGGTTCAGAGCCCTCACGGCAGCCCGATTCTGCTTGCTTAGGGCTATGCGGGGAAGTCGCGGTCGATTTTCGAGAGGCGTACTGCGCGTTTCCATAATCGCCTCTTCCAATGTACTCCTCATTTGCTCTATTTCTAGTTCCTGGGTGGATGTTCCATCATCATTTGAATCAGCAACCACTGGGGTATTCTCGGCGGCATCCACGTGTGCGGGTTGTTCTGCAACTTGTGGCACCGCACCCCCAGTCGTAGCGTTTTCATTTGATGAGGGAACAGCCTCACGTCGTAGCCGTTCGAGTTCGGCGCCATCAAATATATTTGAGCGTAAGATATACCGAACTCGGTCTGCCAGGTTTTGCTCGGTGACAGTAATAGATGGCTCCAGCTCAGTAAAAAGACGATGCATCCTAGCCCGATACGCGAAACCTCCAATTTCTCCCCCTTTCGCCCTAAAATACGCCCGCAATGCGTTTGTATTCATATTGATGGTCCATCGCATGCGGCGTACTCCACCAGTGGCGGGTGCCGATTGCTTGGTCTGCGAAGACCCTGCAGACACCAAGCAAGCTGGTGGGGATGATGGATGCGAGGGGCTGCTGGGTGGTCGTGCAGCACCTCGCGCTCGGCTGGCGGTTCGCATGCTGTCGCGTCCAGCGCCAGCTCCAGACGCGCCCTGACGACCTCCAGGCAGCGGCCCTTTGCGCAATCTTCTGTGTTCCATCATCCATACAGGGCGTCATTTAACGGGAGACGCCTAGACCCGGCGCCGTTTCATGGTGAGGCCATATGCACAAGCGGGCCCTTGCACCATCAATTTTTGCCGAGGCACGGCGCTCACACCTCTTGGCAAGGTGCTGACTGACTGCGCGGACGTAGCGGTTTTGTCACATAACTGTCACGTCAGCGGGCGATGGGTTCACACTTCCCTACGCCATTTTATTATTATTATTATTATCATTACAGCAGTGGACTTTGGATAGGGTGTAACTGTAAAGGTATACGATTTTAAATTTAAAATCTACTAGGAGCGTAAGTCAGGTCAGTCTTTCGTAGTCAGTTCAGTACAGTACTAACAGTCAGAAATTTTTAATACAATAAGGGTGACAAGCGGCCACACAGTCCACACAACACGCGGCCGAAGCTATTATTTCAAGTTGATATTCTGTGCGAGCGTGTTCTTTCCCTGGTAGAGCTTACCCACTTGTTTTACTGTTCTAATACGCTGTACGTGAACAGTAACTTATAAATTTAAACGTAAAATCATGCTGCAGCTATATTGTGGTAATATAGCACTAATGGGTTTTCTCGACCGGGGAATGACCACGCTCTCACAGAATATTAACATGAAATAACAGCTGAAGCAGCTGTGTTTTGTATGATGAATGACGAGGAACCTGCATTATTTAAGTTGGTAAATAAAACATTTTATTTTTACCCCCGAAAACAGAAGGGTTGTGTATGTTTGTTTTTTTAGTTTGAAGGGTGTCTTAATAGTGTTGTTGGCTATGTTTCAAGAAAATCTGTTCAGTCGTTTGAAGATCATCAGATTTTGTTATTTCGGGAGTATGTTAATATTATTTGTAGTTTAGGTACGTCATATTTGCTTTATAAAGTTGTCAACGTCTGATATTACTCACGTTCACATCCGACACACACATAAACTACTAGGAATAGATAAAGCTTTGATTGTATGAACGAAACGACTACTCTGAAGTGAAATTAAAAATAACGTTTTCAAAGTATGTAATACAAAAATATAATGATGATAGAATTTTAATAAAGTCCGAAAATGGTCGAATTTTTTTTTTGGACCAAGTATTTTATTTAATTTTAATTTCTTTAAACTAAAATTAATTTATGCATAGGTATAGGTATTTGGGTTTTTTTTCTCATGACTTCGCACGGGTGATTTCTGGATATCGACAACAGCGCCATCTACCGTATCCAATTGCGTTTTATACTATCAAGGGACTCAAATACACACAATAATGTTCATGAAAATCGTTCGAGCCGATTTCGAGTGACAGACTAACGTACGGCAATAGATTTTTATATATTATATTATAAGAAGATAATATTACCAACCACAGTAATTTCCACAGATATAATATATTTCTATGGTAACTTCAAACAAATATTGCGAAGATTAAAGTTAAAATTAGACTAAAAAATGTAAAAGTCGACTATAAAGAATTTTATTATAAATAGGTCGTTGTTATACTAAATAAATACAATATAAAAACAATAAAATATATGATTTTTTATAGGGCCAATAATTAGGATGTTCTTTAATACGACTACTACTACTGTAATAAAAAACATCCTAATTTCAATAGAGAAGGAGGCTGGGTACTACCACTTGCTTGGGACCCCGTAATTAATAAAATTAAAACTAAACCCAATTTTGTTAATTCTACGTAAATCGGACCATATGTAGGTAATAATTTAAAAGCAGAAGGCCAGAAGGTACTCCGGGTGAACACTGAAATCAGGACGTCAGTCACCTCAGTCTCTCGTGACCATGGGAGCTGGAAATAACCTAAAACGTCAAGTCTTAAAAAATTAAACAAACTAAACGCGATAAAGTCCGTAAAATTAGCTTTAATCAATAAAATATTTTTCAATGCTCTGACTTAGTTAGTGTATTGAAAAATAAAAGCCCCGAGTTCAAAAACTATTATTCAGAAATTATTTTATTCTTTTAGACGGCTCCGTGGCGCAGTGGCTTAGCAATGAGTTACAGCGCTAAGGGCCGCGGGTTCGAATCCCGCACGGAACAAGTATTTGTATAGTCTACAAGTAATTGTTACGGGTCTGGATGTTTGTCTTTGTAATATTTATGTTTGTAAACTGCCCCCATGATACAGGAGAAAATCCTAGTGCGGAGCTAACGTTTTAAAAATAAATAAAAAATAATAAAAAAAGATCTTTGAACTCAGCTTTTAATTTTAATTAAGTCTCCTTTTCCAACCCCTTTGAGTGGACTAAGAAATATCTCATGCTGGAATTTCATCTAAATAGTTAAATTAAAAACTCCATCACCTATTTTTTCCACCCTCGGGATGGATTTATTCCTTTAAATTTATATGGGAATACCCCTAAAATAATTAGACAAGATAAGAGTATAAAAAAAGAGAATCATAAAAATCGAATTGCAACTATAACGAATATATCGCATAACAAACATACAACATAAAAAAACATATTTTAATTTGAAGCAATTACATTTGATTGACATCCTCCTACTTTTTTGAAGTCGGCTCAAAATAACTACACTAAAAAAATAACATGTTACTGTAATCCATAGAGTAAAAATTACTTCGTTAATCCAATCATGTATGTCCAACATGCGTTCCACTTCCACATGCAGCCCGTGGATCATTATCAAGCAGTCTAGTGACCAGTTCTTAACATTTTAATTACCTATTTACACGACAAGGTTCAGTAAATTCGATGATACCGCCGCTTTAGGTGTTTGAAATTGCGCGCATGTTCACTTCAAAGAGAATGTAATCACTGCTTTTAACCGTTCACGGTGGATGAAAAAACTGGATAAAGTCATATACTGCGTAAATCGGACCAAAATTAATAATTTTGATCCGCAGGTAACCGTGGTTTATTATGACAATAGGATTTTGATCACCTCAGCCTCTCGAGTGACCATGGGTGCTGTAAAGTGCTCGAAACATCCAGAGTATAAAATAAGTAAAAATAAACGAAATCATCCGTAAAAACTAGTTTTACTTAAAAAGATTTGACAAAATTTGTCCAATGTCGAAATAAAAAGTTTATTGAACCACATGATGAATAATGTGGTAATCGCAACCAAGCTACTTCTAATATGATTTGTATAATTAATTGTGTAACCATAATAAGTGATTTTTTATTAAATGAAATAATTTAAATTGAAAATTTTAAAAACCCTCAAAAAACAGCCGATGATTTTAAAATGGCTGTAAAGATTTTCTTGATTTTCACCTTTCAAACAAAGAAAAACTGAATCTTAATCAGGAACTACGATGTCACAAACACACACATACAAAGATACACACGTTAAACATATTAACACCCATCTGTCGTGTCGAGGGTTAAAAGTTATTTCTTGCAGGTTTAACCAGGAAATGGAAAGAATGAATGAAAAAAATATACTTACATTTTCCGAACGATTGATAAATTTAACATAAAATTGACTTTCAATAAGTTTTATTTATAATCTACATTGAATAATAGAAGTCTATTTCTATTTATTTTATCATATCTTTTCTCTTAAATTTATTTTGAATCTGCCCCGGTAGCTTATCTTTATAATTATCGTATCTTTGTAAGTGGCCTTGTAGAAAATTGACGTTGTCACCCCTATAATTAATGCTTGGCAACGGGACGTAGGATTATAATAATTACATTAATAATTTTACTGGGCGCAATTTATAAAAAAAATATATAAATCTTAATATTACGAATAGCATTAAATATGTATTAATATGTACTAAGTTACAAACAAACATAGATTCCTTGGTTATTAATTGATGCCACGTTATGGCGCCGAATAGAACCGTGTACCGTGTAGCTCAAGTAGCCCTTGAGATAACACGGTTCTCTGTGTAGTAGTAGTGCTCGCTGTAAATTTACACAGTACGCGAGCAACCCGGGTTCGATTCCCGCCGGCAACAATAAAATTGGCAATTGCAATTGCGTAAGTGCTGAACGGTAAGGAAACATCGTGGGGAAATCTACATGTCTGGAAATAAGAAAAAAAATATTCCGAAGATATGTGAAGTTCGCCGAAACATATTGGGGCAGCGCGGACATAATTTCCTTGCTCTAAAACCCTCTCCAAAATGAGGCCTGTGCCCTGCAGTGGGACCTACATATAGAGACTGTAACTTTATGGTTATAGCGACATAAAAGAAGCCTTTCCCCACTTTGTAACGTGGTGTAATAAGATGCGACTATGAGAGAGACCAAAAAATTTTATGTCCTCCTATGTACGACTGAAAAATTCGCATAAGAATATCCACTACCCCATATCAACCTGCAGGTATCCTAAAACGAGACAGAGGGCAATTCGAGAGGAGCTGAACAAGAACATCTTTCTCGATAACAACTTAACATAATGAAATTACGTTTTTAGGGTTCCGTAGTCAACTAGGAACCCATATAGTTTCGCCATGTCTGTCTGTCCGTCTGTCCGTCCTCGCTTAATCTCTGTGACCGTTAGCACTAGAAAGCTGAAATTTGGTACCAATATGTGTATCAATCACGCCGACAAAGTGGTAAAATAAAAATTGGAAAAAAATGTTTTATTAGGGTAGCCCCCCCTATATGTAAAGTGAGAAGTGATTTTTTTTTAATTTCAACTCTAACGTATGATATATTATTCGAAAGGTATTTAAAAATGAATAGGGGTTTACATTTTTTGATAATGTCAATAATTTCAGAAATAATCGCTCCAAAAGTAAAAAACAATGTGTCCCCCCCCCTCTAACTTTTGAACCACAAGTTTAGAAAATATGAAAAAAATCTGAAAAGTAGAACTTTATAAGGACTTTCTAGGAAAATCATTTTGAACTTGGATGGAAACAGCAGTACCCACTACCGGGAGCAGTTGCAGGAGCGCGTAGCGCTGCTGGAGCGCGAACAAAATGGATACCCACATTTAAACTCATAAGTGGGGACACTTATGTGACGGACGGGAAACTGCGGAACTCTACACTGAACGTGGCCCGACACGCTCTCGTTCGGTTTATTTTTAACTTTAGCAAATACCCTTCCTATTGAAAACTTGTAAATGACCTTCCTTTTTGTTATAATTATATTATTTTTGTAAATTAGCTGTAAGTTTTCCAAGTAAATAAAAATAAATACTACCAGCGTAAAATAGTAACGTAATGCCTGTGTTCCGTATGATGTGTGTGAACCAAGGACCCCCTTCACTGGTAATGGGGCATTCTATTTTAATCCTCAGGGGTGACAACGCATCGACATAATATGGATCCTTCATCGAGGATAAATGTACCTATCCATTTCATTCGTCATAGCACCCTCTTACCATCAGGTGGATTGTGTGCTCGTTGGTCACACTTATTATACAAAAACATATTCTAATACTAAATAAACAACTATTTTAATGCTCCATTTCGCCTTAGGAATTCGCCTAGGTCTACCCTGTTGCCTACTTTTATAGTCAAGTAGCATTGCCGCGTTCCGGTTTGAAGAAGAACCAGTATAGTAACAGGCTCTGAGACATTTCATCTTAGTCCACAGAGATGACAACGAATCTGTGGCCTGCAAATTTTCCATGCTACAATGTCAGAGAGACGAAGAAAAGTCGCCAACCCAAATATTATAATATCGTATACATACTTCTATACTAGGTCTCCTACCATGTATGATAGGGGTTTGAATAACATAAATCCAAAAAATATAGGCGAAATTTCCTTTTTTGTTTTATTATTATTCTATTCTATTTTTATTTGTTAAAAGTACTGACGATGGTTTAAAGTTAATTAAGACTGAAAGCATCAAAAAATATTTCTTTAAAATGAGATATTAATTTAAAAACACTTTCTGTTTCTTTTTATTTTTTCGCAATTTACCTAATTATTACAGGTACCTAATAGCTTCGAAAAACTTTATTATATATATAACAAAGTTGGCAACCCTAAGCGGATTGTTAATTTATTGTTACATGTACATAATAACTTTAAGAAAAAACTATATCTGATATTAAAAAAAATTGGCAAACTTAGCTGTATTGTTAACTTGTTTATCAAAAATGCGACAACAGTTACAAAACTGCTGTTGTTATAGTGGCCCGGCTCGGCTGCTACATTAGTTATATAAAAGTAACAACAAGAAAGACTGTAACTTTTGATCCGGAAAAATATTGTTCTATCAAAAACATATTACTATGTTTACAAGCAATGAAAGGTTATAAATATTTTACCGTGCTGTTATTACAGCAACAAAAATAAACGACACGTTTTAATTATTTCCTCCTCCCATTAAATTCGTATTAACACGGAACAGTCTACGGATTATGTGTATAGGAAAGCACGCTTGTTTCAACCGGTCTTTAAGATCTGAGCCCCAGATTTCGCAGACTCCCAGTAGTCACAGGAGACGCTGTCGAATCGAACACACAAAAACAACATTCCTGACATTATTGCAATTGAAATTCCTTCCCACGCTTGACCGGACGAAAAACAGGTTTTAGTTGAGTTGCATACTAAAAGGAAATCATTCGTATCCGTTCCATGGAGGTAATTATTAAAAAAAAAAAAAAGAAACTGGTTAATATACCTTGAAGTAAGAGCTTGCTTACGTCCAGTTGTGTAAAACAAAACACTGGCCACAAATTTATTCACTCACACATATTTATAACTTCCACGAGAAATAATAAAATGTGAAGATGCGACACAAAAGTGAATACTTTTCGAAATCGGAACATCCAGATGCCGGTTGACGGCACAAACACAAACACTACAACGCTCCTCAGCGTCTGGAGCGATACTGACTAGTGAATGTGAAGTGTGAACTGAACGGATCCATTCTCGAATACTACGAGATACGGCCATTCAGGTACGTGAACCACTGCTTAATCGAGAGAAACACAGGCAAAATAAATCTTTATCGCTCAAGTAATAACGATAATAGTTGTACAGCTATTAAGCAGTGATAAGGCTGCGTCGATATCAGTGCTATGTCTAGGATTTCAAATTGAGTGAGACAGCTAACTGTTCGGTATAAGAGCGACTGAGACAAAAATGTTATGCTGTTTAGGATGATTGGACCGTGAAATTTTTATATTGAGTTCTGAGAAAAAGTGCTGCGTCTACACAATAGTGCACTGAGCATAACGTAGCCGCTTTTATGTCTTTTTAATTACCGCCTGTGTGACAAAGAAGGGCTAAATACTGTATAGAAAATAGCAAAAATTAAATATTGTCAGTTTCTAGTAGCATTTCATTGAGGAATTCCAAAGCATTCCCATGAGACTGAGAAATAAGTTTACATAATTATTAATGCATTACAATGCTGCCCCTTTTTAATTACAGCACAGTCTATATATCCATACTTTATTTATTATACTGTGATTACAGCTTGCTAATGTTTTTTTTTTATAGGATGAGGGTGACGAACGAGCACGCAGTCCACCTGATGGTAAGTAGTTGCTGCGGCCCATAGACATAGGTCTACATCTATCCTCGATTGCAATCCAAAATGCAGATGCGTTGTCACCCGTAAGGATTAAGTTGGATTGCCTCGTTTCCAATAAACAGGGTCTCCAGTTCTCTACATGCACCATACGAAACACAGCGGCATTAAGCTACTATCTTACGCTGGTATTCAGACAAAGGCTGGCTAAAGACTGTACAGGAAAGAACAAAAAGGAAAATATTTTAAATATTATAACGTAGTAGTATTATATGAAGCATTCCATAGCATTCCCATGAGATTGGAAATTGATTTAAATTATTATTGAAGTCTATTTGCTTCAATAATAATTTAAATCAATTTCCAATCTCATATCGTATCTCATAATCGTATTACGATTTTTACGGTAAAAGGATTACGAGATTCACATGGTACCCACGCTACAGCTAACTTATGGTTGTAGCACGTATGGGTTGGCTTGACCAGGGAAGGACAACGCTTTCACAGAATATCAGCGTAAAATAGCAGCTCAATGCTGTTGTGTTTAGTATGATGAGTGTAGATAAAAAGATATAAAAAATGTGGTATTAGCAAATCGTTTGCCCCATGCATAACATAGACTGTTAAATTCTTAAAGTTGTTCTGTCCGTTTTCACTAAACGGGTATGGAAAGAGACAAGTATGAGGATAATTAATACATAAGTGTTGGCGACGCGCCTATAAAAATGTTTCAGTTTATTAAATCAACCGATGACGTTGCTATGAAAAAAGGGGCAGTCACGAGCAACGACGCTCTGATAAGAGAATGCTTAGTTAAATCTTTAAGAAACGTCGATTTAATGATATGAAGGTCTTGGGTTCGACTCCCAGGCCGGACTAGTTGTTTGTTTTCCTAAGTAATATCGCTTAATAAATTCGTAAGGAATTTAAGATATAAATTATGTTACCGGATTTGTTCCCCGGTTGAAATCATCTTTCAAATGATGTAAATTCATAAGAATATTAAAGTGAAGTTAAAGATCGGATTTGTTCCCCGGTCGAGATAATCACTCTGTGCATAGGCGGAATTAATGGATATTAATCGCATAAATGTTGTTTTGTATAAGTTTGATACGTTTTGTACGAAAACAAATGCCTATTTGTTATGATTGATTAATGAGAACATTCATTTATATTGTTATCTGATTAAAGATAGTTTCATACAGTTTGAAAATTGTATAAAAGCATTTAATTTGCCTAATGTGGTCAAAATTGGTGTATTTCATAATTTAATTTTTTCTGATAGCCGAGAGCCGTGCAAAGTTAGTTGTTCAAATAGTGTGAGTTCATAGACGCACGCCAAGCCACGCCCTTAGGAGGCCGAATATGTAAAAATTTAAAATGTTTGTAATTCAGTGATTTATGTAAAAATTACTTGTAAAATATTTCAGGTTAATTGTACGTGCTAAAAAGGTAAATTCTGTGTTATTTTCATGTGAAAATTCCTGTGTATAAGTGAAATAATGATAGTTTTGTATAAGAAATTTAAAAGTGTTTTAAATAGTGAAATAAATAGAAAAAATGTAAATTAAACTATTGTATTGGTTAGCTTATGTATAAATTCAAGTGAGAAACATTGTTTTAACTTTCTGTGTTAAATATTTAAGAAATTTCGATTTCGAACTTGTGAGTAAAATAGGCAGTTTTCGTTTAATAAATAAAAGGTTTTTTATGATATGAAGATATGATGTATATCATGGTGTAGATATTGTTTTGTACTACCTATGTTGATAAATTGTATTTGTATATGATTTGAATAAATAAAGATATTGAGTGAAACGTGAGAGAGTAATAGTACAAATTCATGTAATTAAGTTGCGCAAGCGCGCAGATGGCGCGGCTCACTTTCGCGTATAGCTCTGGGGTAGCTTAGTGAACGGGTTTTATTGCAATTCGTTCGGGAATCGTTCGGGAAATATTCAAGGAAATCGTTCGGGAATCGTTCGGGAATCCTTCGGGAATCGTTCGGGAATCCTTCGGGAAATATTCAAGGAAATAGTTCGGGAATCGTTCGGGAAAAAAGTTCGGGAAAAAAGTTCGAGAATCGTTCGGGAATCCTTCGGGAATCCTTCGGGGAAGTTCGGAAATAGTTCGGAAATAAATAAGAAAATCCGAGAAAAGGTTCAAGAAAAGTGAAAAACCAGCAGTCAAGAAAGAAAAAGTATAGGGAAAAGTGATTACTCTCTCACGGAACGGTTTGAAGATAATTGCTGTTTCATTCCCAAGATCCTTTAAGTTATACAGTCCACATCGAAGAATTAAGGCGTCGGGACCGGGACGACTTCGGAAGACCCGTAATCCCCGTCTGAACCTACTTGCTGAAAAGGAAGAGGTTATCGCCCTAGTGTGTTACTCCGTTGCGGAGATCACATACGTTGTTCCCGAACCCAACGTAGGCGTGATAGGAGGCCGGATCGAGAGAAGCCTCGATTCCTGTTTCTTAGTACCCGATCCGCTAGGTCCTTTTCAATTGGTCCTTTTCAGGATCAAGAGGGACACCGACCTGGTCCTTTTCAATTGGTCCTTTGCGGCCGATTGAGAGGACGCCCGAACCTGAGTTCCTTTTCAATTGGACCTTCGGAGCCGGATTGAAGACCACCCGAACCCCGCCAGCTGGATCAAGGAACCAGCTGTGGACTGCTGGTTGTGGAAGAAGAAGACCTTCGGAAGCCGAGTGAAGATCAGCAACCGAAGGAAGCCAGAGGTTTGAGCTGAAGCAATAGGACCAAAGGCCTGAAGACCAGGACGGCAGCACTGAAGGGCTGGACCTGGAACTACCGGAAGAAAGAAAACCGGGATTGCAGCTTGGGGCGTGTGCTCGCATGGGGCACATATCGCAGCCGGGCGCAGGTGTCTTGTGAAGGCACTCATCGTGGCCAAGCAGGGCTTGGCATTTTTCCTGTCGGGCAAGCGTGCTCGGCATTTCCTGTCAGACGATCGTGTCTGGCATTTCCTGTCGGACGACCGTGTCCGGCATTTCCCGTCGGGTCATCAGGGTGCAAAAAGCATCCACCGCTGCTGCTGCCGGGCGAGGGTGCGCGTGGGCACCTGACTGCATCGCGGCCGGAGGAGGGCGCTTGGACGAGGCGTCACCGGCAACTGGGCGGCGAGCACAGCATACATCCCGACCACCTAACGGTGCCAAACGGTTGGGCTCTGGCATAACACCTTCGGGTGGAGCAGTTCTCTCGAGCGAGACTGCGCTTGCACTACCGCTCGACTGTTTCGTCATATTCCTTGGCGGGACAGTTCCTAAACCTTTCCTCCATTCCATTCCTGCACGACTCCATCCCTGGACGGCTCACCTAGGTAGGCCCCGTTCAGGATTGATAGGGCTGATAGGGCTGTTAGGGTGGTAGTAGGGTTGTAGGGTTGGGAGATAAAGGGGGGGAGGGGTAGTGGTGTTAGGTTGGGGTGTAGAAGGGGTTGTAGGTAAGGGACAGTTAGGGACCGTAGGCCAACAATCACCTTCCTGCAAGATGAAGAAGGCACAAGACCAGACAGGGAGAAGCGAAGGGAGCAGGACAAGGACAGGGCTCTCAAGAAAAGCTAAAGAAGCGGAATCATCTGGAGCGACCACAGCTACTGCGTCAAATGGAGCAACTCCTCCAAGTGGAGCCACCACAGACACGTCCACATGCACGTGGGACTCAGGGACGTCCATGGCAACGACGAGCAACAGGACGGACACCAGTGGTACGCAGGCCAGCACCGCACAACAATCCGTTATATCCAGGAGTGAAACGGTGGTCGAAAAAGTAGGTCAAAGGACCGAAGAAGCGGCATCGTCAAGGACAGTAATCGGGCACACTAGTGATAAAGGGTCACAGAGAGGTAGTAGGTCATCGCGATCGGCGAGGCTGAAAGCCGAATTAGAGGCGCGGATTAAATTCGAACGCTCAGAGCTCGAACGAGCACAGGCAGCTGCTGCCTTAGCCAAGTCTCAATGGGAGTTGGCACGACTCAACCGAGAAGAGGAAATCGACTCGAGTGAGGATGATGAAGAGCGGAATACTCAGGTGGAACCTTTCGTAAGGAGTTGGGTTCAGCAAACCATAATGAGCGCGCCGGTTAGTGTAACACAACCCGATATTACTGATAAGGAAGCGTGTAAAGGATCACGCCGCAAAGGGGCGGAGGTCGAGCGCAACCAAGGAAATGCACAGAAAACACACGCGAGTGAGGTGTCAGAATTGACCGAAGCGATTGTGAGTGCAATAAAAATAGCTGGTAAAGATAAATCTTCCCAGCTTCATTTCCTCCAGGAATTACCGGTGTTCGATGGAGACCCGGGTGAATGGATAATTTTCAAAACGGTGTTTGAAGACACAAAAGGCCAATTTTCAGGGGTGCAAAATGTCGCACGCCTTAGGAGGGCATTAAAGGGCACCGCTAAAGAGGCGGTTAAGTCGCTGTTATTTACTTTATGTGAACCTGAAGAAATAATGAACGCTCTCGAAAGAAGATTCGGTAGGGTTGAGATGCTCATTCTAGCCGAAATCGAGAATGTAAAGCGTATGCCAAGATTGGCAGAAGATTGCCGAAATATAGGATCTTTTGCAAGTCGTATTACGAACGTGGTTGCCACAATACAAGCGTTGAATCAACCACAGTATTTATACTCACCGGAGTTAGTGAGCCGCATAGTGGAGAAACTTGGAACTATGATTAAATTTAAATGGTTTGAATATCGAGCTCAATATCCTTTGGAGCCAGAGTTACAGAAGATGGCCAAGTTTTTAAATTTATTGAGTGAACAATTTGGAACGTCCTTAAGCAATGAAAATGCGCCTGAAAAAAGGAAGCGTCCTGAATTCAGGAAGCAAACTTTACACACTGCAAAGGGAGGTGTACGCAGCTGTGCCGAGAGCGAGCGCTATATGCGCCGAAGTAATATGAGCGAGCGTTTAGAACGCCGAAATAATAAAAGGCACAACCGACAAGTGGTTATGATAACCCAGGACAAGCCTGTAAGTCGGGTAACACATAAGTGTGTTATATGCAACAAGGAGCACTCTATAGTGAGTTGTTACAAGTTTAAGGACATGAATATTCGCGAGAAATGGGAAGCCGTCAAAAAGGCCAAAGTATGTTTCCAATGTTTGTCACCTAACCATAGGAGGTTAGAGTGCAAAGCGAAAAAATGTGGTGTAGAAGGATGTAGAATGTCACATCATCGAATGCTACACCGATACCCCAATGAAAATACCTCGCCACAAGGGGACGAGGGGGGGTAAAGATGCTCAAATTACAACTGTTAGTACAGTAAATGCACTGGCATGTGCATATTTAAAGATCATACCGGTCGAGTTGCATGGGCCTAGAGGAAAGGTCAAGACAACAGCTCTTCTGGATGAGGGATCGACCATGACACTCA
This sequence comes from Parnassius apollo, assembly GCA_907164705.1. Classification (NCBI taxonomy): domain Eukaryota; kingdom Metazoa; phylum Arthropoda; class Insecta; order Lepidoptera; family Papilionidae; genus Parnassius; species Parnassius apollo. Next base: position 1,376,132 of record CAJQZP010000835.1, read on the forward strand.
TAGAGGAGTGGATGGCTCAGAAGTTAGCGCCTCGCGGACGTAAAGAGGGATTACGTATCGAAGCCGTGGGAGGTAAGCGAATTAACGACGATAGTTCGTATCGCTTAAACGTTAAAATAAAAGGCATTTATTCGAGCGACTTAGAAGAGATAAGTGTACAAACAATTAAGTCACTTAACCTCGCTCCTCAGTCGGTAAGCCGAGAATTATTGCAACGGTGTTCTCATTTGACACCGATCAAGGATGAGTTGATGTATGAGAGGTCCAAGCCTACCATATTGATTGGTCAGGACAATTGGCATCTCATAGTTACTCGTGAATTGGTTTCGGGAGGTAAGAACCTACCTGTAGCATCGCTCACCAAACTGGGGTGGGTTTTGCATGGTCACATATCGGGTGGCATTAAACCAATCAAGATTGTTAACCACATTTCCACCAAGAAGGAGGAAGATATGGATAAATTAATCAAGGATTATTTTAGTTTGGAATCTCTGGGAGTATCGGCTAGAAAGCCCGTGAACGACCCAGAAGAACGAGCTTTAAATATTTTGAACAAAACGGTACGTCGTATACCTAATAATAGGTACGAGACTGCTTTGTTATGGCGCACAGACAATGAGTGCTTGCCATCGAATAGGGCACAGGTTGAAAGTCGCCTGTTTAATATTGAGAAAAAGCTCGACAAAAATAGCGAGTTGAAAAAGGAATACGAGAAGCAAATTGAAAATCTCATCGTTAACGGTTACGCAGAGAAAGCGAACCATATTTCCATTTCCCCACGTACGTGGTACCTTCCCTCACTTCGCAGTGACTCACCCACAAAAGAAGAAAATAAGGATAGTTTTCGACGCCGCCGCAAGGACGGGCGGACGTTGTCTTAACGATGCGTTGTTGACCGGACCGGACTTATTGAAGTCGTTGTTCGGAGTTCTGCTACGATTCAGAGAAGGAAGCGTGGCAGTAATGGCAGACATTAAGGAAATGTTCCTGCAAGTGAAAATCCGGAAAGAAGACAGGGATAGCCTTCGATTCTTATGGCGGCACAATCGTGACGCGCCACCGGAAGAATATAGAATGACGTCACTCATATTTGGAGCGGCATCATCACCATGCATCGCTATATATGTAAAGAATAGAAATGCGCAGGACAACGCACATATCTATCCAGAAGCAGCTTCCGCTACGGAAAGCAATTTTTATATGGATGATTACCTACAGGCATTTCCCGACGTGACGACGGCCGAAAGGATAGTAAACGATATGTATGAATTACATAAGCATGCTTCTTTCCAACTGAGGGGATGGGCTAGCAACCGACCCGAAGTTTTAAGTAATATGGAAAATAAATATAAGAGCGACAGTGCTTCGCTTGGAGATAAAGAGCACACAGAGCGCACGTTAGGTTTGATTTGGAATATCAAACGGGATATAATAGGTTTTTCCACAAGTCTTCGTAGCACACCGGAAGAGGTGATGGAGGGTTTACGACCGCCTACGAAGAGGGAGATAACTAGCGCTGTGATGTCAGTCTTCGATCCTTTGGGACTCGCATCACCCATAACGATTCAAGGGAAGTCGCTGATCCAGCAAGTATGGAGGACAGGCATCTCTTGGGATGAAGAAGTTTCACACGAGTTACACGTGTTATTTTGTAAATGGATATCGGAAGTGAAGAAATTAGGTCACTTAGAAGTACCTAGACCCGTTGCTGAAGGCATCGGCAAAGGAGAGTTACATACTTTCACGGATGCTAGTGAAAAAGCATACGCTGCCGCGGTGTATTACGTCACCACGGACGAGCAAGGAATAAGGCGGATTACGCTGATCGCCGCAAAGGCAAGAGTAGCGCCATTGAAACCAATTTCGATTCCAAGGCTTGAATTGCAAGCAGCTCTTATGGGCAGCAGACTGGCTGCTTCGGTTAGTGAAGAGAGCAAGTACGAGATGTCCGAGAGAGTGTTTTGGACAGACTCACGTACAGTGTTAGCGTGGATTAAGTCGGATCCTCGCGCTTTTAAACCATTCGTTGCTCATCGATTGGCTGAGATCGAAGATCACAGTAAGCCATGTGAATGGCGATGGGTTCCAACGTCACAAAACGTGGCAGACGACGCCACTAGAAATTTTCCTTCCACCTTCGATGTAAGTCATCGCTGGTTTCAAGGACCTGAATTCCTCAGGAAAAGTCCTGATTTATGGCCCAAACAAGTGGACACCATAAATAGCTTAGAAACAGGTGAAGAAAAATCGCCAAAGGGCGTAAATACGTTAAGAAAGCAAGAACCGTTAAGTCTACCCGACTACGGACGATTTAGCAGCTTTAAGAAATTCCTTGGAGCAACTACACGCACCTTACAAGCGGTAGAAAAATTCAAGAGTTTAAGAAAGTCGGTTAAAGGACCCGACGACGCAACCGAAAAGTCGGTTATGTGTTCCAACAAAGTTTTAGCAAAGTCGGTTAAAGGACCCGATAGCGCGTTGGACACAGCGCTCTTGAAAAAAGGCGGAAATATTAATTTGGAAATTCATTCAAGACGAGTGTTTTCATTCGGAAATAAAATGTTTGAAAGCAGGCAAAAGCGTTGAAAGAAGTTCACGCTTAAGTAAATTATCTATGGAAATAGGAGAGGATAACTTACTCCGTTTAAATGGACGTTTACCTTTCAAGTCTAATTTGACCGAGGAAAGTAGAAAACCTGTCATATTAGACGGTAAACACGAAATCGTTAAAATGATGATTAGAGAAGTTCATCATCATTTTGGACACGCCAATCACCAGACGGTGATGAATGAGGTGAACCAGAAATTTTACGTCTTGAACTTGCGTAATGTAGTACGAAGTGTGTCACACCATTGTCAGTGGTGCAGGACATACAGGTCGAAGCCGCAAAACGTGCCACAAGGAAATATTCCTCTGGAAAGAATAGCTCATCATGAGCCACCTTTTACATGCTCAGCTGTAGATTATTTTGGTCCTATGAGTGTGACTATAGGAAGGCGACACGAAAAACGTTGGGGCGTTTTATTCACGTGTCTGACCACCAGAGCAGTACATCTGGAATTAGCAGCCTCATTGACACCAGCGTCAATGATAATGGCGTTAAGGCGATTTATCGCCAGAAGAGGAAAACCAGCCGTTATATACAGCGATAACGGGACAAATTTCAAAGCTGCAAATAAAGAATTATTGAAAGCATGCGAAGAATGCTATGAGGGCATGAAAAACGAGTCATTTAAGAAATATATTAAATGGAAATTTATACCTCCGGGAGCACCACACATGGGTGGCGCCTGGGAGAGGTTAGTAAGATCGATTAAAATTGCGTTGACCGCTACGCTTAAAGAGAAGAGCCCACGAGAGGAGGTTCTACATACGTTACTTTTAGAAGCAGAGCATACAGTAAATTCCAGACCTCTAGTAACATTCAGTATGGATAGTCCTGAAGAGGGTTTGACACCCAATCATTTTCTTCTGGGACGCTCATGTGGTGATCGACCACCTGGATTATTTTTAGAGCGACATCTGACGGGTCAACTCAATTGGAAAGCTGCACAGAGGTTAGCCGACCATTTTTGGACAAGATGGCTGAAAGAATACATGCCTACGTTAATACCTCGAACAGGTGATAACGGCAAGTTCATGGAACCTAAAGAAGGCGATATTGTTTTGATAATAGATCATTCGTTGCCACGAAATACGTGGCCAAAAGGTAAAATTAGTAGAACGTTACCGGGACCAGACGGTCACACCAGAGTGGTTGACGTCATTACTAGCACAGGTATCTTGAGGAGACCTACATCCAGAATAATAGTCCTGGTACCCGCGACGCCTCCCAAATGATGGTGCTAACGCACGGGGGGGAGATTGTTGGCGACGCGCCTATAAAAATGTTTCAGTTTATTAAATCAACCGATGACGTTGCTATGAAAAAAGGGGCAGTCACGAGCAACGACGCTCTGATAAGAGAATGCTTAGTTAAATCTTTAAGAAACGTCGATTTAATGATATGAAGGTCTTGGGTTCGACTCCCAGGCCGGACTAGTTGTTTGTTTTCCTAAGTAATATCGCTTAATAAATTCGTAAGGAATTTAAGATATAAATTATGTTACCGGATTTGTTCCCCGGTTGAAATCATCTTTCAAATGATGTAAATTCATAAGAATATTAAAGTGAAGTTAAAGATCGGATTTGTTCCCCGGTCGAGATAATCACTCTGTGCATAGGCGGAATTAATGGATATTAATCGCATAAATGTTGTTTTGTATAAGTTTGATACGTTTTGTACGAAAACAAATGCCTATTTGTTATGATTGATTAATGAGAACATTCATTTATATTGTTATCTGATTAAAGATAGTTTCATACAGTTTGAAAATTGTATAAAAGCATTTAATTTGCCTAATGTGGTCAAAATTGGTGTATTTCATAATTTAATTTTTTCTGATAGCCGAGAGCCGTGCAAAGTTAGTTGTTCAAATAGTGTGAGTTCATAGACGCACGCCAAGCCACGCCCTTAGGAGGCCGAATATGTAAAAATTTAAAATGTTTGTAATTCAGTGATTTATGTAAAAATTACTTGTAAAATATTTCAGGTTAATTGTACGTGCTAAAAAGGTAAATTCTGTGTTATTTTCATGTGAAAATTCCTGTGTATAAGTGAAATAATGATAGTTTTGTATAAGAAATTTAAAAGTGTTTTAAATAGTGAAATAAATAGAAAAAAATGTAAATTAAACTATTGTATTGGTTAGCTTATGTATAAATTCAAGTGAGAAACATTGTTTTAACTTTCTGTGTTAAATATTTAAGAAATTTCGATTTCGAACTTGTGAGTAAAATAGGCAGTTTTCGTTTAATAAATAAAAGGTTTTTTATGATATGAAGATATGATGTATATCATGGTGTAGATATTGTTTTGTACTACCTATGTTGATAAATTGTATTTGTATATGATTTGAATAAATAAAGATATTGAGTGAAACGTGAGAGAGTAATAGTACAAATTCATGTAATTAAGTTGCGCAAGCGCGCAGATGGCGCGGCTCACTTTCGCGTATAGCTCTGGGGTAGCTTAGTGAACGGGTTTTATTGCAATTCGTGCGCCCTCCTTTCTGCCAAGGAGGGTCGCGTTCGTATACGGCTTAGAGATCTCCAGTCAGATCGTTAAGCCATTTCCTAAAAGGTGGTGTTTAGTGGGTAAAAGTCGCCACATAACCACGCAGCCGGCTGCGTGGTATGCTATGAGCATTCACCACCTCCCTCCCCCGCTTTCCGGAGGGTTGCCCATATTTGCTTCGGGCGCAAAAAAAAAAAAAAAAAATTGCAATTCGTTCGGGAATCGTTCGGGAAATATCCAAGGAAATCGTTCGGGAATCGTTCGGGAATCCTTCGGGAATCGTTCGGGAATCCTTCGGGAAATATTCAAGGAAATAGTTCGGGAATCGTTCGGGAAAAAAGTTCGGGAAAAAAGTTCGAGAATCGTTCGGGAATCCTTCGGGAATCCTTCGGGAAAGTTCGGAAATAGTTCGGAAATAAATAAGAAAATCCGAGAAAAGGTTCAAGAAAAGTGAAAAACCAGCAGTCAAGAAAGAAAAAGTATAGGGAAAAGTGATTACTCTCTCACGGAACGGTTTGAAGATAATTGCTGTTTCATTCCCAAGATCCTTTAAGTTATACAGTCCACATCGAAGAATTAAGGCGTCGGGACCGGGACGACTTCGGAAGACCCGTAATCCCCGTCTGAACCTACTTGCTGAAAAGGAAGAGGTTATCGCCCTAGTGTGTTACTCCGTTGCGGAGATCACATACGTTGTTCCCGAACCCAACGTAGGCGTGATAGGAGGCCGGATCGAGAGAAGCCTCGATTCCTGTTTCTTAGTACCCGATCCGCTAGGTCCTTTTCAATTGGTCCTTTTCAGGATCAAGAGGGACACCGACCTGGTCCTTTTCAATTGGTCCTTTGCGGCCGATTGAGAGGACGCCCGAACCTGAGTTCCTTTTCAATAAGTAAGTGATGATCAACGTTTAACGCAAGGCCGTTATTGATTTGCTATAAAGTTGTATTAACTTCTGCATTACAGCAATTTTAATTGAGTTAGATAAAAAGGAACCATGTGGTGGTGGTGTAAGTATATCCCCCACCATATCGTCTCCTGTGTGTTATAATAGGCGACAAAGAGAAGTTACAACGGAAAACAGACAACAGCATCTTTCTGATAAGAACTCAAAATAATAAAGGAACTGCAGTTGCCAACCCTACCCAGCGTGGCAACTATGGGAAAATCCTCTCCATGAGGCAGTCTATGGGAAGGCTTATATTCAGCTCAGCAGTGGAATTTTGTAGACTGTAATGGATGGATCAGGTATAAAATACTTCAAGAAATGCCCACATGAGATTATTTGTTATTATTATTATTAATAATAATAATTAACTACTCACCTTTAATTTAAAAAATTACGTGCCAGAGCCGGCAGCAGCTAATGGCTATAGCACCAATGTGCAAACCGGAGTTGACCACGTATTCACAGAATACCAGCGTGAAATATTAGGATAACTATTTGGTTTTGTATGGCGAATGTAGAGAATCGGAGACCCATTTTTTTGGTAACCAAATATTCCATCTTATTGTTTAGGGGTGAAAATATCTATGACACACAGCATTCACTTATTATCAGGTGGACCAGAAGCTCGTTTGTCACCCTTATTCTATCAAAATTACTCATCACTTCTCCAAAGTCAAAATTATAATTCCTTTTAAATATGGGCTTATATAAAGCTCATAGTAACGTCAAAATCAACACCGGCTCGCAAAAACTTCTTTTTCTGCCTTTCTATCTCAATTTTTCTGTACTATAGAAACTACACTATCAGCAAGTTCACAGTAAAACATAGGTCTTTCCAAAGATATTTTCTTTTCATTTCAAAAAAACTTGTATTTCATCACAATACGTTTTTCTCCTGTATTATACAGGAAGTGTTTTACATAATATATAAATTGCATAAGGACAACGAGATAGAGAACTAGTACTATTTATTGTAGGCCATACAAACACTGTGTCCATGCGTAAATCGGACTCGCAGCATAGGTAAATGATATGCATGACCCGGAAGATTGCCCAATCTCAACAGGCGCATTAGTGAGCGAAAAATTCTACACATTGTTAGATTTTATGCCATCAATATGTTGGTATAGAAACTTGTTTTTTACGGATTTAAATTGAATTTGGATTTAAATAGGATTGGCCCCACGTGACCGCGATAGTTTTATTATACATTGATAAATATTCAATGTATAATACACTTAGGTATAAGAAATCATTATGTCAACCAGTACAGACTGGAAATAGTAAATAAAATTCACTGATTAAAAGATTAAAGAAAAAGCGCACAGATATATTATAACAACTTTAAATTTCTTGAAGACTATGAACTCACTCGTGTGTCAATGTGTCAAAATATCAACAAAAAAGGACATGCAAGGAAGTGCTAAGATCTTCAATCAAGTAACTAAAAAGTTGTTTCAAATAGTCCCCATATATCCGTAACCGTGGCTCGAAATATCAGATATCAAGACATGAATAATTAAATCTAGTTATGGTGGATGTTTGCCATAGTTTCCACGCTTGGCAAGCGGTTTGGCAACCGCAGTTTTTTAATGTACTGTTGCAGTTATCCGGAAGATGCTGCTGCCCATCTCCTGCTTGTTTCTCTCAGTAGACTCCTACAACACTCTAGGGAAGATATAGGGCAGTAACGACACTACGCTAACGTGGTACGCTGGCATTCCTTGGAGGAGGCCTATGTTCAGCAGCGAACGTGTGAATGCCTGTAATGATGATGATGATACATTAAGTCAGCTACACGGAAAGTTTTTATTTAATAAAATTACTATAAAATCTACGAGATTATACACATAATATTACTCCTTTATATAGTTAACCTAAAAGAAACACGAATAAAAAAAAGAATAAGTCCACTATAATCAAACCTTTTAAGAAATATATTTATTTAACACTTTCTTGGAAAATATTTAGGTGTGGAATTTTAAGGCTAATGAAGCGACATTTGAAAACGTACACTTAAGCTTGCGATAAAGCTTATATAAATATTGAAAATTCATTACCATTTCAAAATGAGATTTCTTTGCCTCTGTCTAAACGTCAAAAGATACTCCAAAGTTACCCTTTTTTCATGACATGGCGGATGACAGTTTAATGTTATGTTTATTTCAGCTAAAACTTGTTCTATGAAAAATACACAGTATTAAAACATTACAAGTACTATTGCAAAACCGAGTAGACCACCATCCACTATAGCAAGCAGATAACATCTTTCGTCATAGATACAATTAGTGAAACAAATTTTTCAATATTACCGCATTAGAAAAAGTACTAAAAGAATATTTCTCAAGGGAGGAAAGGTATAAATAAGTTACAGTATACATAAGCATGTCTAATATCCCGGCACCCACATTTAAAATAGTTCACTTTTCTAGTACGAGTATCACGAGTGTAAGATATACCAACGAAAATAATCAAGTTTATAACAAATACAGTTCGTATCCACACACAACATCCAAACACTTGAACCATAGAAATATTAAAAACAGTGACTTGAATTGAAATAAAATCTCTTGACGTAAGCAATTGAAATTGTGTTTATCTAACGTCAGCATAATATCTTAAATCTACAACGATTTAAAAAAAAGGTTTCTCTAAACGGAAAAGAAACGGGACTAAAGAAACTCGGCAGGTATCCTCTTTTTTGCTATGGGTGTCATTGAAATATTTCTAGGTAACACTTGTTCCGCGCGAGTTTCGATTCCGCAGCCCCACACCAAGCGAATGCTTTGTCGAATTAAGTTAACCTTTACGTGGAAGAGCCAGTAGCTATATTATATTTGTAGCACGAATGGGTTGGATCAATCGCGGTGGGACTACGCTCTCACAGAATACTAGAGTAAAATTGATGTTCAATGCTGTTGTTTTGTATGGTAAATGTCGAGAACCGGATACCCATTTTACTGGAAACGATGCATTACATCTTAGTCCTCAAGGTGGCAACACATCTGCATATGAATTCACATTCTTAATCGAGGATAGATGTAGATGACTATGGGTCACAGCATCTACTTACCATCAGGTGGATTGTGTGTTCATTTGTCACCCTTATTCTACCGGGTGCTTCAAAAAAATGTATACACACAACTTCCATAGAAAATTTATTTACCGTTCTACAAAGTTAAATTTCCGGAAAATAGAAAGCTGAAATTCTAATGTAAATGAAACATAAATAACAAATGTTAATACTGTTCAAATTGGTGACCTGCAGCATCAATACAATTCTGAGTACGAGTCACCACAGATTCTGTACATCGTATCAAAACGTCCAATGAGATTTCTCTACACACTGCTTGAATCTCATTCCAAAGAATGTCTAGGTTACGTGGTTTACGTTTGTACACCTCATCTTTTACTGTGCCCCACAAGAAGAAATCCGGTGGTGTAAGGTCTGGAGAGCGTGCTGGAAACTCGATTGGCCCCCTGCGTCCTATCCACTGGCCCGACAAATTTTGATCCAGGTAAGCTCGTACGTCCCTGTGATAGTGCGGCGGAGCACCATCTTGTTGAAAATAAAAATCATCATTACCGTATAATGCACGAATGGCAGGAAATATGGAATCAGCAAGCATTGTTAGGTAATTAATACCAGTTACAGTGCCTTCAAATCGAAAAGGTCCAATGAGTCTCCTTGAAGACAAACCGCACCACACATTTATACCAAGCAAATTTACAGCTTTTTCAATTGTAATGTGAGGATTTTCTTCACCCCAGTAAACACAATTGTGCCTATTGACAGTTCCATTAAGTTTGAATTGGGCTTCATCCGACCAAATGATGCTACCCATAAATCTCGGTTCACGTATCACCATCTCCTGAATCCATTCACAAAATTGCAACCTTCGATCTGGATCGTCGTCATTTAGCTGTTGCACCAGACTTGGAATGTAAACACGATACTTGCCTCTCTTCAGAATGCGTAGCACGCTGCTAGCACTTACATCACTTTCACGTGCCCCTTGCCTTGAAGATTTGTTAGGAGAGCGTTGAAACAGTTCCAAGACTGCCGTTGATGACTCATCACTTGTAGCTGTTCGAGGCCGACCTGAATGACCTTTATGCACATCACACACTGCTCCATGAACTTCGAATTTGTCTCGTATGCGTGTAATTGTTAATCTTGAAGGTGGTTCTGTATCATACTCCCTTCTCCACTGTCTTTGAACTTCATTTACATTCTCAAACTTCCAGTACCACTTAATAACCTGCTTACGTTCTTCAAAACTCAAACGTACGTCCCCCATGTTGATATTACAAATTCCAACTGATAATATAACATAGAGGGACTATTATGCTGGCACCTGGCGAAGAAATATAACATTAGCCTTGTAGAGCGGAAAAACTACAATAGTTTAAAGTGTGTATACATTTTTTGAAGCACTCGGTATTTATAAAAATAAAATTAGAAATTATTTCTACTACTATTATTTAAGTTTGCTGTGGCGGTATAAGAATATTCATTAGCCCATATCGTCCTATGGGTGTCGTTAGACCTTAACAATAACTAGAATATGAGAGACTATAATCGAAGAATACAATATAATCGTGGCAACTATAGCAAATATCCCTTTTATGTGGCATTCTATGTGAAGCAGTGGAACTTAATAGGTTGTAATAAATTATAAAGAAATGATATTAAAATAGTTATGATTCAAAAATTATGTAAACAATTAATATACATAATATAAGGGTGACAAAAGAGCACTCAGTCCACCCGATGGTAAGTGGATGCTGTGATAGACATATCTATCCCGAGTAGCAATCAAATTTCAAATTAATGCGTTGTCACCCCTGAAGACAAAGATGACTTGTATCCTAAGTGTGGCAACTATGCTAAATATACCCGTTGTGATATAATTTATGGGAGAGAGCTATGTTCCGCTGTGAACTTTTATAATCTGTAATGAATTAATGAAAGAAATGATTTTTTATCTAACGTAGAAAAGAACTTTCTCAGAAAGGAGAGCTTTTTATCATCATTCCATCATACAACCTAGGCTATTATTTTGTTTTTATATATAACGAAATAATTAATTTAAATTGCTTCACAGTTTTATATATATACATAGTGGTAATTAATGCTGAGCTGAACTTTGTACTTATAGGGAAAATAATTGAATGGTTAAATACCACCGGTATTAATTATGTTGAAAATTTGAAAACTGTTTAGTGCCGATGTAGAAATATCCTCTCCCCGTGGGTGTCGTAACTTGTGACAGAGGGAAATTGAAACAGGAGATTGACAGCAGCATCTTTCTGATGACAACTCAAAATAATAAAAAACTGAATCTGCCGAACGTAGCAACTATGATTAGAAACACTCCTAAAAGAAAGTCATGAAATTAAGTTAAGAGCACTTTTACTAGTGTTACGGGCACCTACATAAAGCTTTTGGACTAAAATTAATAATATATAAATAGAAAGAAAAAAGGAAAGACATTTATTTACTGAAACTGCACATATCACAAAAAAAACTGATCATGTATGATAGATTAAAATTGCAAGTGATGGGGTGTGTCAAGCCAGTGATAAGGTTATAACTCAGCGTAATGCTGCAGGGTAACCTACAGCGCTAATGATTCTATCGTAACCACAGATACACGTACGATCCGCCTGGATGTGTTTATGAAATAAATTTCAATAATTACATTTATAAATTTCTTTCGTTTCTTCCGTTGCTCATAAATATATCTACATATACAATTAGGAATATAGATACACACGTACGTACAAGACATATTATACATATACGTTCTACATAAAAAAGATTAAAGTCCAAAAATATACAAAAATAAACATAGCGATAAGCTTTGTAAATACACACTAAAAACAAGCATGTAATTCTCAACGATGCTGGAAGAAACATCTACTGTAGGCTCAGGTTTAGCTTTGGAATGTAATAAATAACTTTACAATATATATATTTTTATAAGGGTAACAAACTATTAAAAGTCCACCTGGTAGTAAATGGATGTTGTGGCCCATAGAAATCTACATTTATCCTCAATTAAGAATGAAAATGCAGATGAGTTGTCAGCCCTAAGAACTGGTAAAGAATGCCTCGTTTCCAGTCAAAATATTTAAAAAAAAATTGAATTGTCTCTCTGTACTATTGAAATAACTGCCTTGTAATAAGTTCTTAGTTGTATACTACCAAAACATGAATAAACATCAAAAAAAAAAGGCCAGTCATTTTGGGTTTCTTTTATCGGAAAAACATGAAGGATATTTTTGAAATCGAAAAACTGTTAAAAACACCGAATATGGTTTCTAATTGTTAGTCATTCCTTTTATCCATCCTTAAAAATCCACCCTAGGGTGGATACTCCGAAACGCGTTCACAAAACATTTATGATTGTTCTTCCGGATTTTCGACCCCAAGTACAGTTCAACAATAAATTTACCCGTGCAGTTTAATTATTAATAAAATTTTAATAATCACAAACATAAAAATAAAGCATATCACGCATTGCATTTAAATTACAATATTATATTTTGAACTCTGTTCCACTGCGTCGCAGTTCCGCCTAGTGCAGTCCTATACTCGCCTTCTTCATATCTCGAGTTTCATATGTCATGTAGCCATATTCTTTGCTTTTTACTTGCCTGTTCCTGTGTTTCCTCTTCCTCACACAACAAGGAAATAGTAATCATATTCATTTCGACGTTCGTCTCACTCAGAGGTTGCCTAGCTACTGAATAGTCAGTAATAGTAGAATACCTTTAGTCCTTAAGGGTGACAACACATCTGCTGTTTGATTTTTAATTTAGGTTAGATGTAGGGCCACAGCATCAGGTTAGTGGGAGGCGACTGTAAGCTTGTTTGTCACTCTTATTCAATAAAAAAAATGCACTAACCCATATCATCCCGTTGGTGTCGTAAAAGTCGACAAAAACCCATATTTTACTACTACTACGGTTTGAATCCCTCTGATCAAATGAACAAATTTATAATATTAGTGGTACTCTTTCAACTTTCACACAACATTTTTGAATTCCTGGCTGTTATTTTGTTTTACAGATATAATATAATATCTAGAACCCACCTTACCGACCTATTATGTAGAAATATAATATGTAACACAAATTGTAAATTGTTATTATTGTCATATCTATACTAGAGGTAAATGGCCTAGACGAGATGGTTTAACGCCATCGTAAATATTTCTGGCTATTTCCCTAGTCACCTCTTACGACACAGATGATACGAAATGGAATAGTAAAAATAAATGTATTTGTATACATTAAAATGTAACTTTGTTCAATATCGCGACCAAACTAATAATACTAGTTCTTTTGTTGTATCAAAAGCCAGCGTCAGCTCAAACTTCCTCGAGTTTCTCCAAGAGAGTAAATAACCGTCCGATCTTTAGTACATAAAGCTGTAGCAAGCTCCCGCTCTAATAAATTTTAACTTCAATGTTTTTGTTTCTTGCGTGGAATGCTGAGAGGATGTTTTGTTTTGACTTCATAAGCTCTGTCTTAAGTATTCCGTACAGTTTAATAGCCTCTTAGTTGGCGCTTTTTTCTTTGTTCATAAATTATTTTCATCGTAGTAAAATAAAGTTGCATTCTCATTTCTAGAAGGGTAAGGGCCGATCAACATTTATTATAATGGAATGGGATTCGACCGAAACTTGACTGTTACCGATAGTATGAATGCACACACATATTTTTTACTTGATAATATATTATCAGACCGAGATCGGACCGAGAACGGCATTATTATGAGGATAAGCCCTTATATCTGTGAAGGGCCATAGATATAACGGCTTATCCTCATAATAATGGAGCAATTAGTCCGCTGTGCTACTCTTTACATATATTCAGAATATTTTTATTCCTCAGTCATGCAGGTTTCTGCTCACAGCAGTGCAAGTGCTACCATTTGGTGGCCGATACTGGTAAGAGAGCCGCACCCTACTAGATGAAGTAATGACCTGGTGAGATGTGCAGGAAGTCGATGAATGCTGGACGCTCAGGGCAGTGATTTGTGTTATTTCTTGGGGGAAGCCTTTTTTTCCGTTCAAAACGCAACCGGGGCCCCTTCATCACTTTGCTACACTAATAGCACGTCCCGGGACAGTACTTGCTGTCCCCAGCACCCCCGTAGTGCTACCACGATGTCTCGATACCACTTTCGAGTCATAGTCCTCCTCGGGGATTACAAAACCGGTTGTTCGAAGCCCCCGCTCCGAGCGTCTGCAACCCCGGAGGCCTCTTTGTGCCTCTTTGTACGGAACACCGTTTTTAAGAGGAGGGCCTTGACGAACGCCATGGCGACGTCGACCATAGGGTATCGGTTTTGTTAGGCGCTATTTCTAAACCTAGATCGTGGATTTTGGTGACTAAGACTTCAGCCTCTGCTCGACGAGCTCCTTGGCCCTCTTGAAAGTTATCCCTCTGGCAAACCGCGCAGTCACATCTCGGAGACAACGGACTCCCCCTGCCACCAAACACATGAGTTTTCGGACCCCTGATTCATTAATAAGTGTGTCACATCGACGCGGTTTCACAGTAGTGGACCCAGTACTGAGCCCTGTGGAATTCCACATTTGATCGCCCTCCGGATCTTCCTACTATCTTGCTCCATGTACAGAATGTACCTATCACGCTAGTAGTCTCCGTAATACCTTGCAATTAGGGGAGACATTTCAAGATTTATCATCAACGCTACGCCGCCTTTGGCTACAGTTTGTTCCGGCAGGGAGCGGACGTGCATAATCGCATCTACAGTAGAACGCTCCAGTCGGAACCCAAACTGGCTATCAACCTAATCGGGTCCGACGCGCGACAGATGTCTATTGAGCCGAGTGTCAACTATTCTCTCGAACAATTTGCCAATCTCGTACAACAGAAAATGTGTCCACCTCTTCCGCCACTCGCCAGCCCGACAGCACTTGCATTGCAGGAGGAGTTGCCCACGTAAGATTAACAACGGACTCCCCCTGCCACCAAACACATGAGTTTTCGGACCCCTGATTCATTAATAGGAGATGCAGGCCAGCCGCCTATACCATCATTGTCTCTTTCTTGATATTTCTCTGTCTGTCTTGATATTTTATATCTACGTCTACGTTATTATCGTCTATTATCGTGGACCCAGCGAAGCGAGCGCGTATCAGATGGTATATAATATATAAACAAAATATCAATGACTGACTTACTCATCACGAGATCTCTAAAACTATACACCCGATTGGCTTGAAATTTGGTACATAAAGTTACTTATTTCGCAATGTAAAAGAAAAAGTAGCTTCCGCAATAAAATATTATCATGCGCCCAGCGAAGCTAGCGGTTATCAGTACTTTTTTTATAGGATAGGGTGATAAACAAGCGAGTATAAAGCGGTAACAAACGAGTACTATCTATGGACCACAGTATTCACATACTACCTAGTGGATTCTTTTTGTGTTTCTTGTCCTTTCAATTATCTATGTATTGTTATACATTATAAAAATGCTACAAAACCGGACATATAATTATTCAACACAACACAACAAAGAGATGTGAGCGAAGATGGAAGTAAGTTTGCTCGCGGAGTACGCTTTTATCAACCGACGAAAAAACGGAGGAGGTACTCAAGTCGACGCGTATATTTTTTTATGTATGACCACCCATAACTTTTTACAGAGTAGTCTGATTTTGATACTTCTTTTTTTTAATGGATAGGGTATATCTCGAAATTGGTCCCATATAAATTTGGGAAAAAATTCTTACCCTAAGGGCGGGAAAATAAAAACTTTTTAACAAAAAAAGTAAACCGCCTTAAAAAACTGAAAAGCAAAAAATAATAAACCTTTTTCTTTTACGTTAATAACGAAGTTCTTAAACTAATGTAAGTATACCTAAGTAATTTTGAGTCGTGAAAGAAAAAGGTTTATTATTTTTTGCTATTCAGTTTTTTCGGCGGTATAATTTTTTTGTTAATTTTTTTATTTTGTTTATAAAATGAAATCTGTTCATCTGGTGATAAGTGAAACAGATGGTGGTAGCCACCTCGATCATCTACACCTATCCTCGATCAAGAATGAAAATGCAGCCGTTGTCACTTAAGAACTAAGATGGAATGCCTTAGTTTACCAGTTAAAAGAATCTCCAGTTCTCGTCACTCGCCACTCGAAACATTGCATAATTATGTTGCTATTTTAAGCCAGTATTCTCTGCAAGCGGAGTTCATCCCTCTTCGAGTATTCCCATTCGTTCTACAGTGATGATAAACTACAGTATATACATATTGTAGCTACTATATGATAGGTGATGGAACACTTTTTGTGTCTAGATGTCCGTCTGGGTAGGTATCATCTTCTTACTTCTGGTCTGAAAGGTACAGAGAGCAGGAATAGTTACAGGCTGTACGGTATCCCATCTTGGCGCTCATAGTTGATAGCGCATCTGTAGCCTTCTTTGTTCAAAGTTAATTATAGATTTCTGTGGACAGTAGCCACTTCCCATCAGGTGAAATGTAACTTCAGTTTTGTTTTGTCACTTAAAGGTCCTGTAACATTTTGTGGCTCCAAATAAAGTATATAAATTTATAAATTTTATAGGTACAAATTTTAAAATAGAGCTCATAAGGCGACATTATAGTACTTTGAAATTTTTTAAACCTTTAAATGGTAGTTTTTGGCAAAAACAAAATCTCTCTTTTATTTATTTTTATAGGATAAGGTGACAAACGAGCACACAGTCCACCTGATGGTAAGTGGTTGCTGTGGCCCATAGACATCTACATCTATCCTCAAATACGAATCAAAACTCAGACACGTAGTCAACCGTGAGGACTAATATGGAATGCCTCGTTTCTAGCAAAAAAGAGTCTCCGGTTTTCTACACTAACCATACGAAACACAGCAGGATTGAGCTGCTATTTTACGGTGGTAATGTATACTACTAATACTATTAATACTATACTACTAATATAGCTGCAACATGGCTTTACCACGTATAAATCTATCTACATAAAACACAAAATATGATTTTACGTATTATACACTTTGAAGTTATCTAAACGCTTTAATTAAATTTTTGAGTGTGTTTGAATGGGTCCCTAAATGGCTTATATTCACATTTGGAGCCGGTAGGTGGCGCTGTTGTCGAGATTCAGAAATCACCCGTGCGAAGCCGGGGCAGATTGCTAGTCATTATATAATAATGTAACATGAAGACAGAAACACGAATCATAATAATTGGATTGATAAAAAAAATTAGTAAATATGAAAGCCAATCGCTTTTAACTACTAAACGTATTCTTCGCTAATATTCTGTACCAAAACCGTATACAAGTTATATCAAATGATAAGGCTTACAATTTTTAGGTCATGTTAAGAACTCAATGTACAAATTCTTTTTTATTTAGATCTTATGAAAAAATACCGAATCGTTCGTTCAGGCCAGTGCCCGCCAAGATATCTTCGAGTTTGGTTGTACATTGTTTGTTCAAAAATTCATGGTGCTCATTCGCTTGACAATTGCGGAGAGTGAGGTAACATTTTCGTAGGTATGAACATTAAATTACACACCGTATTTCAAGAGGGCCTTAAGTAACTCGAACGGATTTAAACTTTAATTTATAGGAGAGTTGCTTTGAGCCGGATTAATATCGCCTAAACCATCTTCAACAAAACTATATTTATTACCATTGCTTAACGTAAAATATGTTGCCTCTTTTATTTACTACTAGTTATTGCTCATGATTTCGTTGATGTCCACCTGGAATTCCATAATGGCGTATTTTAATTAATAATATATTTCAACTAAACAGTTCCCTAAACCATTGTGCTAATGTATCTGAAATGTTGGCACTTAAAAAGTTAAAATTAAACGCGATAAAATCCGTAAAATTAATTTCATTTGATATGTATTTGCGTAAATATAAGGAATCATTTTTTACTATTTATACGCTATTTTTAATATATAATAATACTTTTAACTTTTCTTATACCCACAGTATAGCAGACGTGGCTTAGGGGACTGTTTAGTTGAAGTAGAATATATATAATTATACAAATTCTCGGATTGGGAGCGACTAAATGTAGTCCAATTCAATCTGCAGAAGACACAAGTTTGCGCGTTAACCGCTAAAAAGAACTCCTTTGTCGTATCTCCTCAGTTTGAAGGCACTCCCCATATATATACAATAATATATGGCACTCCCCTTGCTGCCTCAGCTAGCATCGGAATCCTCGGCGTCGACATATTGAATAGAGTGCTGTTTCGTGGTCACTTAGAGGGGAAGGCCAAATTGGCCTCTAAAAAGCTTGCCGTGCTCAGTGCTCAGTGCTAAGACAGTATTTCATGCCGGCACATCGCTTGTAACTTTACAAAGCGCAAGTTCGGCATCACTTGGAATACTGTTATCATCTCTGGGCCGGGGCACCCCAGTGTCAGCTCCTTTCACTTGACCGCATCCAGTGCAGAGCGATTCGAATCGTTGATCATCGAGTTCTTTCTGATCGGCTCGATTCACTGGCGCTATGTAGGGATGTTGCATCCCTTTGCGTTTTCTATTGGTTCTACCAAGGGGAGTGCTCTGAGGAATTTTTCGGATTAGTTCCAGCCGCAAAATTTCATGAACGTACATCGCGTCAAAATTCACGATACCATCCTCCCCATCTAGATGCTTGGCGGTCCATCACTGTGCATTTTATTAGGAGTTTTCTTCCTCGTACAACCTCACTGTGGAATTGTTTACCACCGGCGACTTTTCCGGACCGATAAGACTTAGGGACCTTCAAGAAAAGAGCTTACTTCTTCTAAAAAGCCGGCAACGCACCTACAATTCCCCTTTTCAGCATGGGCGACGGTAGTCACTTATCATCAGGTGAGCGCATGCTCGTTTGCTCCCTCTTCTATTTATTATATATATATATATATATATATATATATATATATATATATATATATATATATATATATATATATATATTACCTAAAAAAACACACGTCATTAATTCATGTGTTATTTGGTAAGTTTATTAAGCTTAGTACTTAACAAATTCAGTGAGATTATCGTTAATGATATATCAAAGGAAGTACTACTACTCCAAACTTCAATACACTTGGAACATATAATTCCTTTACGAAATGTATAATTAATTCTGTGTTAATCTTATTCCGTGGATAAATTTTACGGTTAACTTCAATAATACGTAAGTAAACAGAGTTCGATCATGCCGCCATTTTATTTTTCACTCGTATCTTAGTTAATTTTCCCATATAATTAATTCCCGCAAAATAACGCTTGACTTTATTAAGTAATAAGAAAATCATAAAATGTAAATAAATTCGCTAAATTGTTTTTAGCCCAGGAAACCTCAAATGCATAAATAATGTTTAAGCATTCTATAATGTCAAAGCTTGATTTTAAGGCCAAAAGTAACAGTTGGTGCCTTGAATACAATAACTCTTTGATTAATAATAGTAAAAATATCGAATCAAATTTTAAAAAATGCGTATTAGATATACTTTATAAATAAGGCATTCAAGGCTCAACACGTTCTCCGAAAATAGGGCCTGAAACACCTTGTTCATGTCTCGCCTGTGCTGTGGTGCGGCAAGGAAAAACATAAACCTCTCTGTCGTGCGGAAGGTGTAATTTCTTCTTGGATCTGTATAGGAAAGAGATAAATATATATCTTAGATGTGCTATTGATTCCGAGGTCTGTGGTATTATACCAACGTTAATAACGGGTTTCTTAAACCTTATGCTGCACTGAATAAATAAAATTTTAATACAGTGCGGAACATGGTTGGGAACACCGGGTATCCCCGCTTACCTCCTACCATGTTATGCATCGCATTCAAGACTGCGCACGCGAATTTTTTATCATTTCAGAACCCACAACAACCAAAACACATCATCTTTAAAAGGATTCAAAGAATAGGAGATGTGTCGAATGTCATGAAAAACTCCGTACCTTCTCGCCAAGTCGTCAGGCTCACAAAAGAGTGAAGTAAATTCTCACAGAATGTACTGGGTGCAAGAAATATTATTCTTTGACCTGTTTTAATGAAAGACTCCCATAAGTTAGACAAAATAAACTGTTGTAGGAGCAAAGATGCAACTCTTAACTTGTCTGTTATTTAGGACTTAATAAGTCTAAACATTAAGCTATTTTAAAACGTACATACTTTTTCCCTCATATAAGACAAAGTCTCACTTTCAAAGTGGATACTACTTATCTTTTTTTAAATAGGTAAATACAATCAAAATAAAATTTACCGATATTTTTATTTCCCATCACTAAACTATATGAAAAACTACCCTTATTCAGTGCGGTACGAGGCGTATAAAATCGCACATTTTATTTTACCTACAGATTCTAAACTAATCCAACCACGTGGGGCTGCATATTTAGGTATATCAATTCATTGTTAATAATGATAAAGTTAAAAATTCATGTTTTATTTATTACTTTACACCATAAAATCGATTTTAGTCTCCCAAGGACGGCGGGGTTTAACAAGCCATGTGCCGCCACAATGTCTGGTTTAGGACTAAATTCAAAACGCCCCGAAGCCCAGTAACAGAAAATATAGATAAATCAGTGCCGCTGTGAACGTGTTAAAATTTAAATGTAAATGTAGGTAAATGTATATTTTTGTAATAAAGATTTAATCTTTCTAAATTTTCCACAACATCTTCCACTATACAGGTAGGTAATAATACCATAGTATTTGAGCTGTAAATTTGTTACTATTACCTAATATCATGTTGTGTGCACATGTTTTAAAATACCATCCAGGTTGTAACTTTGCACTTATTATGTTCATATATCGATGTTATTCTGTTTTGTGTACCTAAGTAAATAAAAATCCAGTTTGAAAGCTCTTGGAAATAGTTTGGTATGTACCATAAATGTAAAATAGTTATATTTCAACTTTATGACTCTTATTCGTTCTTTTCAGTACTAAAGGACGTGTGATTTTTATAAAACTGCTAAATTATGCATTAAATTTACAATCTTTTTGCGATTTTCAAACAAATATTTGATTCTTCGAGTGTTATACCTTGAAAAAAATTTGGTTAAACCACTGATCTCAGACTTAAACGTTACTTTTTCCGAGTCTTTCTACAAGCTACCTCATCATACAAAAATATGCAACGTCATTCATTGTTATTTTTGAAAAGCTCTATGAAAAGTTACTTTTTCAAAATTGAGACAGAAAGAAATATGCTTATTTTTCACCTGATTATGTATAGAAATCAAATAAATCTTGAAATTCACTAATGGTATTGCTAATTAATTACGCTTATCACGATGTTAAAAGAAACGCAGTAAAAATATTTTTCAATATTTCTTGCTTATTCTACGTCAAGTGTAAACGTATTTATTATTATTGTATAATATATATTATTACCATATTTTGAACGCATCTCAACTATCCTTTTTCTAAGACGTTATATTTTACACATTACTACTTTACTTTATTTAACTCTGTCTCTGAGTTTTATACATTATTTTATGTTTCATTTAATCAGTAAGTATTTAATAAGTTCTAGTGCATTTATTTCTCTATTACCTATTTGGTAACGGCAAATCCTAACCTAAAAAGTGAAAGTGAAGTTTTATATTTTTTGGGCTCGTCTGTAGTCAGTCAGTAGTATTTAAATCTACTGACTGTGAAAATTTATGTAAGTTTAAAAAATATGACATTATTTTCTAAACTTACATATGGTTTTTTACTATACCTTATAAATAAACTTTCACAATCAGGTTTTTACATGCATGGAAAGTGGGCATGATTCTTTCGCAATTGATATACGCCATTTTATCTGATTCTGACTTTAATTCATTTGGTTTTTCTTCTTTGTTGCTATCCTTGCATTGGGTGTATGATTTACGTTTTCTTTTGTTATTTATCATACCGTTACCTTCGTTACAGTCTATTAAAGTCCACTGCTTAACATAGGCCTCACCCATACATCGCCTCGTAGGAGGGATATTTGCCATATTTGCCACGTTTTGCAGGCAAGTTGGCAACCGTTTTTTTTATTTTTAGTTATTATTAGTGAGACGCTGCTGCTCATCTACCGATTTGATTCCCTCAGTCGTCTCAAGCAATAGTAACGTAAGGTAGCAATTTAAGTAAAAGTAAACAACTATAGAAAACTCGACAACCAAAAAAGACAATATAATCTTATAATAACGTCTATTTTTTATAAAATTATTTGTTTTATTTGATGTCATTTTCTCCTTCTAAATGGAGAGATGAAAACTTTACCTCCTCTAGACTGCTTCGCGAAACCCATGCGAGAAAAATTATTTTCCGCTCGTATGTAATCTTGTGTTTCCCGCATCCCTTGCATTATACATTTAAATCGATCGTGCTTACACTAGTTTAGATTAGATAGCATTCGTGTTTCTGGTAACACAGGAGTATGCCATTCAGTGTTAGGGAAATAAATATAAACTAATTAGGTGTTATAACGGTGTAGCTAGTGTATGTGGTGAACCTAGAGATGTTTAATCGTCTTACCTTATCTGGTCACAATGTGATATTTATGCAGAACTCCAACTACAGTCTCCTTTCCTGCCAAGGAACCAGTATAATTACAGGATTTGAGGTATCCCATCTTATTTTTCAGTGGCGACAATGTAGTCTGTAAGATTTTCTAGCCGTCTTTGTTCGAAGTTTTCCATGAGTTGCAGTAGCTAATTACCATCAGTGAAGCCTTTAACGTGGTAGAGCTACGCTGCAGTTATGTTATGGTGGTAGTACAAATGGGTCGGCTCCAGTAGAACTACGCTCTCACAGAATACCACCGTAAAATAACAGCTTGATGCTGCTGTGTTTCGTATGGTGAGTGTAGATAACCGGAGACCCTTTTTACTAGAAAGGAGGCTTGACATCTTAATCCTCAAGAGTAACAACGCATCTGAATTTTGAATTTCAATTCAGGGTAAATGTAGATTTCTATGGGCCTCAGCATCCACTTACTATCAGGTGGACTACTAAAAAAAGCCGTTAGATCATTCGACACTTAAATTATTAATTGAAGTGACAAACGATCCAACAGCGTATCTTATTATTTATTAAAAAGGATACACTTGGCGAAAAATAGCCGTATCATACCGTAATATTATTATGAGTAATAAGTAATTTTACTCAAAAGCTTGCTCAAACTCGAACCGAAAAACTACGAATTAGTGGTCGTACGAGTAGTGGTGGGTTGCCTATGCTAACTGTGATGGAGTTTTGATAGGTTATAACGATAAAAGTAATCATCATGATCACCATCATCGGATGATGATAAAATATTTTTATTACTGCGGTGATGTATTTTATGTCCAATTCATTTTATAAAATGAGAATGAACTCAATTGATATAAAAATGAAACACGTTTGTTCTATTGTTTACTGACAACATTAATTAGGCGGCTCAAAAATGCCCTAATGCCCTTGATTTTCACTTATTTTCATTTGGGCCCACCTGCAACTCAAAGTTTTCTAGAGCAACCGTCAAATTCCTAGTTGAATTTGTGCACCCCAGCCTTGGAAAACCGATTTAAATCTCTTCATGTTAAGAGGTTAGAGTAAGTCAGCTCAAATTCTAATTTCGCCCCCACTTCCCCGCGCGTCGTATGCTATGTACCGAAATACTTGTAATCACTAATACTGTAAGTAGAAAGGTCGTTAGACACTTATTTCATTAGATTTATCATATTTATGCCTGTTTCTTAAAAGCCAAGCCAGCCGCTTCTTATTTTTATCACGGTTATTTCCCATTTTAATTTTACGTCGTACTGTTGCGTAATGTATATTCTGATCGTAAGCGACACAACTTCTCCCTTCAAAAAGCCTAAGCGATACTAACGGAACGACAGGAATCAAGCTCAAGACGCCGATAGTTTAGATAATTTCTTTTTACAGTGAAAATAATGGTATTTTAAAAAAGTAGTTCAGTAGTAGTTAGTTCAGTTAGTATGCAAAGTTTCATGATCTTATTTAAAGTATTTTATGAATAACAGCGGTTTATTGTTTATTTTGGAGGTAACTTTGGATTTTTTTTCTATCGAGAAAATTTTACGAAATCGTGTTTTCGTCTAACATAATCACTAACTATAATCCTCAACTTTACCATATATTTATTTCAAAATTAATGCTGCAATATTTTCGGCATAACGAAGGATCTTGCTAAGCCATTTGACATTATATTTCCCCTTAACCTTATATTTTCTTCTTATTACATATTAAGTAGCCTTAAGTAAGCTAACACGCAGTAACCGTATTAAGTTAATTTTGATAGGTATTTACTGTTCATGCGAGAACTATGTAAGCTTTATACAAATTTGGTTCAATAACTTAGGAAGGAGGTTACGTTTTGCAGTTTAGCAGCAAATAATAATTAATTGTGGTAATAAGAATTATAGTTCTTATTACCACAATTAAAGAATACATAAATAACGATGTACTTATTAATGTGTTAAAACTATAGTTTTAATACATTAATAAGTACATCGTTATTTATGTATTTTGGTTTAAAATGTCACATTTAAGTGGGAATGGTTGCTACCAACTTTATATCGTTTTAGATCCTAAAAGGCCTTTAAAAATAAAGATGATTTCAAAGATCTATTCAATGATACCCCACTTAATATAGTTTGTCGACTTTCATTATTTTCTTTCTCACAATATGACATCTAGTTGTTGCCATATTGAATATTAATTACTGTCATGTCTTTAGTAACACTTGCAATATTAAAAGAAATCGATTGACGTTCTGCAGCTAAACGCGTAGCCCGATTTTGAAGATTCTTTCAAAATCGGGCTACGCGTTTAGCTGCAGAGCGCCACAAAGGAACAAAGATACATATATAGGCTGATAACCACATTACACTCCTTTGTGTCGCGTAGTCTGGTAAAAAGAACAACCCGATGAGTTTCTTGCCGAGTACCTTCCCAGGACTGAAGTTATTCTCGAACTAGTGGCAAAAGTGAAAAAAGTTGTAGAATAAGTATTACTTAAATCATATTATACTATTGCGCTTAGTTTAAGCTAGGCGCTCAATGAAGGTTTCACTGATTACCACCGGCACCAGTGAAATTACGATTTTAAGTAAAGTCATGAGAAAACCTACATGTATCAGAAATAAAATAACGTACTATTAAGTAGACGGTAAGTTCGGTTGCCTCCTAAATTTTACGCAGAAAAGGTTCTTTAAAAGCCCAAACAGCTTTATACTTAAATTTATAGGAGCGTTGTTTTGACCCGGCTTAATGATGTCTAAAATGTCGTCTGCAAAACTTAATTTATTACAATTGCTTAAAGCTAAATACACAGCTTAAGATCCATCGTTATTTATTGTAAAATATGTTACATATAACGGTTTATTTTGAGTTGAATTTGTATTTATTAATTTATTTAAGACTTTAATATATTATAACGTAAAAACTGAGGGTAGTACACAGAGCAGACTAAATAGTACATGTAATTCTCTGTTAGGCGACCCTGGGTGTGAAATTTAATATGTACACACAAATGTACGTACGTATGTACTAGGTGTTAAAAAATTTATTTTGGCCTAGAAGTCCGTCTAGGTACGTACCACACTCTCTCCTATTCCTAAGCTAAATAAGGCTTGTATTGGGTTCCACTCTGAAGGGAAGAGAGAGAAAGTATAATTACGGGATGTGAAGCACTCCATCTTAGTTCTCAGAGGTGACAACGTATCTGTAGCCTTTGTTTGAAGTTGGCTGCAGTTGTCAATGGACTGAAGTCGCCGCTTACCATCAGGGAACTCTTACTTCGTTCGTGTTTGTAACCCTTACTCTATATAAAAAAATGTTAAACTTAATTCAAACTTCTCTCATCCTGAGCTCATTAATTCTTCAAGTATTTCATTGGATACGGACAGGTTTGGACAAGTTTGTAACCCTGCGAGTCAAAGCCATGTATGTGGTTGAGCAATGCTACAGCTTATCATGGCTGCGACACAAATGGGTCCAGTCGAGAGAGGAAGAAATACACTCGCTTATAGTATAGTAGAGCCATGCTGCATCTATATTATGCTTGTAGCACGAATGGGTCTGCTCGACGGTGGAAGGACCACGCTCTCACAGAATACCAGCGTTAAGAGTTTTTTTTTTTCATGGACGCTATCTACCAGGAGCACATATTCATTTGTGAGTAGTTATACATTAATAAAATGGCGTTCGGAAAGATGTATTAGTATATTACGCACCGAGGGAGGAAGTCATGTCATAATTACCTGCGTGGTATTGTCACCCAAACCGAAGGCGAGGGTGATAAGAACGCGGGTTGCGATGTCGTACTTTCCTCCCGTTTTGCGTAAACTATATTTTATCATGCCTTGATCAAAATGAATGTATCTTAAAATATATCGTGACAAATTATACTTCTGACGTTTAAAAAAAAATGAGCTAGAAATTTCACACATGCGTAATAAATTAAGTCTCTGAAAGTAGGTTCGAACTTTCGATCAAGTATAATAATAAATATTTTCATTGAAAAATTAATAACGAGACACAGCTGCTTTGTTGATAAAATTACGTTTTAATGTCAATTTTCTCGTATTTCTCCGACGATGTTTTCTAATAGCTTTTCAAAGGACCTTAGTAATATTGGACCGCTTTCAAATTCTGAAACCGGCAAAGTAAATCTTTAAAATTATATTTTTAGTACTTGTACCTAATATTTTCAGAATTTTCATCAATATTTTTAATAATTTATTTTTTCGTACGTTACATATATTAAATTTTCGTTTATTAACTTACAGACCCAATTTAACATAATATTAACTTTCTTAAATTTTTGTCGAACAGAATTCTTCACATTGAGCTAATTAATAGCTCTTATAGCACTTTTCTACAAAACAAAGATTCCGTACGATATTATGCTGTGAAATAAAATAAAATAAGAATAAACTAATCTACGAGTAGTTGTTTCATAACTGGTAAGTATTATAATATTTTACACAACATATGCTGCAGAATTAAGGCTGCTTGTTCTTACGATACTATGTTTTTGCTATACTACTAAGTACTAATAATAATTGTTACCATATACCGTAAAAAAAACATCATTTTTTTTGCAAACAGCCATTATCTAAAACAGTGAAATATATCTTTCACGAAGACACCACAGCGTTATTCCCGATGAAATCCTAAATCGCAGTTCAAAAGTTTATTTAATACTTTATAATTGTTATCTTATAAATAAATATGCTCATCGTCTTAAAACTTTTAAGTATTTCGTATCGCAAAGAAAAAGGTCACAAGGGTTCATATTGTCAACTATTAACGTTACATTTATACATCTTTATTCTATACATAAGTATTAATAAAATTGAAGTGTCAATCAATGTTCTTTTCTAAAGGGCCGGCAACGCACCTGCAATTCTCCTGGTGTTGCGGTTGATCATGGGCGGCGGTAGTCACTTAACATCAGCTGAGCCGCGTGCTCGTTTGCCTCCTCCCTTCTATAAAAAATACCAGGTGTGATCTAGGCAATATTTTATTTAAGAACTTGAAGATTTTTAATGTTATAAATAAAACAAATAATATAAAATACTACAAATCACTGAACCTACACGCACAGAGGCATTACGGCGATCTCATTGCTCCATAAACTTCTAAAAATGGGAGAGGATCTGTGTGTCTATGCTACTTATATATGCTATTTGACAAATATTATATTTTATTATCAACTTTACAGCCATTTACAAGTCCTCTGCTGAATATGGGTTTGACTAAGTAACGCCACAGTGCATGGTCCTGAGCCACCAGTATCCATCGAATTCCTGCATGCCTTATCAAGCACTCCTCCTTACCACTCCAATCTAGTGGGAGTTCGCTCACCACTCCACTTGTTGGGACGAGGCTGATATAATGTTATATTCATAAAAGGCAACATGCGTTTTCGACTAAGCTTCCTGACAATTAATTTAATTACTTGCTGTTAGGCCAGTGGCATTTATACTGTAGGGCTAGGCGGGGCAGTGTCCCCCAGCCCAAAAACTCAAGGGACCCCTCGGTCTCCATGTTAGTTATAAAATATCCCAGTTGAATAAAGATTTTTCAATTTGTAACTTCTTGACGCCGGAACAACAAATCTCGATCGTTTCGAACTGAACTCACAAAAATTTCTTCAACCTCCAAAACATAACAAGTTTTTAGCAAGGCAACTCAATTGTTTATGTAGGGAATTCCCCTAAGCGAATGATCCTTCTTCATAAATCCGGTCAAGTGTTATAGCCAATTGTACTCTGAATTGATGCATTTGATTTTATTTCACGTAACCTATTTATATTGAATAAGTGACAAAAGAGCTCACAGTCCACTTGATGGTAAATGGATGCTGTAACCCACAGACATCTTTATTTATCCTCGATTAAGAATAAAACTGCAGATGTACTGTCACTCATCAGAATCAATATGGAATATCTCGTTTCTAGTATGTGTCTCCAGTTCTTTACACTCACTATACGAAAAAAACAGCATTATGCTACTATTTTACGCTGGTATTTTGAGAGAGCGTGCTCCCTGTCGAGCCGATCCATTCATGCTACAACTAGAATATGAATGATAATAACCCCTGAAAAGGGTGATCGCAACCAAGCTATTTCTAATTTAGTTTGTGTTGTTAATTGTAACATACATGATTGTAAGCTATTATTTGAAAAAAAAATTGTTCCGCTGGGTTTGTTACTGGTTCTTCCCAGGACAGAGGTGTTTTTGTGATCAAATGGTAAATGAAAAAAGTGACTTTCAATAAGTATTGTTTAAAATCTATATTAAATAAAAAAGTTTCTGTTTCTGTTTCCGGTTGTTTGTTCATATGCAGTTTATATAAAAGTATGTAAAACTCCACACTCCGCGACACAGAAAGTTCGAAAAAAAACCGGAAATTTTTTATCATTATTTACTTTGAGTATAAGTTATATTCAAGCAATTTTAACAAAATAACCAAGCTACATTTTTTGTTTTCCACTGTCTTGATAAAACTAAAACTAACTATTCTTAACAAAGGAAACTTTAAACGCGGTTAAATCGCAACAGAATACAACGCTATAAAGAAACAGAATAATTTAACGTGTATTAAATCTTTGCAGTTACTCACTTCTTAGCTCTTTTCCATGACATTATAAAGAGGTTATTGAAAATTGTATGAAAATATGTCTTTCAGCTCGAATTTCGGCTACGGCGGCCAGTCTCAAATAAAATAGATAAATGTGTAACACAGGGTTATAGTAAAAATAACTCAATCATCAGAAGTGACTACTAAGTGAAGTAATTTCTAAACTAACGCAACTGCAACCGAGTAATGACCGGCGTAAAAGAATCAATCACCACATTATTTTCCATGAGTGACGTAAGAGACGACTATGTGATATGCTAAATAGATTTTATGGCTTTCGATAGATGGCGGTACTAGCATCTCGAAACGCCAGGCGTAAAATATCTGATTGTCGACGGGAAGCGGGACAAAGGTGCGCTCGTTTTACTGCGATCATCTATACGCCGAGCATGAAGATTAAGGATGGCTTTAACTTAAGGAATGGCCCTTCCTACATTGGGTGAGGCTCATGATCAGCTGATAACTTTAACGGGCTGATGGAGAAGAAGAAGATGATGTGACGCTTATCTGTAACCTTAGTTAACATGTAACCCTATTATTTTTTATAAGATTGAACGAGAAACGTGTGGCAATCTCACTTTTTGAACATCTGATGGTACGTAACTACTGCAGCCTATGTATACCTGCAACTAAATTCAAAACAAAGAAGGTTACAGGTGAGTTATCCTCTCTGAGAACCAAGTGAAGAAGCCTGTAATTATACTGGTTCTCTTTACCCTTTAGAGTGGAACTACTGATGTTTGGCACCAGAAATAGGTAAAGGAAAAAAAGAAAGAGCAGACGGCCTAGACAGCAAGAAGTTCTACCACCTAGTTAAGAGTTACTACCTAAACCTAGTATTTTTTTTCACTGTGGCTAAGGTATAAACTTCAAGAATACCATTAATAATTTAAAATTAATGTACCTATATTTTCATTTAAAATTATAATACAATTGTAAACGTAATTCCACAAACAATTATCACAATACCCTTCAAGTAAGGTTTCTCATTTAAGCATTTAATATTCGTGAGATATTGAGTCAATTTGAATAAAGCTAACATTGTTCTCACACGAAAACACGCATCAAGTTACAGTTTACGTTCCACCAGCATCGTTCCGCTTATTTAGTATCTCGAAATTCCGCAGTATTTTCTAGAACATAGCAAAATAACTTCTCAGAGTTTGTTCTATAACTATATAAGCTGTGTTCGACGTTCAACATAGACACTTTAATCGATTTAGGAAGTTTTAAGCAAATTGTGTTTATACACACATCTGGAAAATAAGATAAATATAATTAAAATAAATTTTGACAACTGTCAGACCAACATAATAACTTTTCAACGAAGTAGAGCCGTACGAGTTGTATTATAGCTGCACCACAAATGGGTCACCCACAGAATACCAGCACTGTGCTACTATTTTATGTTGTTTCCTGTAACATTGAGAATCGGAGACCTGTTTTTCATATAGGATGAGGGTGACAAACGAGCACACAGTCCACCTGATTGTAAGTGAATGTTGTGGCCCATAGAAATCTACATTTATCCTCGATTAAGAATCAAAATGTAGATGCGTTGACACCCCTGAGAACTGAGATAGAACGCTTCGTTTCCAGTAAAATGGGGCTCCGGTTCTCCACACTCACCATACGAAACACAGCAGCTTCATGCTGCTATTTTACGCTGGTATTTTGTGAAAGCATGGTCTTGGATCTACTACGTGTTATGGAGGTAACAAGATATTTCATCTCTGACTACGCGTGTGTTTTATGATTCTTAGTAGATGATAGATGTGTTTATGGGATACAGCATTAACTTAACATCAGATGGACTGTGTGCTTGTTTGTACTTATTAATAATTAATACTATTTACTTGAATGTGGTATATTCAATAGTACAATAGTGTATTTTGAAAGGGGTACGTAATTATTATATTCTTTTTTATTCATTACAGAGAACTTATAATATAAATTATAATTAGGGTGATATTTCCATAGTTGGCACTTCAATGAGTCCAAATTGTAAAATACCTTTTCGAAAAACCAATTATATATTATATACATACATATATTATATAAGAACATGTTCCTTAAAATATAGAATAAAGATAGATAAAATGCGGTTTCGATATGTTTATTTTTTTAATGTTATTACAATTAATCACTTAAAATATATACAAAGGATCACTTAAAATGATCTCGAGTCAAACTACTATCGGCAAAGGTTATCGGCAAAGGTAATATAATTTGAAATCAAAAATGCATGAAAACAATTCCTTTTAGTATTTTTGTTTTTCGTAGAAAATGTCACAAATGTTACCGTTACAGCCTAAAAAAGTGCTAAGCATAGGCCTACCTCATATATCCCCTCATTCGGGTGATAATTGCCATAGTTGCCAAGAATGGCAGGCAGGTTGGCAAACGCAGTTTTTTATTTTGAGTTGTTATTAGGAAGGTGCTGCTTCTCATCTCCATGATTGTTTCCCCATTGCCGTCTCTTACGGTACCCATGGGATCATATCGTACCGCGTAGTGATTAGACAAGATATTCTTACACTATACTACCGAAAACCCATCAGTCATTGAATGTGATCACACATTTTCATAATGTTTAATCGTAACTTATTATAAGCCATTGCTTCACTTAAATACCACCACTTAGTCAACACACAATACTTACCACCAAGTAGTGATGAAGCCATGTTTTAATAACACAATTTTTCTTAGTGTAACACAAGCTTATTTACTCTTGCCTTGAAGACACCCACATTGTAATCGACCAGAATAAAATACGCTGGCAAATAATTTTACTCCCTTGGTGTACGCATTACGAAAAAGGAAGTGAACCGCTTAGTTCCAATACTTGTAATGTCGAAAACAAAGGGGTGAAGACCCGAAAAACGTGTGGTTGTCCGATGGTGTAAAGAGAAGGTTGGAAATAAATCATGTAATTCTTGTGTAGAATAGGAAACAAACTCTAGTACCAGACGATAAGATAAGTCAACATGGCACATTTATCCTCGATTGTAAAAGTGTAGATATGTTGCCTCCTTGAGTACTTAGGTGAAATCCCTACCAGTAAAAGTTAGATAGTTGCTATTAAATTAACCTGTGGTAAAAGCGTCTCAACTAGATAAATATAGTTTAAAATAAAATGTATTAAAACAAATTCTGGATTTAAACGAAAGCAGTCGAATGTTTAAACGAAATCCTTATGATGTAAAACGTTTGAAATGTTAATTTTGTTACGGTTTTCATAAATCAACAGAGCATAAAAATCGAGTGAAACGGAAAATTCTGCTCAGCGAATATCTTCTATATCTATATTATATTTTATATCTGCTATGCCAGTATACATATAACGCAATACCAGCTCTCGTATAATGAGTTGGTTTATAGATAAAAGCCCTTATGAATTTATTGTTTCATTAGCCGTAAAAAGCAAAATGTTTGTTATTCTATATTTTAGCTAAAATTATTTAATAATAACAAGTGATTTTGAAAGTTTTGACATTAACTTGTGCGTCAACGGATTATTGCTCCTGATTTTAACGATGCGATTTTGTGTATGTATTACGTGAACAGTTTATTCTTTTGCTTTAATATGCTATTTATAGCATTGTATTGACTTTTAAGTTGTAAAGCTGTTATTAAATAAACAAAAAACTTGTTAATAAACTAAACACTTGTGGGTTTTAGAGCTTTTATGTATTTTTTTTAAAAAATTGAAGGAATAAGCAAACTTATTGTAAATAGCTACTGCTGCTCATGAACACTTGTAACCAACTTTATGTAAAGAACACTAAGTTGTTGCATCTTGGGGCTTAAACTAGTTAAAATGGTGGCACCTACTCAAGCAGAGTTCAAGGCAAAAAAGAAGTCATTACATCTAGCAAACCGCGGTAGATCAGGGTCTAAGTGCTCGCTGTAAATTTGACAGCACGGGAGTAACCCGGGTTCGATCCCCGCCGGCACCAATGAAATTGTTAATTGCAATTTTAAGTGCGGAGTTACCACGTGCTCAGCGGTGAAGGAAAACATCGTGAGGAAACCTGCATGTCTAAGAAATAAGAAAAAATATTACAAAAACATGTGAAGTTCGCAACACGCATTGGCGCAGCGCAGTGGACATTTCCTTACTTTTGCTCCGCAGTAGGGCGCACATTGGCTGTAACTTAAAATCTAGTAGGAAGTTCTTTGTATGCACCAGCTATATTCATATTTGACACCTCTTATAATATTTGACAGTTTTCGTGATGGCGGAAATTGTTCAAGAAATATCTTTTATATACGTGGTAGAACGATACTAAAGCTGAATTATGGCTACAGCATAAATAGCTCGGTTCTATCGGGGACGGATCACGCTATCACATAATACAAGCGTTAAATACATTGAGCTATTATGTACTACGTACTAGGGTCGACACTGCATTCAGCCACTCTGTTCCATTCAACTGCGGTGCTTACGCCGCACGAGTTATTACGTGTTGCATTGATTGAAAAAAAATCTCTTGATAAAATATGTCACCGTGTGTACTTAGATATTGCACAGATAATTCAAGAAATGTCAGTAAATACCAATGAATTACTTTTCATCGGTTAATAAGATACTTAATCAATAAAAAAATTATTATAGATAAATAATAAAACAAATTATTCCTAAGACGCCATCTCGTGTCATGGAATATAGATTATAAAATTAATTTATTCAGATGCGACATTTATTTGGGTATTTAAGTATAGGACGAATATATTATTATCCACTTTTTTTTGTAGAAACATATATAAGTTATCATAATTAGGCTAAATTTTTTTATATCCACTCATTATTCTTTTATTTTATTTTTATGTTTCCACATCAAAGTCAAAGTGGAATAAATTCGTCCATTTTTAGCTCTCACGTGCCCAGCATTTATGAACGACTCTTATTCTAATTTAAATAAATATATTTGTAATTTAAATGTTATATTAATATTATTAATTTTTGTTAAACATACA
The DNA here is from genome assembly GCA_907164705.1 of Parnassius apollo. NCBI lineage: Eukaryota > Metazoa > Arthropoda > Insecta > Lepidoptera > Papilionidae > Parnassius > Parnassius apollo. The sequence continues at coordinate 1,410,338 of CAJQZP010000835.1, forward strand.
TTTAGTATGTTTTTTATATTTGACAGATACCTGTTAAAATATTCAGATAAAATATCATTAAAATGTAATTGGGAGATAATATTATGTAATATTATAATAAATAAGCAAATATAATATACAAAATAAATGATAAAATTTAAAAATTGTTCTCGATATAATTTACCTATTTAACAATACAATCTGCCATTACTAACTGATCATTCTACCTTTGTTAATTCTATGATAAAATTACCAACCGCGCGAACCCATAGTAGTGCACTTTTTTGTTTGAAATAGCTGTTCTATACGTAAGTACATATTACTTCAATAGTTAAATAGCAACTCAATGCAGCTATGTTGATGTTCGGCACAGCGCTGAAGTAGGGTTAGCCACTACTTCAGCGCTGTGCTGAACATCTTCCCAGCTTCGACCACAGAATACCGAAGCAATGTCATGTGCATACGAGATCACGTGTTTTTGTAGCGGCATATTACAAAGGCTGTTTACAAAAGATAGAGTCTGGCATAAAACACTCCCCTGTAGTTTTGACTACAGTGCTGTCCTATTTTGATCCATTGTCGCGGTTTTATAAGTAATCTTTAAATAAATTTGTGTGCTTACCTCGTACATAGTAAAAACAGAATAGTAGGATTCCCGCGCCGCGCGAGACTTAAATGCCAACTGTTGCAGGGTTATCACTGTCTTTTTTTAACCGCTAAGTCTCATTTAGTTTTATAAGAAGTTATAACATTTACAAGTATAATACATACGGATACGTACTTATGCATAATATTTGTTAATCATTTCTTTGGTTTCCTCTCAGAATAAATGTTTGCAAAAAAAAAACAACTTTACATTACAACAAATGCCAAATAACTAAAATACGAGTAGGGTAAAGGCGGGATAGATGCCCCACTTTTGGAAATATCCTTCTAATTTAAAAAGAAACAATGTTATCTAAATAATGTCTACGAATTTAGCCAGTTTAATCCTTTATGTTTAACTGTGATATGTATTTTTGGCTCTACAAATTCCAGATTTTGCAAATTTTAGGTTTTTGTGGAACTCCTTGGGTTTTGGGGATGACAATGCCCCTACCCGTATGGATAGATGCCCCACAATGAAAATACGAAGAAGGATAGATGCCTGCGGCGCGGGATAGATGCCCTTCATACTGTATAAACGAAAAACTCAACCAAACTTTTATGAGGTTTTGAGGAAAATTTGTGTTTTAGCAGTAGAAAGCTACTCCTAAAACAGAAATTGTTTCCAAGAAACATGGGCCTAATAATGAAAAGCATTTTGCAGTTTTTAATAATTATTTTTCTATTGTCATCGTTAGCATATAATTCTACATATTTTAGATCAAATAAAATAACCATACATAATAAAAACATTTGTTTAACAAAATGTAGGTAGACCGCTCCCCTGTGCTCCGCAGGCGAAGTCTCAATGAAGCGGTTGTGTGCTTCGTTGTTGTTCCAGTGTCTGCTTCGTTGTATTTTTAGCAGCATAACGTCTTCGCAATGTTCTTGATTGAATCCCAAATTGTCGGGATATTTCTTTTATCCCCATGGTATTTCTATTAATTTCGTCGAAAGATGAATGCAATTGTTCTGTCGTCCAAGAACATACTATTCGTATTTTCGTGGCATGGTTCTGCTACAATCATTAAAAAGTGCAAAACACACACACACACTTGTATATATATATATGTGTGTGTGTGTGTATATATATATACGTGTGTGTGTGTGTGTAGACACATCAAAATATAACAGAACACAAAAATATGTTCAAAATATACCCTTTAACCCTAGAAGCCTTATCTACGTCTGCGAGGTGTACACGCATTCGGAAACTGTCTATCTTTTTATAACGGGTGAAGTTGGTGATTTGTGCGGCTTAGTCAACTCAGTGGCCTCTTAGAGCCTGCTGATAGTGCCCGTATTGCTAAGGTAAGTGCCGCCCATTTTGACTTATTGACATGTAGTACGCCTGCGAGGCGTATGTCTAGGCTTTGTGTAACTATTGACTTAGATTGTGTGATTACGCTATTATTAGTTTTTTTGCGTTTTTATGGTTATATTGACATTGTTTTAGATAAAATATATCAAGGTCAAAACGGCTAAACAGGGCCAATGTTTTGGCGATATCAGATGAAGAAAATCATGGTTCTCTGAGAGGTTCTGCGTCAGAAGAGGAGGATGTTCTAAGTGAAGACGAGAACGATTATGTTACTGACGAGATCTTCTCTTTACGATCTGATTCCACTGAAAAAACTGTCACAACAACTGGTGCAGCAGCTCACTCATCTACTCCTGCTCATTTTCAACCTATAAGTCTTGGATTTTGACATCTCAAGACTTATACGTCGTATCTCCGGAGATATACTTCGCGGTTAGAACGAATGTTTGGTCGACTACCAAGGGTCAATCATCTCAGAGAACTTCAGCAATGAATATGATCAAGAACAGTAAAAAAACCTACATAGAAGAAAGTTTATGAAGCAGCTCAACACAGATTTGGTTAAGCCTTGGATGGAGATGAGACTTGAAGCGCCGACTTTGAAAAGATCTTTACGAGAATACATAAGCCATATTGTCGTAAAATCTACTGATGAAGTAATGATGTTCAGAAGGGAGAACCTGAGCCCAAAAACCGTAAATGCTGCACGTTTTGCTCTTACAAAAAAAGAGAATGCGTAAATTAGTGTGTTATAAGTACAAAAAGTCAGTATGTTGCGAGCACAAGGTTTATTTGTGTGTAGACTGCTCTAAGCTTTAACTAGTTTATGAAAGTCTGACTTAATTTAATAATTATGCTAAGAAAAAGTCATTATATAGTAAAAAACTTATAAGCTAGTTAAAAAAAATGATGTTACCGTTGATTAATCAGAAGTTACTTTTTTTGTTCGAATATCAGCAGATTGTTCTATTTTGTTGTAATATAAATAGCTGTGATTGGAGTCTCCATTAATGAATCTGTGTTTTGTTACTAGAATAAATGCCTATCATACGGGTCCTTAAAAAATCGCAAATAATTATACTTTAGGCCAGAAATAGTTATTTATATATGCACGCCTCTGAGGCGTATGTTAAGGCTTTATGTATCTCTGAGATAAATTAGGCTTCTAGGGTTAACACAATACCTAAACCTATGTGTACACATGGTGTAAGGAGGGATAGATAGGGGCACCTATACCTCGAAAAATCGGGGCAACTATCCTTTTTGATAGGGATAGATGCCCAAGTATTTTTTTAAATAAATAAAAAATAAAAGAGCAACTGTTTACATCTAGATGCATACTTGATGAATCAGTTTATTGACGTAATAAATAATATAATGGAATTAATGACTACTTATAAAGTTATACAACAGCAAATACTAACCTTCCAAACTTTGACGTGTTTGTAAAGTTCGCCGCGGAAATGAATGCACACACAAGCGAAACACATCCTCACTATACGATGGCCCGTGGCTAGCAGAGGTGCGGGGTGCCTGTGGCTCTTAGTTATACTATTATTTCTTAGTCGCGAGTTTGGGGAGTCAGGTTTTTTGAAAATGGAGCAACAATCCTACAGGGGCATCTATCCCGCCTTTACGCTAATTTAATACTGAGCATATGGTGTCAGCTCAGATTTAATGTTTAAAATTAATTTGATCTGATGTAATATGACAATTAATGTACTTATGAGGATTATATTATATGTATCTACGAGTATGTATAGATATAGTAATATAAACTATTTATAAAAAGCTAATTTACTTAAACAAACGCACATATTAAATTATTTTACATAAAGAAAAAAACTGCTAGCAAAATTTTATTATAATTCAACAGTCTCAAGCAAAGGTGATTGCCGAGCGCGGTGGTGGGCGTTCACGACTCGGTCCGATCTTCTCGACTTAGCAAGTGTTTTTGAGTGCGTGCTGTGGCTCATGCGCACGAGTCCGCACTGGCACGTGACAGGCATGCACACATATTAACGGCTTTCGGTACATTTCTTATAAGATAGCCAACTATTCTGTTTTTACTATGCCTCGTATGCCTTTTGTTAAATTTTCGCTATCAAAGGCTTTTTATATATCACGTAAACTGTTTTATATTTGGTGGATATGAACTAACTCGGTAAAGTCGTTCAGAAAATACGAGTCCACAATCAGTAACAGACGCACCAATGATTATATTTATACTAGGGATTAACCCAGGCTTCGCGTAGGTGATTTCTGGATCTTAACAATGCCACATACCGGTTCCAATCGTGAATTTTAGAATCAACTTGATGACGCACACAAAACTTCATCAAAATTGGCCCAGCCGTTTAGAAAGATTCAGTCACATACACAAAAAGAACAAACACACACACACACACACACACACACATATATATATATATATATATATATATATATATATATATATAGAATTGATTAAAGTGTCTGCTTGTAATAATAACTGCCGTATATTAGGTTGAGGTGGTTATATATATTCCATTAAGACATGAATATCGATTTTTTTAAAGTCTGACTCTCTGTCCTGAAATGTTCTATATCTGTACACCGATTATGATGAAAAATTTTATGAAAAAACGTCAAGTATTTTTTTTTTCAAATAACAAAACATTGTAAATTATGTGGTATTAATAGATCCTATCCAGACGGAGCCGGGACGGGTGGCTAGTAATATTATATTTGTGAGAGTGTTGATTTATTAGTACTTCTTTTATGCAACAGATCAACATTATTTTTACATAGAGTTACTTGGACGACGGAGAGTGACATGGACTATTTTTCCGGAAAAATGCATAGTTCCGAACGAACAAATCGAGATTGTATTTCTGTAATCACCGCTTCATGCGAAATGACTGGTCGATTTTTTTAAATTGATGTCGATAGTGTGAGTAGTTGGCGATGGTAGCAAAATCCCATATTTATGAAAGATTAAAAAAAAGGGAAAAGGAAGGTCAAAAAGAGTAAAATAATATTTCCCGTACCGGGAATCGAACCCGAGCCTCCTGGGTGAAAGCCAGGTATCCTAGCCACTAGACCATACGGGACTTACAACCAATTTGTAAAAATATTATTAAAACCTAATGAGTGGATATGCTATGCTGTTTTATACGTAGTAGAGTCATGCTGTAACTATATTTGTATAGCACGAATACGTCAGTTCGACCGGGGAAAGACCACGCTCTCACAGGATACCAGCGTAAAATAGCAGTTCAGTGCTGCTGTGTTTCGTATTGTGAGTGTAGAGAACCAGAGACTAGTGATGCAACGAATACGAATACGAATATTCGTATTCGCCGAATAGTAGACATTTACCGAATATTCGTATTCGGCGAATACTACGCACGTACGCAATTGTACGCAGCTCTAAATACTGGCAGACTTTGAAATCGCGCGTCGTCGACGCATAAAAAATACGACGTTTGCATGGACCCTTAGCTCCTTAGCCGCAACGATGGCTACACAAGGGCGGGGAAGATATTACTTATTTTATCACTGAAACAACTGAAAGATTCTCAACAAGCTAACAATATACCGACACATGTTTTGTTTCAAGATGTTGAAACTAGGTAGGACTCAACATATCAGATGTGGAAGAGATTACATGAATAACGCAAAGCGATTCAAGATGTTTTACCATGTTTACCAAATTGTCGTCATGAAATGTCAGCAAAACAATGAACTCTTGTGAGCCGAATTATTGATATTCTGGCCAATATGGACGAAGTTACTAAAGAGCTAAGCAAAGAATCAACGACATTATCTCGAGCAACCCCAAAAATACGAAGTCTTAAATCTTGCCTCTGATCCATTGACCTTTTATTTGGAGAGATGTCCATTTTTCAAGGCTGAATAAACTAGCCCAATTATATTTTTCACTGAAACCATTTACAGTCGCCTCGGAAAGGCTTCTTCGATGGCTGGGAACATCGAGACTGACAAAATAAATCGCCTCAAACCAGAAAATCTACAAATTTTATGTTTATTAAATAAAAAATTGCCTGTGGTAAATTTAAATTATTAGAACAATAGAACATCATCAAATAAGTTAGATTTTCGATACCATGGCAAGATATTCATATTCGTCGAATAGTAGGTTTGATATTCGTATTCGTATTTCCCCTTTTATTGGAAACGAGGCATTCCATCTTCGTCCTAATGGGTGGCAACGCATCTGCATTTTGACTCTTAATCGAAGATAGATGTAGATGTTTATGGGCCACGTCATACACATACCATCAGGTGAAGCGTCTCGTTTGTCACTCAATTTCTATAAAAAAAAAATTAATTATTTTAAACTTTGAATAGAATACAATATTAAGTAAATAACATTTATATATGTTTTACTTTATTTTTATTATATTTAGCAATTTATATAATTTCATGTAAGATTGTATGTATTTTATTGCATGTATTGTCTAAATCGCAATATATATATATCACCACCTACCTAGTTCTCACTTCTTCCTTTCACCTTTCCTAAATCCTGAATCCAAAGTACACAATATTATAATCTTTTGTGTTGTTAACTGTATATTTGTTTGTGGTGTACAATAAAAGTATATTCATTCATTCATTCATTCATTCATTAACATGACTGAAAATAATTTTATGCGTACTAAACATTAATATGAATTAGGTTTTTTTTTAAATATAATTTTGGCTTTCGAAAACTTGATACTATGTAGGTATAAAACTTATTTCTAATCTAATATTTGCTCAAAAATCGCAAGTAATTCTCCTCGAGTTACATCAAGAAGTTTGGAGTGATATAATCAAATTTTAATAATATATTTTGAAGGATCTTGAATAGAGGCGAGGAATATTGCTCTTAATAAGTGATGTATCATAATAAAGACCGCTTAATGTGCTCCAGAAGCTTTATTATATAAGTACCTAAAAAGCCTTTGGTAGATAATTCTGCATATTTAACATTTTATTATGGATCCAAGTGAAAAATTGACGATAAGATGTAACAAATGTGGAGTTTATTACGAATGAATAAATTAATAATTATTATTCAATATAGATTATTTTATAATACTCATTCAATATAATTTTTTTATTTACCACTGGTTTAGAAAATACCTCCATCTCGGGAAGAACCAACAACATACCCAGCAGGATTTATTTTTTAAACTTATTTCACTTTTACAATAATTTGGTACAATTTTTTAAATGAGTTTTAATAGAACTAACATGGTAGCGATCACCTAATTCCCAGCGATTATTTTAATTTATGTATTTTTTGACATTATAATAACTCATTTTGTAAAATATTTCTTTAATAAAACTTTTAAACCCGTTTATTGACAAAGGACATTGCTCTGCGCCAATACATTGTTCGCCCTCGAAATAAAGAGACGTCTACATCTGTCCTCGATTACGAAAGAAAATGCAGAAGCGTTTTCACCCTTGAGGACTAAAATTGAATGTTTCGTTTCACCATACGAAACAGCAGCATTACGCTGCTATTTTATGCTGGCGTTCTGTGAAAGCGTGGTCTTACCCCGGTCCAGCCAACCCATTAGTGCTAACCGTAATAAAGCTGCATCGTGGCCCTACCACTTTTCTAAACGTTCATTAGAAAACTCTAAATAATGATCATGATATATATAGATACATATTTCGTAGGTTTTGTTCACTTCAACATTATTATATTTAAAATCAAGTATGACATCATTCATTAGGTATAATAAGTTTTTTAAATTATACTTTTAGGAAATAATATATAGGAATATAAAAATGATGTTTGATTTTTTTATTGTAGCTTTTATTTGCACTTATATTTTAAATAAATTCAAATTATGATTCAGATTAAAAATATGCACCAGTTTATTAAAAATTCAAAAGATCGTTTGCAATCGATTGGTTACCCCAAATCATCTTTCGACACCACATGATTTTCGAAGTAGTTTGACGAAGCTGTCGGCGATTAATGATTATTCGAATAGAATTCCTTTAACGTTCAGTTTCGTATTTTGACAAATTAAAGGCATTGGCTCTTTCGCGTATTTTAAGCTGCATGAAATCATATAAAAAGTAACAAGGCAGCTTATTGCAGAAATATAATGAAACATTGAAATACATAAAATATTAAAAAAACTACAATAAAAAAAAACAAAAATTTAAAATATCTTACAGTCCTACACCCCATGGTGTCGTACATATTAAGTAAATATTAAAATATCGTGTCAAGGTTTCTAATAAAAGGAAAAATGTTTTTCTCATAAAGGGGCACCTCTATGAGAAAAACGTTGTTTTCATTCATCAGCAAATAATACTAAATCATGATTGTCCCCTACAAGATAAGGTAAGTCATTAATATAGATTAAGAACAGAAATGGGCCAAGAATCGAGCCCTGATGAACGCCCATTGATACTATCGATCCAGAGGAAACTTTGCCATTGATAACGAATTTTTGAGTTCTGTTATTTAAAGATAAAATAGTAAGTCTAAGCGCAATATTTTTTCTCTATATTTTAACCCCCGACGAAAAAGTAGGATGTTATATGGTTAACGTGTGTATCTGTGTTTCTGTGTATGTGTTTATGTTTGTGTTTGTGTATGTGGCATAGTAGCTCCTTAACGGATGAACCAGTTTAGTTTTAGCACGATAAGTAACTTTAGTGGAAGTGAGTGAATTATTTATTGCAAAATTCCAGGACATACATACAAGTGAAGTAAAATAAACCTTAAAAAAATACCACTTGGTTTTATTATGGACCGGTTAAACTCTATATCCAATAGCTGATTAATAAAAGCCATAATTTCCTTTTACAAAGCAACAATGCGTATATAAAGTGACGTTTTAAATATTTTATACGTGGTAGAGCCATGCTGCAGTGATTTTGTAGTATAGTTGTAGCACAAATGGGTCGACTCGACCGGGGAGGGACCACGCTCTCTCAGGATAGAGCGAGTGAAAGTAGTAGTAGTGAGTGTAAAGAACCGGAGACTCTTTTTACTGAAAACGCGGCATTCCATCTTAGTCGTCACGGGTGACAACGCATTTGCATTTCGATTTGTAATCGAGGATAGATGTAGATGTCTATGGGCCGCAGCAACCACTTACCATCAGGTGGACAGTGTGCTCGTTTTCACCATATCCTATAAAAATATTTAAATACGTTTGCATTTTACAAGAAACTAAAATTTTGTTTTTAATCTCCCATCGATGCAAAATACATATCTGTCCGGAGAAGAAACGGTGAAAGAAACTCTTCTATTGTCATTCTGTCACGTCTATTTTAATCAAAATTGAGAGGAAATTAAAGCCCTTAGGTAATCAAAACATATTTTATAATAACATTGTACAACAAAACGAAAAATAGTATTCTGTTTTTTTGTGAAGGAATGGTATAGAAACGCTAAGAAGAACTTAGCAATCCTTTACAATTTATTTATTTATGCGTACCTTTGGTGAGTTGATGTGAACGAGCCCCCGAAGGTTTTTTTACAAAAAACAATCATCGCGTAGTACATGTCAGGCACACCTAATAAATACTACAAAAACTTTTAAGAAAATAACAAGCTACATTCGTAGTACTAACTGTAGCGGGTAATGTAATGCAAATTACGTAAACAAAGGACAGTTGAAGGCACGCCATGCATGCAGAGCTCTCCATATTATTTACAAAAGGAAGAAGTCTTTATTAAATATTTAAAATATCTTCCAGTTTTCTTCTGAGAGTTTTCTTTTGAGAGACTTCTCGACCTGGCATTCGCCGTCGGAAGATGAGTATGCCTTTCACCCGGTTCGGATAACAAACGGTAAACTAACTCTTAAATGAAATTTTACAATCGTCCTTTGGGAGGCGTAAAAGGAACTAGTAGAAAGACTGTGGGATATTGGGAAATACATACCGAATCAATCTCATGTTTCGATGAAATGGCGGTGTAACTATCTCGTATTTACCAGAGCCGTGGTAGCTCAGTTGGTAAATGCATCGTAAGCGAACAACCTGGGTTCTATCCCACCAGCACCACTGAAATTGTTAATTGCAATTTTAACTCAATATTAATAAATAATAATGTAATATGAATTAAAATTTGTTATAACAGGTAAAGTTTGCTGCTTGTGAAAATTAATTATTTTAATAAGATACAGTTAGGTGTGTATTTAATCTAATCTTATAAGCTTTCCTAATGTATACCTCTGTTAGCCTTTAAGTTGTGTGAAATGAATAAATAAATAAATTAAGGGTTAATTTATCACATACTTTGCGGTAAGGGAAAACATCGTAACGGAACTTGCGTGTCTGATGAGTAAATAATTAAGCTTACGTGAAATTTGCCAATAAGATAGCAAATACCCTGGTACATTGACATCAATATAACTCATAAAAAATAATTTTAAACACGTATGTATGCGTTAGTTATTTATTGACCTCGAGCCATTTATAAACAACTAGCGATCCGCCCCGGCTTCGCACGGATGATTTCTGGATCTTGACAACAGCACCACCTACCGGGCTCAATTATAAATTTTAATTATCAAGGAACTCACTCAAATACACACGAAAAATTTCATCAGAATTGTTTGAGCCAGTTTCGAGTTTCAGCGAGACTAACGGACATTAATTGATTTTTGTATATAGAGATTAGTATATCGCAATTATTGCATCACATAATAACCACGTATGTTAATTGATATCAATTACTAAACAGTATAGAACAATGTCCCTTAGTCACGTCTGTCTATGTATTCACTCAAAGCTTTAAATCTACTTGCTTAAAGATGTTAAAACTTAATAAGCTTAGATAATTAAATATATGAGAAAATAAAATAATCATCATACACATCATCAGCCATATCATTAAATTGAGCGGATGGTTGCAAAGTAACTATAAATATCTTTATTATAATGCATTTCCGCAAAATAACGCCTGATTCCATCAATTATTTTCCATGGGGTTTTCCTTTTTTCTATTGAAAAATTATAGAGAGCTTCACCAGAAAAGTCATATATTGTAGATGTATTACATATAGTCCGAAAAGTACAATCTGCCACTTTGCCTGGTGTTTGATACCCTTAGCGGTGCCAAGTTGACTGCCCGTATATTGAAGTACTGAAGTGTTTGTACAGTAGGGGTACGATGGCTACCCGAGTACAGAACCAGAGTTCGAAACCTATCCAACTGCAGAGAGGTGTAAGACAGGGTGACGTTATATCGCCGAAACTATTCACCGCTGCTATGGAAGACGTTACCAAGCTACTGGACTGGAAAGGATACGGTATTTACATCAATGGGGAGTACATACTCTCCTTCGATTTGCCGACGATATAGTGCTTATAGCAGAATCGCTGGAGGATCTAAGAACACTGACCTCAATAGTGTCTCCCAACGGATAGGTCTTAAGATGTACATGGGAAAAACAAAGATCATGTTCAATGTCCATGTCACACCTATGCCGGTAGTTGTTGGGAGCACTATGCTCGAAGTTGTTGACGAGTATGTTTACCTGGGACAACTAGTCCGATTAGGTCAGTTCAGTGGGAGCACTATGCTCGATGTTGTTGACGAGTATGTTTACCTGGGACAACTAGTCCGATTAGGTAAGTCCAACCCCGTTCGGAATACATACATCTTTTCGTCAGGTATACCTCAAAACTTCAAAACTAAATTGTATTGTATCAGTGCGTGTTGCCAGTGATGACTTATGGATCTGAGACGCGATCCTTCACTGATGACCGTATGAGGACGCTCAAGGTCGCTCAGCGAGCTATGGAGAGGGCTATGCTCGGGGTTTCTCTGAGTGATAACCTTAGAAATGAGGATATCCGCAGTAGAACGAGAGTGACTGACATAGCCCGACGGATTAGTAAGCTGAAGTGGCAATGGGATGTCCATATAGCTCGAAAAAATGACAACCGATGGGCAAAGAAGGTTCTCGAGTGGCAGCCTCGTACTGGTAGGCGTAGTGTAGGGTGACCCCCCACTAGATGAAGTGACGACCTGGTAAGACATGCAGGAAGTCGATGGATGCAGGTGGCTCAGGATCGTGCTTTGTGGCATTCCTTGGGGGAGGCCTATGTTCAGCAGTGGACTTGTGAAGGGCTGTAAATGATGAATGATTTTATGATATTTAGATATATGAGATTTTATGTACATAAATTACATATGGTTTAACATTATTCTACTAGTTGTTCGGTGCGGGACTCGAAAATTCGACCCGTAACGAAGCACCCAGATTCTTATTTACTGCACTACCCAGCCGTCAATAGATCATTATATAGGTAATCACAAAGACTTTCACCGCATGAAGTTAATAATCAATCTTTCTATTATGTAATGACGCGCTTGTTTGTAATCATGTAACTTTCGAACAACTCTATCGATTGAAGTTCTATTTATAAAATTTAATATGGTAGAATCCAAAAGCTTGGAGTTGAAGGCAAGTTATAAACAAAAAAAAACTCATATTCACAATATATGTAGGTTTTTCAAAAAAGAAAATCACAAAAACTTACACGATTGTTGGCGCTATGGTCGAGTTATTAATAAATTTTATATTTGCATTGTAAAAAGTCCTGAGTGAAAGCGGAATGTTATAGGACGTTAAATTTAATGATAGCCAGTAAAGGATAAATGAATAAGCAAATAATATAATAACATAACACGTAGACTTATATATATATTTTTTTTTTTTTCATAGAGTTCACGTATACTGATTGTTCTTGCAGAAGTTCACGGTAATAACTGGTTTCAAAGGTGACGATAAAATACAATTCAGGGAGCCAATAGAAAATCAGCGTTAGGTTTCCAAACTGACATCATGGTTCCCATCTTTTGACACCACCCTGGGGTAATAGTTTTAAGAATATATATCATAACTCCTAAATTACAGAACTGATTTCAATGAAATTTTGCACACTATGTGCAGTTTGGTCCAACTTGCGAGATAGGATAGTTTTAATCCGGTTATGCAACCCTCAATATTTTTTATTACGAATATAAGGATTTTTTATAGGAAAAAAAGGGTCGTCCCTGAGGGTCCAACGTCTGCCGTGCCAGCTAGTATATATATATATATATATATATATATATATATATATATATATATATATATATATATATATATTATAATTTTAAATGACGGTTTGTTCATTTTTGAAATTGTTTTTTTTTGTTTTGACTTCGTTTCTGTGTTTTCGTGCCTTGTGTGTCGCTCTCCTACTTTATGCTCATTTGCCGCCTATAGTAACCCTTAGTTGACGGCGTTTATAACAAGGAATAAATAAATAAGTAAATAATTACTTTTAAATAATGCTATCGACTACCCAAATCTAATTAATAAATTCTCTATAAAGGTACCCACACGGCTACCTCGTCATCCAATCGGAATACTAAAGTACTGTTACGAGCTAGAGGTTTGTGACAATAAAAACTGCCGATTGAATTACCAAAATTTACACTTTAATTCACTTTACACTAATTAAAACTTAAAACACTAATAATTAACCACACTGATTCACTTTATTTCGCTCCGTAGCTTCGCTTGTCTCGCCAAATTCAATACTGCCACGATCGCATCTTGCAGCGCTTTTAAATACACATTTTCACCGAAACATTCAGAATATTCAAGTAAATACGCGCGCCAACCGACCAGGCTCAGAAAGTTCGGGTGTGGGGCTTCCAGAAAGATGGCGCTGTTGGTCGAAAGTCAAGATTGACATTTTATAGGAAGCCCTCCTCGCTCTGGTCCCCGACACTAGATGGCGCTACTGCCGGGTACATGACATCAACTTAGGCGCGCAACAGTTCGTAAACATAAAATCTAGGTAAAAAACTTGCCAGTTTCCCGCTTGACACGTACCTATACGAGTATAAAATTAACTGATAACACAGATCTCGAAATTTTTAAGGACACCTTACATAATTATAAAATAAAATTATTTTGAGTGGGTGATGCACCTCTGTTGTGTATTTTATTTATATATGCTACATATATCTTTATTTGGTGTAGACTAGACTTTGACCTAAAATCTCCGGGACTGTCAGGGATCAGATGTTTTTATATAAAATCATTCATAATAGGGTCGACTCCATACCACTTCTGAGTGCAATAAATTTCGGATGCTAAAGGAAAAGTGCTAGAAAGAAACTTTTACTTTGTACTATGCACAAAATATGGCAAGAACAATTTTATAACTCGTGCATGTAATTCTTATAGTAACAACTTTTCACATGTTGATATATTTTCTCTGTCATACGGACATTTAAAAAGGAAATTGAAGCTGTAACGGATAATAGTTAAATTAATAGCTAAATTTATCACACATTACTTTGACTTAACTTCACTTTAATTTTTGCACACCTAAGTACGTCATGGTGTTCGCTTGTTGTCGATGCGTTACTTAACTGTGGAAACTTTATTGTTAAATGTAAGATTAATATTTATTATGTAATAGAATGACATTATGTATGATTGAAGATAAAATAAATATAAATAAAAAAAATATTCGCCTTTTTTTAAATTTTTACTTTTACCTTTATTTGCATTAAATTTAATCATATTGTGACAATCTGTAATTTGCAGTTCAATAAGCATTACATAGAAAGCTGTAGGATGTTTTTAGAAATAAATAAATTTATAAATAAAATATCGTCACTAGAAAGCCAATATTACTTAAGCGCCATTTTGGCCAAAATAAGTTATGTATTGGGTCTTACATAAAATTAGCGTTTTGTCGTACTGATCACTTTGATCTGAAATATCTCCTCTTTGTTTAAGAACTCAAAATTCAAATTATTAACATACACTTGAGTTTTGAAAACAGTCATTCATTTGTTTTTTCCTTATTATTTTTTTCTTTGTCATCGCATATTACCGCGCAATGGAAAACATGAAATATCGGTATATTTACGAGTACGAGTTCTACCGTAGCACCAGTGCTGCAGAAACAGCTCGAAGGACTAATGATGTGTACGGCGCTGGTGTCGCAAAACGTTTTTGGTTTCAACGTTTCCGTTCTGGAAATTTCGACCTTCAGAACCAACCCCATGGACAGCCGGAGACCAAAGTGGAAAATGAAGAATCAAAGGCTAGTGTGGAAGCGGATCCATCACAAAGCACTTCAGAGATAGCTGCAGGCTTTGGGGTAAGTGATAAAACTGTATTATTCCACTTGAAGGAAATCGGGAAAGTAAAAAACTTGAACGCGGGTACCTCATGAATTGAGTGAATCGAACTTGCAAACACGCGTCGACTGCTGTGTTACTTTGCTTAACTAACACAAAAATGAAGGGATTTTTGATCGAATCATTACTTGTTATGAAAAATGGATACTATACGATAATCGGAAGTGCTCGTCGCAATGACCGAACCCTAGGGACCCAGCCAAATCCTGCCCTAAGCGAAAATTGACTTAGAAAAAGTGACTTGTGAGTGTTTGGTGAACTAGCGCAAACCATCAGCAACTGCAAACCATGAAGGAAGAACTAGCTGCTAAACAACAGAGATTGGTTAATCGCTCTAGGCCACTGCTGCTTCACGACTGCACTACAAACAACCACTAAGTTAGATGAGCTACAATTGGAATATCTGCGACATCCACCGTACTCCCCGGACCTTGCTCCAACAGATTGCCATTTTTTCCGGAATTTGGAACACTTCTTACAAGGAAAAAATTCAAATACAAATTTGCGGTCCAAACCGCCATCAAAGAGTTTATTGATTCTCGCCCCCAGATTACAAGAAATATGCAGAATATCTCTATTCCAGTACATAGATAAATGGGTCACGATATTTATTTGCTTTCATTATATTTCGATTTATTAATAAGATTAAAAGAGAAAAGTTAAGCCCGGTTTTGTAAAAAAATAAACTTAAAATGGCTCTACTGTAAAAAACCTTTTTGGCGTTTAAGTAGTATTGGCTTTCCAGTGACGATATGTAATACATTTAAATTATATACAAGACCTGTGGCGGATGAAGAGGATCGGTTAGGATGATGAGATTCCCGAGGAGGCCGCGGACGAATTCGCGAGATGGTTGCGAGCCGTTGAGGATGTATCACGGTTGTATCTCCCTCGGTGTTATGCTCCTACGGGGGGAATAGTAAATCGTCAATTGCATATGTTTAGTGACGCGAGTGAAAGTGCATACGCATCCGCAGCTTATTGGCGTATCCGTTATCGCGACGGCACGATACGAGTAACGTTAGTAGCGGCCAAAGCGAAAGTCGCTCCGATTAAAAGTCAAAGCATACCGCGACTCGAATTACAGGCGAATTTATTAGGTGTACGACTTGCCAAATTCGTACAAAGCAAGCATAGGATGAGAGCGGATAGGGTAGTGTTCTGGACAGACTCTACAACGGTGCTCCATTGGATTGGAAATGACACGGCGTGTTACGTTCCATACGTCGCACATAGGCTCGGGGAGATAGGAGAAAAGTCATCACCCGACCAATGGAAGTGGGTACCAACGGCTCACAACGCAGCAGATGAAGCGACGCGAGCAAATTACGTAACGAAGAGCGCAAACGATAAGTGGTTTACAGGACCGAACTTCTTATATAAAGACGAAGAAGAATGGCCACGGCAACCGGAAGAAAGGGCAGGCGAGGAATATGAGGAAATCGTGGCGCATCAGCTAGAAATAAAAGGGTGAAAAAAGGGTGAGGGAAAAAAATAACACCTGCCATGTTTGCAGTGATTTTTTAACATTTTAATTTTATAGTAACGAGATTCTCTTTATACGAGAGACTCATCAGAGCTACGGCACGAGTCATACAGTTCGTCGACATGCTTCGAGGACGAGCTAAAGAATTAAGACTAGAACACATTGAAAAGGCAGAGCAGCTATGAGTAGCGCAAAGTCAGCAGAAGAGTTTCGCTGATGACATCGCTCGGCTCTACCAAGAAAGAGACTTACGCAACGGCAGCGCACTAAAAAGGCTCGACCCGGTCATCGAACGAGGGATACTAAGAGCAAGAGGTAGAATCGACGCGGCCGCTGTGGAAGATCAAACAAAACGACCGGTCATATTGAACGACAGACACCGGATCGTACAGATGCTCGTGGAGCAAGCACACCAGGACGCTAGCCACGCCTACAGAGAACGAGTAGTCAACGACTTGCGAAGAAAGTACCACATTATTCGACTGCGACCAAAGATTAGGGAAATCGAGAAGGGGTGTATGCGATGTCGCGTTAGAAAAACTGCACCACGACCGGCGGTAACAGGAGACTTGCCTCCCGAGAGGTTAAGAGCGTTCGAACAACCGTCCACGTATACCGGATTAGATTACTTTGGGCCGTTAACTGTGACTATAGGGCAACGGCATGAGAAGAGATGGGTTGCGTTATTCACCTTCTTATGACGAGCGCGGTACACGTAGAATTGGTATATGGCTTAACCATGGACTCGGCGATAATGGCACTTAGGCGTATGGCGGCTAGGCGCGGGTGGCCTAGGGTAATTTACTCAGACAACGGCACAAATTTTCACGGAACAGACACCGAATAACGACGGGCCATGGAGGAGTGGGCACCGCAGCTGAAGGACTTCGCGCTTACTCATTGAACAGAGTGGAAGTTAATCGCACCGGGTGCGCCCAACCAGGGAGGCGCATGGGAACGATTGGTGCGTTCCATCAAGGCAGCGCTCGAGACTACTTTTCATCAAAAGAGCCCCAAGGAGGAAACATTAATAACGCTATTGGCAGAGGCTGAGAACACTGTAGACTCCAGACCTCTCACTCACGTGCCAATCGGGATCAATGACGAGGAAGCCCTGACTCCCAACCACTTTCTTCTGTTGGAACCATCCAACATGCCAGGCACCGCGACGTGTTCATCAGCGGATCGACGGACCTGGAGGGCTGCACATTGACTGGCTGACGATATTGATATTGGCGACGCTGGGTGCGTGAGTACCTATCGACCCTGGTCCTCAAACGCCCAGGCCCCGATTAAAGAAGATGACCTTGTTATCATAGCAGACCCTTCCGAGGACACAAGGACCTTTCCTGGACCAGATGAAGTGGTTGGGAACGTCGAAGTTAGGACGAGAGGCGGTTTGCTGAGTAGGCCGGTCAGGAAGATCGCCGTCCTCCCGAGAGAAGAGGGCTCGTAGACTACGCCGGGGAGAGGATGTTGCGAACGGCGAGCAGATTCGTCCGTCACCCCGCACCGTACCTACGTCGACACGTCCCCCGCGTCCCACATTAGAACAGGGGCCCCGCGAGGACAGACACTCTCACCAACTCGGTGCTTACGGTGCACAGTTCGATACAATATAAGAAGCGCCTCTGGCGCGGCTTCGTCATTCGAGCGACAGCAAGCGGCTCAATCGGAAGAACAAACAAGCAAGAAGCCCTCAAGATCCCTAATAGTTTAGTGATAACTGCCGCATAAATAATTGTAAATAGTTTATAAATATGATTGATTCATTTTTTAACCGTTTTAATTTCAACTCAACCTTATTTAGTCAGACAGATGTCACAGGATTAGGCTCAGTAATAGTTAGTTTAAATTCATTTCAATTTGCAATAATAGTAATCCCTAGCGTACAAAGGAGTATAAATATACAGTCCACTTTGCTCTCATCCCCTACACGATTTGAAAAGAATTCGGTTACTTCTTCTATAATGATGGTTCGTAATAGCTAATGGACAATTTAAACTTATTTCCTAAATAGGTGATTTGCATAATCAAATTCAAATTGCTCGAGGAAAATGGCATCGAGCAGAATATACAACACAGGAAATATCAATTTAATTTGGAACCGAACCGTCTGCACCGATAAACCGTACCTTTTTGCAAAAATAACGAAGGCTTTTGTTAAATTAAAACTATAAGCTTATTGTGGCGCCATGCCAGTCGTACTTTTTAACTTTTTGAGCCTTGATTATATACTGAAACTAGTGATCCCCCCCGGATTCGCACGAGTGATTTATGGATATCGACAACAGCACCACCTACCCGGTCCAATTGTGAATCTAAACTTAATTTACTTGATCACATACACAAAATTTCATCCAAATTGATCCAGCCATTAAGGAGGAGTTCAGTCACATACACACCCGATATATATTGCGCAAACCCGATATCATTAAAAAAAATTGAAGTTTTCGATCAAGTGCTATGTGAAAACAGAAACTCTAATCTGTGGCAGAAAATCGCTATTTAAACGTGTACCTTAAGAGATTTCTTAATAACTACATACAACCAAAGTTAAATCACATGAAAAGGCTTGTTATTTTTTAGGCCATATGGAAGAATTATTTTATGAAGTCATTATTACTTTTCTCTTACGGAATAAAATAAAAGAAAACTAAACCGAACAGTTCACACCCAGCTCGCTCAGCGCTCGTGCCCGCCCTATGGCTTGCTGGATCATCCTCGAGATTAGCTCGAAAAATTGTGGGAGTGAAGTAACGTTTTGATCACACCGTATAGCGTGACGGCTTTGACAATATTTTATTTATAGAAGTAAGAATATTTTAGAAGTTTGGGTGATAAAGGAGCTTACAATCCAACTGATGGTAAGTGTACACAGTGCAGTAAATGCCCATAAGCTCTTATATATATCTATGACTAATAATAAAATGTGTTATCGTCTCTGAGGAGGTTTTCTTTGTGAGCGTTGTCGTTACCCGGTTTTTATTAGCTCTACTTCATCATAATAAACATAATTACAGCCTTTCACAAGTCCACTGTAGAACATATGTCTCCCTCAAGAAATGTCATAGAGCACCGTCCTAAGCCACCTGCATCAATCGACCCTCTTAAAAGGTTAGCTCAACGTCTTATGATCAAAAATAATTTAATCCACATATAGGATTACAATGGATGAATCGGCACGTGAGTACCAAAAACTATTCCACCATGATATTAATAGTTACTTTGCAACCATCGGCTAAATTAAGTAAAATGATGTGTCTTACCTAATTTGAAGAGTACCTTCAACCCTCCCTCAATTGCGTGCACTAATCCCATGACCACCAATCCCAGCATAGCTACTCCCAGCACCACCGTTCTAGGAAAGACACACCATCGACGATAATACTATTTACTGTATAATGTATTATCGTTGATGGTGTGTCTTTCCTAGAATAGTGGTGTTGGGAGTAGTGGTACTGGGATTGGTGGTGACGTGACGGCGAGTGCACCTGCTCAAGCACAGGTGCACTTTCTATTCCCTCACTCTCATAATCCGTTAGGACGGTAAACCAACACGACCGGAGAGAGATCAGGCGCAGGACCAACGGCTTAACGTGCTTTCGGAAGCATGGGGGTGAGACACCGCCAACTTCCTGACTCCGGGGAGCTACTGAGAATTTCTGGACAGAAAAACTCAATAACTGATTTTTTTGACCGACCCGGGATTCGAACCCAGGAGCTCATGATCAGCAGTCGCACTACTACAACCACTAGACCAACGAGGCAGTCACTATAATATAGATGCAGCGTGGCTTTACCACGTATAATTTTTTTTACATGCTCTTAACAAATAAATAAATATTTTTTAAATGTTCGTCTGCCTGTCCGTCTGCCTGTTCGGGCTAATCTACGGAATAGCTGGACCGATTGTGATAAAACTTTACAAATGGTTAGAGAACATAAAATTGATACAATTTTATCTCAAATCCAAATAACGCCACATTTATAGATCGTTATCCCTACAAAGCCGGGGAGGGTTGATATTTCCTAAATAATAGTTTAGAGATTTCATTTATTATAACGTTGGTCCGTCGTTTAGGCCAATTAACATTTAAATACAGAATGTCTTCCCGACTTTATCGACAAATCCTACGTTGCGATGTTATTTGAATTTAAATAATCCTGTATATCCAAGTTAATAATATATTAAGCGAAGGTAGAGTCACGCAACAGCTATATTACGATTGTAGCACGAACAGGTCGGCTCTACCGGGGAATACCAGCGAAGTAGCAGCTTAATGCTGCTGCATTGCGTATCGTGATTGAAGAAAGGCATAGACCCATTTTATTAAAAACTACACTAATACTTACAATTTTAGTTCTCAGGGATGATAAGGCATTCGCCTAGTCCTAGTGAGAATGCTAGGTGAAAATCATGAAAATGTTATATTGTCATCGGTTCATAATACGAATGCAAATTCTCAGAAAACATATAAAGTTCTAGAAGTAGCTGAAAACTGAATTATAAAATTCCGTTACATGCATACATAAATATATGCACGCTTACATCATACAGGTCAAAAAGAAACTAACATAAACCAATAAAATAAGCATAGAGTAGAATAAATAACTTGAGCACATATTCGTGGTTTTTTTTATTAGGACCGGGTGACAAACGAGCACACAGTCCCCCTGATGGTAAGTGGTTGCTGCGGCCCATAGACATCTACATCTATCCTCGATTACGAATCAAAATGCAGATGCGTTGTTACCCGTGAGGACTAAGATGGAATGCCTCGTTTCCAGTAAAAGGGTCTCCGGTTCTCTACACTCACCATACGCAACACAGCAGCATTAAGCTACTATTTCACGCTGGTATTTTGTGAGAGCGTGGATCTTCCCCGGTCGAGCCGACCTATTCGTGTTATAACCATGATACAGCTGTAGTGTGGCTAAAACCCCTTATAAAAATATTATATAGCAATAGACATTTGGTAAAATTTACTAAGCACTTATATCTCGTCATGTGGCAGCGGCATAACATAATCTTTCACCTTAATTTCTTCCCATAGATGTCGTAAGAGGCTACTGTAGGCCAGTAGTATGCCAAGAGTATCCGATGGTTGCCGATATATGGTGGTATAAGCATCTTGTAAATGCTAGGCCTAAATTACCTAAGGAACTAAAAAAGAAGGTGCAGTTCACGCGCGGTAGAAGTGAAACCTTGCGAGTAAAATTGCTTTGTAATAGCGCCATTCACTTCATCCTATATGTCAAGTCATTTTATCGAATGTAGAGGTATATTACACTTGACGGATGGTTAGAAATGACTGATATTCTTCAGCGGCTTGCGGCAGCGGCTGAATGTTACCAGTTTGCATATCCATATCATTGATATGCAGAAGAAACAGCGTTAGTGCGTGCACCGTCTAATTCGACCTTGATGCACCGATCTGTCAGAAAAGTGATCCAATTGCACGATATCTCGGGAAGGCCATAGGAAGGAAGCTTAGCTAGAAGCGCTTTTCACCAAACCACATCGAAGGCCTTCGCTGTGTCGAAACTAACTGTCAAAGCTTTCCCCTTGGACTCGATCGCCTACGCCTATCGGTGTATTAGATAAACGGGAAGATCACCAGCTGAGTTAATTATATTTAATTTTCAATACAAACACGTTTCTTAACGATGTTTTTCCTCGCCGTTGAGAAGTCGGTCTTAAGACATATTAAATAGAACAATTAAAACCCCGACTTAAGAATGGAAATTATTTTTATTCTTTTAAGTTGTAGTCGGCTTTAACTTTGTATTAAAAGGTATTTTTATGTCTGCTTAGAGAAAAGCAGAATATCAAAATCTCTATAATAGCGTTGCCTAAAAGTTTCATTAAAATATATATGCCCTATTTTACCATACTTAACAGTTTTCTGTAAGTGCTTTGTTTTGTAAGAGTTTCGGAAAAAGTATAAAGAATAATTTAATTGCCATTATAACCCTCGACACTGGTTTAAAATTGTGTTCGAATCTTTGTTGTCGTGTATATTCGTAGATATTGATGATCTGACTTTTTTATCTGCGTACCGGTGTAGTTGTGAGGCGTATTGTTGTTAAATATTGAGCATTCAAACTATTTTGTTTCTTTTGTTAAAAAAAGTACACGTTTGGTGTTTTGACGGGTCAGGAAGTTGAAGTGAAAATGGACCGGCTATATATCTCAAAGAACCAATAACCGATCTCATTCATTAGTACTCGTAGAGTGGTTAAGAATTGTAATGATAATAATACTCAGTATTATCATATTCTATAACAAAAACATTTTACATAGTTTTACACAATTACAACATATTTTTTTCCAAAAATGATTAGGCCAGGTAGTATCCTTAGGCCCTTACTTTGATCGTGATTTCCTCAACATGAAGTGAACGAGATGTGAACGTGACGTGCACCGATGTTCCGGGAACTATGCTGTCTGTGAACATGTTCAAGATCGACTCGGGTCCTATAATTAATAAAATTAAATCAAACCCAAAATACCACTGCAAAACTTGAAGCTATTGTAAGCTCATTTTGCGTAGAATATGGTATAAGAAAACATTATTTCCTTTGAGTTACAGAAAAGAAGATGTGAGGATATGCTAGCATACTCTTACGCTAAGTACATAGAACGACTTGAATCTTTAAAGTCAAATCCAAAATAAATTTGGTCATACTTAAAACAAAAGAAAAGCGAAAGTTCGTATCCTTCAAAAATTAAAGACGATAATAAATCTGTTTCCCATGGAACGGACATTTGTAATGTCTTTGCTAATCATTTTTCGTTTGTATACAGTTGCAGTATTAGTAATCAGAATTTTAATAAGTATCTACTATTCCTAATCTTTTGAACTCTTGTTGCAATGTGTACGATTATATTTCTTACACAGTGGACTAGGTTTACAATATAAATAAAAATAGTTTACGAATTTTATCGCGTATATTTCCTTATTTTATATTCCCGAGCTTCGAGCACTTTATAGCACCTATGTTCCCGAGGAGAAAGAGGTATTCGACGTCCCAATGTCATAGTTAATCTCGGCTACCTCCAGATTAAAATTATTTTTTTTTTCAGATCTACGCAGTACGAATTTATAGTATCTTGCAGTTGTATGCTTGGGTTGGGATATAATTTTATTAATTATAGGATCCCTGGCGGACGGTAGCATTCAGTCATCTTTTTTATTGAAATTAGGATGTTTTTTATTTCAATAAACTCGCGAATCATCCATGAAAGGTATTGGTGTTCTTTAGTGAGGATTTGTGGCCTGTAAAATCTGATGTAATAAAGGGGGCAATCCCATATGTGTTCACAGACTGCAGTCTTCCCAGAGGGTCGGTTCTTCACATCAGCTATGTGTTCTTTAACGTGGGTTTTTATCAATCTTTTTGTTTGTCCTATGTAAAAGAGGCCACATTCACAATAAAGTTTGTTCTTTTATATCATTGACAAAATGGTATTAATACTTAGTGTGTGCTTTTGTTTTCCCTCTGAGTGGTTGTTTTATTTTTGCTAACTGTTGAGCCAATCTATAAGTTAGCGAATCGATCTGACTTACTATTGGACGTAATGGAGCTATTGTGGAAGGAAGAGTTTTACAAGCAAGTAGTTGATCTTGCGATAGGCAATAGAGAGATTTTGAGAAGAAAGCCCTCCTTACTTCACCCGTAACTCTAAGGTTCTACAAGCGGTACGAAGACAATATTTTTACAATTTTACTATCTGAAAAAGTAATTGCATGTTTAGAACATCTTAATTCCATACACTTTAAATTTCAATTTACTATGGAGTTAGAGGCAAATAATTTCTTAGCCTCAGATGTGTTAATCATCCAAAATCATAACAACACCATAGGTGTATTGAAGTGTATGTGTATTGAAAAAAGACCGATATAAACCGATATTTAAATAGTGAATCTCATCGTCACCCTATTAGCTACCGTGAACAAATATATGTTACAGAGAGCACGAGGTATCTGTGGCAGCAAACTCTTGGTCGCCGAGCTACAGTAGGTCAAGCAGATTCTGCACAGTACCAAGTTTCGGGTCCCGCGCCTACATCACAGTGACCGAGTGAAGCCGGCCAAAGTCGAGCGAGTGCCTTCTGTACTACCATGTGTCAGAGGTATCACAGACAAGATTGCCTACATCCTGAAGCGAGTTTCTACTAGAACATTCTGCAAGTTGCAGAAGAAGATTAGTCAGTTCTTACCATCCGTCAAATGTAATATACCTCTACATGATGCGGGAGTGTACAAGCTTGATTGTGTATGTGGTCTCTCATATATAAGGCAAAAAGAGATCTATAAAAAGAGAGAGTATATAGTGAAACCCCAACGCTTCGGGAAGTCAGCAGTATATGATCATATCCTAGGTGGCCCCCGTCATTACATCAGATTTGATTGACAACAAATCCTCGCGAAAGAACATTGATTCCTGCCAAGGATGATACGTCAGGCTATTGAAATTAAAAAACAACCCAATTTCAATCGAGAAAGAAGCTGGGTACTATCACCTGCTTGGTATCCTGTGATTAACAAATACATACAAAGATAGACACTCACGCTTTTCACCCAGAGGTGTAGGCAGAGACTACAGACTTCTATTTGGGACAATCCTGACACACCTCCCTCGCCTCCTCCACATCCATATACCTACGCGTATATGTTCATCGGTTAAGGATACTCTTAATTTGGCCCATTTTTAGTATATCGCCAATTGATCGATAAACTTTCGCTTAGAATGATTAATTAATAAAATTAAATCTTCCATGTCACACATATGCCGTAATTTGTTGGGAGCACTGAGTTCCAAGTTGTTGTTGTATGTTTACTTGGGACAATTAGTCCGACTAGGTAAGTCCAACTTCGGCCGAGAGTTCAATCGACGGATTCAACTCGGCTGGGCAGCGTTCGGGAAATTACAATACATCTTCTTGTCAGCTACACCTCAAAAATTGAAAACGAGAAACGAGACTGTACAACCAGAGCGTGTTGCCAGTGATAACTCACGGAACTGAGACGTGGTCCTTCACTGCTGGCCGTATTAGGACGCTCAAAGTCGCTCAGCGAGCTATAGAGAGGGCTTCGAGGTTTTTCTGCGTGATAAGGTTAGAAATGAGGATATCCGCAGTAGAATCAGAGTGACCAATATAGCCCAACGAATTAGTAAGCTGAAGTGGCAATGGGCTGGCCATATAGCTCGAAGAACCGACAACTGATGTGGAAAAAAGGTTCTCGAGTGGCAATTTCGTACCGGTAGACTACTACTAGGTACTTTGATAATGTTAATCCTACTATTTTACTTGCCAAATTCAAAGATATAGGTACAGCAGGCCCAATGCTGGACTCGTTTAAGTCATATCTTTATATATTTTCAGATAATCTTTCAAACTTTAAGCGTCATTTATTACATTCATATTCCTCGGTTATGAACCGTGTTAGCTCAAATGGTTAGCGTTCGCTGTAAATTTCACAGTACGCGAACAAACCCGATTCGATTTCCACCCGCACCAATGAAATTGTTGATAAGAATTTTAGGTGATGATTTTCCACGCTCTCGGCGGTGAAATAAAAAATCGTTAGGAAACCTGCATGTCTCAGAAATAAGAAAAACATATTTCGAAGACGCATTGAGGCAGCGCGGCGGACACTTGCCCTTAAACCCTCTCAGAATATTAATATGTTTAACTATTAAATAATTAATTATGAAAATAAAAGTATAACATTATGAATTATTTTAATTATTACTCGTACATAATATTACATTCTGATTTGGTTTATTGATCTTTTAATTTTTGTATTCAATTTACTTCTTTACAAATGTATACTGTGTAATAATACCTGTATTTAAGTCAACACTTAGTATTTATAGTTTCTTGTTAAAATATTATACTTATGTTAGTGTGTCATGTTGGTGATAAATAAATAAATAAAAATGTAAATAAAATAAATAAAATTGTTAAACTAAGTTTGAAGAGAACCTCCTCTCCCTATTGTACCATTACTACCACAATTAAATCAAACGCTAATACATTAGCAAAAAAATACCTTCGTCGATAATATAATACGTGTTGTGACTCTAAACTAAGGCGTTATCAGGATAAATAAACTCTGCGATGACCAACAGATAAATAACTCAGTTTAGTGGGTTATTTTTTACATAGATCTTATCTAATAAATTTTCTAAATATAATACATTTCCGTAAATAACGCCTGATTCTATTATTCTTTGAGCAAGGTTATTTCCTGGTAATATCATAAGCTGATTTTAATTACATAGGCGTTGTACATAATTTTTTTAATCAATTTAACTAACAATGATTCTATAATAATGTTATGTTACTAACCAATTTATGGACTCTTGTCTGAAATAAAGTTTATTATTATTATTATTATAATCAAAAAATTCTCAACACTACAAAAGCAAAAACAACTAAACAATGTCCTTCAGACCGAATAGCGGTCGCGGCGGTTATTCTCATCGGAGAACAGTCACCTGCGTAAGATTAGAGTGCACGAGTGTATATACAAGGAAAGATGCACACTTTATGGTCTCTCTCTCTCTCTCTCTCTCTCTCTCTCATAGTGATGTGACGAAAATTCAATACAACAGAAGAGAGATTTGTTGCGGTACCAACGGCTTTATGTTTTTCCAAAGTACAAATATAAAACACCACCAACTTCCTAAAAACTGATTTGCATTGAGATTGCTGATGTTGTCATAATAGGTATTCTTTCGTCTACAAAAACCAAATTTGAAACTAAGTGCAAGAAAGTGCTTTCTTCAAAAATAAAGTGTTAATAAAGTTGTTTTGGACACATTATATCCGAAGAAGGGGTATAAACTGATCCAGAGAAAATCAGAGCCGTAAAAGCTTCACCTACGCCGAAGTACAAAATTGAATTTAGATCATTTATTGGATTATGCACATATTATAGGCATTTTTTTAAGAATTTTCAGATAAACTTCTACATCAGCTGACGAAAAATATGCAAGCATAATTAAATCATGAATCACTTAAAGACTACTAGATCAATGAGGCAGAAGAAAATGATTATAAAAGTTAAATTACTTAATTATCTTTCTACGCTTACCGTAGATATAGCACTCAAGGACCTACTTTTGAGAAAAAATTATTTGCAGCAGGAGGTTCCACCAGAGTTCACCTTTATAGTAAGTACTGATGTCCTTCGGATTCAGACCGAATTTCGGTCGCGGTAGCCAATCTCATAGAAGACCAGCCACCTGCTTAGGATTGGGATTTATAATATAATATTACAATTATAATGCACGACTGTGTGTGCAAGAACAGATGCACACTTTATACTCCCACTTTCATAAAGATGTGATGAAAATTCAATACAACCGAAGAGAAATAACTTGGTGGACCAACGGCTTTACGTTTTTTCCAAAGTATATAATATGTAATAATCTACACTAATATTATAAAGAGGAAAACTTTGTTTGTTTGTTTGTTTGATTGTAATGAATAGGCTCATAAACTACTGGACCAATTTTAAAAATTCTTTCACCATTCGAAAGCTACATTATCCACGAGTAATATAGGCTATATTTAATCTACACTAATATTATAAAGAGGAAAACTTTGTTTGTTTGTTTGTTTGATTGTAATGAATAGGCTCATAAACTACTGGACCGATTTTAAAAATTCTTTCACCATTCGAAAGCTACATTATCCACGAGTAATATAGGCTATATTTAATTTTGAACAAAATAGGGTTCCGTAAGATATTAGGGTTTTTCGGACACAAGGTGTAAAAAATCAACCAAAAAAAGTTACTTATTTTGCGTACCCTGCCTAAACTATTAAAGATAGAACCATAAAATGTTCTAAGTAATTGTAGATCTTATAAATATCTATCACTAAGTACAGTTAATGTAGATAATATTTGGTCTTTGCATGATTAAAATTGGACGTTTGGTTCTGAAGTTATAGCGAAATTAAAATGTTACGATTTCTGCTGCACGGCCCGTTGCAAGGCGTTACCAAGGCCCGGTGAGCGTGTGGGAGTTTAGATCTATGAGTAAGGTACCCGCGCGGCTCAGTCGCGCGGTCGGCTCCCTATGCAGCGGTTGTGCGTGAAGTCTAATAATTTTCGTGCGATTTTTTTTAGGTTTCGTTCTTTAAACTACACCTACGCAAAAGTTCTTCTCAGAGCTAAACAACAGTTCTTCTGAGAGCTAAACAACAGTTCTTCTTAGAGCTAAACAACAGTTCTTCTTAGAGTTAAACAACAGTTCTTTTCAGGGCTAACCAACAGTTCTTTTCAGGGCTTACCAACAGTTCTTTTCAGGGCTAAACAACAGTTCTTTTTAGAGCTAGAATATTACACGCTAATAACATTATCTTAAACATTTGAAAATGCCTAAGAGAGCCAGGTCTCAACTTTCTAAACATAGTTCTCAAGCACGGGCAGCAAAAATACGTCGTATGGAAGAATCTTCACCTGAACGTTCACAACGCCTTGCTGAACAAAATCAGAGAAACTCACAGTTACGCGCACGAGAGTCGAGTGTCGAACGTTCCCAACGCCTTGCAAAACAAAATCTGAGAACCTCTGAGTTACGTGCACGAGAGTCGAGGCTGGAGCGTTCCCAACGTCTTCATGAACAAAATGTAAGGACCTCTGACTTACGCGAACGAGAGTCGAGTGTGGAGCGTTCGCAACGCCTTGCCGTACAAAGCTTGAGAACCTCTGAGCTACGCGCTCAAGAGTCGAGCCTGGAGCGTTCCCAAAGTTTTCATGAACAAAATATAAGGACCTCTCAGTTGCGCGAAAGAGAGTCGAGTGTCGAGCGTTTGCAGCGACTTAGAGCTCAGGCAGAGAGACAGCAGTTGTCCACAAATAGAGTTCGCAATCGAATTTTAGCTAACAGCAACAGACTGGCTTTCAGATATGATCCGCAGTTTGGTTATGCACAACAAGCGTCCGTCCAAATCGGAGTCATGAATAAGATCTGCTCTAACTGCTCTGCCAAGAAATGGACGGACGAACCTAATGGTATTTGCTGTGTTTCAGGTAAAGTTTTTCTTCCTAACCTGCAGGAGCCGCCACAACCAATAAAAAATCTTTTGACTAATAACCATCCATTATCTGGGCATTTTTTAACAAACATACCTAAATACAATAGTCTTTTTCAAATGACTTCGTTTGGCGCAAAAGAAATCAGGGAAGGAAATTTTATGCCCACTTTTAAAATTGAAGGACAAGTGTATCATCTAATTGGTAGCCTTTTACCACCATCAGGCCAAAACCCAGAGTTCTTGCAAATATATTTTATTTCGGATGCAGACCAGTTATCGTTGCGATCAAGCATCGCACCAACCTTAAAAATGGATTTAATTCACGAATTACAGACCGCTTTAAATAATCATAACGTGTACATACGAAGTTTTAAACAAAACTTAGAACTTAACTCCTCAGATAATTTAAAGTTAATTATTCATTCAGATCGCACTCCACAAACAGCACACAGAGGCAGGTATAATGCTCCTACTGTAAACGAGGTAACTGTTCTCTTGGTCGATGAAGACAAAGGTCCCAGGGATATAGTCTTACACGGTAGAGACGGGCAGCTCAAAAGAGTTTCTGAGCTACATCGGTCCTATGATCCACTACAGTATCCTATAATGTTTGTGACAGGAGAAGACGGTTATTATTTGACTATCCCTCAGCAGGGTTCTGAGCGTAATAAAAATGTTTCGTGTATGCAATTTTATGCATTTAGATTAATGATTAGAACTAACTCTTTTAATCTGTTACATTATTACAGAGACTTATTTAGTCAATATTGTGTTGACATGATGGCGAAAATGATATCGGAAAGATTAAATTATATTTGTCGGAATCAACAAAGACTGAGGGCTGATGACTACATTCATCTCAGAGATGCCTTAAATCATGACGCAAATGTTGACCCATCAAATATCGGTCAACATGTCATATTGCCATCGTCATTTACGGGTTCTCTGCGTTTCATGCACGAGAAAACGACGGACGCGATGACGTACGTTCGAAATTATGGTAGACCTGACTTATTTGTCACTTTTACATGTAACCCCGAATGGCCTGAAATAAAAGCCGAGCTGCTACCAGGACAACGGTCTTTCGACCGTCATGACATAATTTCACGTGTATTTCATTTAAAGATGAAGAAATTCATCAAATTATTTGTCAAAGAACGGATATTCGGTAAAGTAAAATGTTATATGGCAAGTGTGGAGTGGCAAAAGCGCGGTTTACTTCATTATCATTTGCTGTTCTGGCTAGAAACTAAAATACAACCAGATGAGATCGACAGTGTCATAGTTGCGGAGCTACCCGATCAACAAATTGATCCGGTACTACACGATATTATAACTAAAAATATGGTACATGGACCCTGCGGAGAACATAATTTAGCTGCACCATGCATGAAGAACGGTGTCTGCACAAAAAATACCCTCGCCGTTTCATGAACGATACCCAGACCGGAGAGGATGGGTATCCAGTTTATCGTAGGCGCGATACAGGAAATGGCGGTCGGAGCACTACGCTACAAATCAGGGGCAACATGGTGACGATAGATAATAGGTGGATTGTTCCATACTCCCCGCTACTATGTAAGACTTTTAAGGCTCATATAAACGTGGAGTATTGCCACTCTGTCCGAGCCATTAAATATATATGTAAGTATAAAAATAAAGGTTCAGATCAGGCAACTTTTAGCCTTAGAAACCCACACGATGAGGTCGAAAACTATTTAAATGGCAGGTACATAAGCACATCTGAAGCTGTCTGGCGATTATTTGAATTTCCCATTCACGAGCGGCATCCTACTGTAGTGCATTTGGCCGTTCATCTAGAGAACGGTCAAAGGGTGTATTTTACACCAGGGACAGCTCATCAAGTTGTCCAAAACCCACGCAATACCACATTACTGGCATTTTTTGCTCTCTGTAATGAAGATGAATTCGCGAAAACTCTTCTGTATCATGAAGTCCCGCAATACTATACATGGGCATATAATACATTCACTAGAAGGAGGCGTGGTGAAGATGTAGTTGGACATCCGGGGATAAAAAAAAGATACCGCTTTAGGTAGAGTCTACGGGATACATCCATCCCAATCAGAGTGTTTTTATCTTAGGATTCTACTGCACCACGTACGCGATCCGACCTCATTTGCATACCTTAAAACTGTAAACGGTATTGTCAAAGAGACGTATCAAGCAGCTTGCCGTGACTGAGGTTTACTTGAAAACGATGATCATTGGGGTAACACTTTAAGCGAAGCTTCGTTATCACATTGTCCAAAAAAACTAAGGTAGTTGTTCGTAGTCATACTTTTATTTTGTCAACCATCGGAACCATTGAAGTTATGGGATACTTTCAAAGATCAGTTCTGTGAAGATATTAGACATCGTATCAGACAACAAAATCAGCATAACACTTCACCCTTCACTGAAGTCATTTATAATGAAGTATTAATTGAAATAGAAAACAAACTTCTAGAACTAAACGACAAAAATTTAAGTGATTTTGGATTACCTCCTCCCGTTCGTACCCAGAATAATACTATTGACACAATGGTACAACAGTATAACAGCAATGATCTAACAGCGTTTGTTACTGACAATGTGCCAAAATTAGTACCAGATCAAAGACATGCTTATGAGACTATTGTGGACAGTGTGAACAATAACATGGGGAGATTTTTTTTTTGGACGCACCAGGAGGCACCGGAAAGACTTTTCTCGCAAATTTGATACTTGCTAAGATACGGCAATCAGGGTAGATAGCGGTTGCAGTTGCTTCGTCAGGAATTGCTGCAACTCTCTTGAACGAAGGAAAAACTGCTCACTCTACGTTTAAACTCCCGCTATCCGTATCTTTAGATCAACGGTCTACGTGCTCTATTCGGAAAAATGGGCCTCTTGGTAAGTTGCTGCATGACGCGTCGTTGGTAATATGGGATGAATGCACCATGAGTCATAGAGCTCATGTGGAGGCCGTGGACCGTACTTTAAAAGACCTCCGAAGCTCTGCTAATGTCATGGGTGGTATCACTTTTGTATTTGCTGGAGATTTCCGACAAACGCTTCCTGTCGTCAACAGAGGTACGCGAGCAGATATTATGAAGGCATGTTTAAAATCGTCTCACCTTTGGACATCTGTTCAACACTTGAATTTGCGTACTAATATGAGAGCTCATCTACATGAAAATACGCATAGCAATTTTCCACAACAGCTGCTGAAACTGGGAGAAGGAATTTTTCCATCTTTAAATTTGGGCACCGATTATGCGGTTACTTTGGATGAGTCTCTAGGGCAAATAGTCTATAATTTAGATAGTCTGATAGATGCTATATATCCTGACATCGAAAACTTACATCAAAATGATTTTCGTTGGCTGTGTTGTAGAGCAATAGTTTCTTCCGGGAATAAAACAGTCAACGAAATAAACAATTTAATTATGCAGAAAGTACCGGGTGAAATTAAGTGCTATAAAACCATAGACACCGTCACTAACATCGAGGACGCAGTGCACTACCCCCAGGATTTTTTAAATTCTCTGAACCCCGCTGGGCTTCCACCTCATGAACTGTCGTTAAAAGTTGGCACGCCGATAATGCTTCTCAGAAATTTAAGACCCCCCAACATACGTAATGGCACGAGACTTCTTATAAAGGAGCTAAAAGATAATTTAATAGTTGCGAAGATTATCACCGGCCCTGCAGCTGGCGAATTAGCTCATATACCAAGAATACCCATGATCCCTACTGATTTGCCTATACCCTTCAAAAGGCTCCAATTTCCAGTAAAAATTTCTTTCGCACTCACGATAAACAAATCCCAGGGCCAAACATTCAAATTAGTAGGAATTGATTTACGCAAAGAATGTTTTACGCATGGGCAACTTTACGTTGCCCTATCACGGGTCGGGGCTCCCGACCATCAGTATATTTTGTTACCAGAAAATAATATAACGTCAAATGTTGTGTATAGAGAAGCTCTACAATAATAGCTTAAGTTTTCTATCCTAAAACAACGGGTTGCACTCCGGGACATAACAACTAACATCCACAGAAAGAAAATCTGTTCAGCCTGCGGATAGTGACTGCTTCGTCGATGTTAGTGTCGGTGTCTGTGAATTGACCTGGGAATCATTTTGTTTGCTGACCGTGTCTTTCCTGGGTAGGCTTTTTGCAGCGGTAACCGACATCCACGCCACACGGAGCCGCGGGCGACCGCTAGTATATAATATAGATGTAGCATGACTCTACCACGTATGAATGTGGCGTCTGTAGACTGTATTTGCCATTTACTACTGAGTGAAATGTGGCAATGAAGTGGCGGTGTAATAATAACCACAACCCCATATCAACCCGTGCGTATCTTAAGAGGTGACATAGGGAAACAAATCGGGAGATGGGCAGCAGCGTATACCTATATATATATATATATATATATATATATATATATATATATATATATATATATATACTCCGGGCCACTTCTTAGAATTCTAATACCTGATTTTCATTGAGATTGCTGATGTTATCATAAAGGGTAGTCTCTCGTCAGAATCGTCGTCTCAAAGTATAAAATGTTAATAAAGTTATCTTGGACACATTAAAGTAAAAAAAGTAAAGTTACAGACGATATACGTCCCACTGCTGGGCACAGGCCTCCTCTCATTTCTGAGATGGGTATTAGGGCAAGGAAGTGTCCACCGCGCTGCCCCAATGCGTCTTGGCGGACTTCACAAGTCTTCAAAATTTTTTTTCTTATTTCTCAAACATGTAGGTTTCCTCACGATGTTTTCCTTCACCGCCGAGCACGTGGTAAATTAGCACTTAAAATTGCAATTAACAATTTCATTGGTGCCAACCGGGATCGAACCCGGTTTGCTCGCGTACTGTGAAATTTACAGCGAGCGCTAACCATCTGAGCTACCACGGCTCCAACACACATTATATCCGAATAAACCGGGTATAAACTGATCCAGAGAAAATCAGAGCCATAAAAGCTTCACCTGCGCCGAAGTACAAAACTGAATTAAGATCATTTCTTGCTTCTTTTATCATATTACAGGCATTTCGTTAAAAAATTTCAGGTAAACTCCTACATCGGCTGATGGAATATATGCAGACACAATTAAATTATGAATCAATTAAATATTAAAGACTACTAGATCAACGACGTAGAAGAAGGATGAGTGCTTACCATAAATGTATATTATAGCACACAAGGACCTTTTAAGTAAAAACAGGACATTTCGCCAGTGTTTGCCTCCGTAATACACTTCTAACAAATATTGCCTGATATAATTGCTATTATTCAGGAAAACTTCTATTACAAGGTAAGATGTTAATATTTCAACGTAACTCACGTGTAGAAAATTTAGGTAGTAGTGTCACGCTGCAACCGAACCTCCACCGGAGATTCTTAGCACCCCCCTGCCCCGCCGTTACCATGGTCGCCACCGTAGCCAGGAATAGCGGGGCCGCCGGGGACTTGGGGCCGTCTGTTTGTGTATTTATTCATTGGGGGGTATTTGCCATAGTTGCCACGCTTGGCGAGCGGGTTGGCAACCGCAGTTTTTTATTACGTCACAGTTGTCATCAGGAAGACGCTGCTGCCCATCTCCTGCCTGTCACCCTCTGTCGCCTCTTACGACACCCACGGGAAGATATGGGGTAGTGGATATTCTTAACCGCCACTACACGGCATGTGCGTTATATGCTGCCTCGACCTGGCAACATATAACGCACGCACCCTGAGGACTGACGAGAAGATACTGGAGCTGGAAGAAGAGGTAGACAAGTTGCGCTGGCATATTATTGGATTATCCGAGGTCCGAAGAGAGGGGGAGGACACGGCAATCCTCGAGTCCGGCAACTTGTTCTATCACCGGGAGGGCGACCATCTGTCCCAAGGAGGTGTCGGATTTATCGTCCACAAATCTCTCGTCAACAACGTTGTAAAGATTGGGAGTGTGTCGACGAGGGTCGCGTACCTGATACTCAGAATCACCAAACGGTATTCGCTGAAGGTCATTCAGGTTTACGCACCAACCTCGGCACATCCCGATGAGGAGGTGGAGGAAATGTATGAGGATATTTCCAGAGCCATACATTCCTCCAAAACCTACTACACGGTGTTGATGGGAGACTTCAACGCAAAACTGGGCACAAGAGAAAGCGGTGAGCTGAAGGTAGGGAAATTTGGAGTAGGGCAACGGAACCGAAGGGGCCAGCAGCTGGCCGACTTTATGGAGAAAGAGGGACTCTTTATGATGAACTCTTTCTTCCAGAAGCGGCCCCACAGGAAGTGGACCTGGTCGAGCCCCGACGGTTCGACAAAAAATGAGATTGACTTCATTATGACGACCAGACGCCAACTGTTCAGTGATGTCTCAGTGATCGCAAGGGTGAAAACTGGCAGCGATCACCGAATGGTTAGAGGCACACTGAACCTAAACGTTAAGTTGGAGAGGTCTCGTCTAATGAAGTCAACGCTCCGTCCCCCTCGTGCTCTAATCCAGAATCCCGAAACCTTTCAGCTCGAGTTACGTAACCGCTTCCAGTGCCTAGAAGATTGCAATGCAGTGGACGATATGAACGACAAGCTCGTGGAAACTGTCCATGCGGTCGGAGCTAAGTTCTGCAAGACCCGCCGCAGAAGAACACAAAAACTCTCCGATCACACTCTTAATCTCATGGCTGTTAGACGGGAGATGAGGCTGCAATCGTCAACAGATTTGACAGCATACAGGCAACTGAACAGACAGATCTCCAAATGCATACGGCGAGACTTACGCAACTTTAATACTTCTCGTATTAAAGAAGCGATCGAGCGGAACCAGGGCTCCAAAGTCTTTGCCAGAGATCTGTCTGCCAGAAAGAGCCAACTGTCAAGGCTGAAGACTGAGTGTGGCAACATCGTTTCCGGGACACCTGAGATTTTGAGTGAGATTGAGAGGTTCTATGGGCAGCTGTACACATCATCGTTGGAGCCACACGCAAGTGTGAGTAACGATCCAAGAGCAAGTCTTATCCGACACTATTCCGATGATATCCCGGACGTCAGTCTAAGCGAGATTAGAATGGCTCTCCAGCACCTTAAAAACGGCAGGGCCCCAGGCGAGGATGGAATTACAGCGGAGCTTCTGAAAGCGGGTGGAACACCGGTACTTGAAGTCCTTCAGAAGCTCTTCAATTCCGTCCTCCATGGTGGCACTACTCCAGAGGCGTGGAGCAGAAGTGCGGTGGTCTTGTTCTTTAAGAAAGGCGACAACGCTCTCTTAAAGAACTACAGACCGATTTCCCTTCTGAGCCGCGTCTACGTGCTGTTTTCGAGAGTCATTACGAATCGTCTCGCACGCAGACTTGACGACTTCCAGCCTCCCGAACAAGCCGGTTTCCGAAAAGGCTTCAGTACCATAGACCACATACATACCCTGCGGCAGATTGTACAGAAGACTGAAGAGTACAATCTGCCACTTTGCCTGGCGTATGTGGACTATGAGAAAGCCTTTGATTCCGTCGAAATTTGGGCGGTGCTACAGTCCCTTCAGTGGTGCCAAGTTGACTGTCGGTATATCGAAGTGCTGAAGTATTTGTACAGTAGGGCTACGATGGCTATCCGAGTACAGAACCAGAGCTCGAAACCTATCCAACTGCAGAGAGGTGTAAGACAGGGTGACGTTATATCCCCGAAACTCTTCACCGCTGCATTGGAAGACGTTTTCAAGCTACTGGACTGGAAAGGATACGGTATTGACATCAATGGCGAGTACATCACTCACCTTCGATTTGCCGACGATATAGTCCTTATGGCAGAATCGCTGGAGGACTTAAGCACTATGCTCAATGACCTCAATAGTGCCTCCCAACGGATAGGTCTTAAGATGAACATGGACAAAACAAAGATCATGTTCAATGTCCATGTCACACCTATGCCGGTAGTTGTTGGGAGCACTATGCTCGAAGTTGTTGACGAATACGTTTACCTGGGACAAATAGTCCGACTAGGTAAGTCCAACTTCGACCGAGAGGTCAATCGACGGATTCAACTCGGCTGGGCAGCGTTCGGGAAATTACGGCATATCTTTTCGTCAGGTATACCTCAATCTCTAAAAACTAGATTGTACAACCAGTGCGTGTTGCCAGTGATGACTTACGGATCTGAGACGTGGTCCTTCACTGCTGGCCGTATGAGGACGCTTAAGGTCGCTCAGCGAGCTATGGAGAGGGCTATGCTCGGAGTTTCTCTGCGTGATAGACTCAGAAATGAGGATATCCGCAGTAAAACCAGAGTGACCGACATAGCCCAACGGATTAGTAAGCTGAAGTGGCAATGGGCCGGCCATATAGCTCGAAGAACCGATAACCGATGGGGAAGAAAGGTTCTCGAGTGGCAGCCTCGTACCGGTAGGCGTAGTGTAGGGCGACCCCCCACTAGATGGAGTGACGACCTGGTAAGACATGCAGGAAGTCGATGGATGCAGGTGGCTCAGGACCGTGCTTTGTGGCATTACTTGGGAGAGGCCTATGTTCAGCAGTGGACTTGTGAAGGGCTGTAATGATGATGATGATGAATGATGATGTGTCACGCTGCAATTTTTTTTTAAAAACGTTACCCCTATACTAAGATTTTCTCTTGTATTGTGGGGGCAGTTTACAAACATAAATTGCACAAGGACGAACATCCAGACCCGGAAAAACGACTTGTAGGCCATACAAATACTTGTTCCGTGTGGGATTTGAACCCGCGACCCCCAGCGCAGCCACTCATTGCTAAGCCACTGCGCCACGGAGTCGTCAAAATTTAATTATATTGTGATTGCAGCACGAATAGGAAGGATTGACTGGAGGAGGATCATGCGTTCACATAATAGCAGCGTTAAATTGTTGCTGCCTTTTTTCCTATTAACGAGGCATAATATCTTAGTTCTCAAGGTGACAACACATCTGCATTTTGATACTAAATGGAAGATTAATGTCGATTTCTATGCTCGTTTGTTACCTTTATTCTATTTAAAAAAAATTGAAATAAATGCTGTGGTGGCAATGTAAAATATCGTTCTTTTAATACGCAGTTGAAAGTGAAATATAGTTTGCTTCATTTACAAACTTAAGTATTTAATGAATAACAGTCGAGACTAGTAAATTATTAATGTGCTTGTGCGCATTCATTTATTTTACTTAAACATTGTGTTAAAATATCATCATAGCGAAAACTAGGTCACCAATTTGTAACATTTTCCCAAGGGTAATATATTAGAGGACGCAGATAGCATTGGGGGACCCGGCGTATTGTAACCAGATACAAATTAAAGTAATTTTCCGTCTTAAAATATGCAGAAATAGTTCGATGCGACACGTTTTGTGAGTTTTTAATTAAAATTTAAGCTTTCTTTTTTTCACAGTAGAGCCACGCTGCAGAAACCTTATGATTGTAGCAAGAATAAAACGTATTGAATATCAAAGTAAAATAGCAGCTCAATGCTGCTGCCTTTCGTATCGTGAGTGTAGAGAATCAGAGATCTTTTAACTGAAAACGAGGCACATCAACTTAGTCCTCGTGGGCGTCAACGCATCTGCATTTTGATTCTTAATCGAGGATAAATGTAGATGTCTATAGGCCACAGCATCAAATGAACTCTGTGCTCCTATGTCACCCTTATTCTATAAAAAAGAAAAATATTTAGTGGGAAAATTCACTGAATAAATCAACACGTTATCTTTCCCAACGTTCCATTTAAAAGATGTAGGGTATTGTTTGGATGCGAGTCATGTCCTCTACATGTTTTGCAATAAAGATACACCTTCATAAAACGATCAATAGGTTTGCTCATTATATACATGTTTACTTCCGATTCCCGATCCATTTCTACATAAACAGAAATGGATTACTGAAAAAGGAAACTCTAAGGCAGAAGTACGTTAAAAATTAATTTCCTCAAAACTTAGTCACCAACTCTGCACGAAGTTTTTCAAAGTTATCATCATAAAAATGTCACAGAATCTTCCACAAATTTTCATTTTCTTAATAAGGTCACAATGTCTATAGGTATGAAAATTTCGGGAATCAAGGAAGTGACACAACATTACTATTTAAAAATGTATTTATTGCTTTTCGAAGTATTCTCCGCGAAATTTGACACATTTTTCCATACGATGGAACCAATCATTGAAGCAACCATTCCATTCGGAAGTTGGGGTCTCCAAAATGGCCGTTTTGTAGGCGTCCACAGCTTCTTCAGGTTATGAAAATCTCTGTCCACGCAATTTATTCTTTATTTTAGGGAAAGTATAGAAATCAGGCTTAGGTCGGGGCTGTACGGCGGATGGTCTAATAATTCTATGTTTTCTTGCTCTAAAAACTCTTTTGTTCTGTGTGCGGTGTGAGAACTCGCATAGTCGTGATGGAGGATGATGCGGAGGTTGCAGTTCCCTTTACGGAGTTCAGAAACGGCCTGTGGCAAACAAATGCTAGCATACCATTCTGCATTAACCGTTCTTTGTCCCTCAAGAGGAATAGTCGTAACATGGCTGGTTTTGGAGACAAACGTGGCCACCATTTTTTTTGCAACACTCCGTGAACGAACAATTTTTGTTGGCTTAACTCATTTTCGAACACCTAAACTCGTGACTGGTCTCTTGTTTCGGGTTCGTACGCATATAAACAGGATTCGTCACCTGATACGATGTTGTATAAAGTATTTGAGTAGGAGCCTGCGTGGAATCTTTCGAGAGTTCTGACGCACCAAGTAATGCGAGCCGCTTTTTGCTCTTCACAGAGCGAATGCGGTATCCATTGGGAAAACAACTTTTTTACACCTAATTGTTCATGCAAGATTATTTGTATTTGACTCCTGCAAATGTCTAAATTTGCCTGAATTTCGCGGTATGTCACATGTCGATCTTCCTCAACAGCTTACGCACAGCATCAACGTTATCTTGGGTGACTGCAGTTTTTGGACGACCTTGACGGGGATCATCACTGAGCTTGACACGTCCACGTTGAAATTCAGCAAACCAGCGATAAATTGTGGTTTTGGATGGGGCTTCATCACCAAATGCAGAAATCATCCGGTCAACGCACTGTCTTTGTGTTAAACCACTTCGAAAGTCGTAATAAATCATCGCTCTTGAATTTTTCACGAGTCAATTACATTTTCTCAACGACTAAACAAGTTTGACAAAACCTAGTGACGAGACCGAGAATCTATTTTTTAAATAAATAAATGGTATTCGATTTTTTAAAACCAAGGAGTTTTCAATTAAAAAGATTTTAATATGACAGGAACAGTGGAAATATTCCATTCCCGATACTTTTAGTGCAGCCTAGGTATCTTTTTAATCTAAATTGAAATTTTAATCTAAATTGGGTTGGACGCTTCATGGTCACACAGGTCGCACATGGTCGCAACGATTGGAGGACATGACATGGCTGCAAGTAGCTGAACCTTTTGTGTTTTATTTATTGATTTTTTTTCTTTTTTTGTTGTATATTATATATATTCAGCTATGTTTTACATAAAGTAAAAAGCCAAACTTAACGTATGTAGTTTTTAAATACTCTTTTCTTAACGCCTTAAATAGTTCTTATCTACCTGTAAGTACAATTGTATGAATAAAATTCATGTATGAGTATATTTGTTTAATAATTATTTTGTTTAGTTAGTAGATCCAAAAGAGGATATCACAATTTTATAACATTAGAGTGACAAGAGGGCTAATAGCACATCTGAGGGTAAATGGCTATGGCATCACAGAAAAAATCCAAACAAAGAAGCCTTGTAGATGCGTCTTCATCCAAAACGAATATAAATGCCCCAAGAGCTGTAATTTTAGACGTGGTAGAGCTACATTGCTATGTTATGGCTTTGGCTGCAAGAAGCTCGCGTTCTAAATGAGTGACACGCTACCAGGAAATGCACGCGTTCTAGCAGAGCGACAGTAATACCCAAAAATGTAACGTTTTACTGGTAAACGAGGCATTTCATTTTAAATTCAGGGTTGACAATACACCTGTAGACTTGAACGTCGGTGCTAAACCAAGAGTAGATGATGTCTGTAGAGTATCCATACAATCAGGTGTATTTTATGCTTCTTATCACCCTTAACTTGTATAAAAATTCTAACTTAATACCTTTCATACCAGAATGAAACATTAAAATGAAATACCCCTTTTTCCTCCCTTTATAACATTAATAATATTTCTAATAAACTTCCCGGAAAAGACCTTTTACCGACTTCATTTTAGAAGATTAATCGCGTATTGGACTAAAGTGTAATCTTTCTTTCATTTATTCTAGTTCTTGTGATGAATTCAACCTTGGACCATGTACTTATGGTGCTTTAAGGAAATTTGAGCAGAGGTATTAGATATGATATAGTCTATCTACATTTTTCCCCAAATGAAACGTGCACAACAAGGTTGGAATCTTGTAAGCAATATAAAAGATTCCATTCTCTGTTAATTTTAGCAGTCATTTTTAAAGTGGGGTTTTTATAAAAGGGTGTGAAATAATTTATATACAATACATACAATCCTTGAATTATTATGTAAACAATTTTAGTATCTGTAACAGATAAAAGTTACTTAGAAGATAGTTATTCACAGTCTGAATCTTAAACAAAATAAATCTATTAGCATTTTTTGCATTATAATATTAAGGGGAAACAGTGAAAATACTACCTTAAATGGCTTAGCAAGATCCCCCAATATACCGAAAACATTGCAGCATTAATTTTAAATATTGATTATGGCGCTATAACGTAAAATTTTCCCGATAGAAAAAAAATCCAACGTTATTTCCAAACTGAACAATAAACCGCTGGTATTCATAAAATACTTTAAATGAGAACATGAAACTTTGCATACTAACTGAACTAACTGTAAAGCAGGGCTTACGTTTTTTTTAACTACCATTATTTTCACCGTAAAAAGAAATTACCTATACCATCGGCGTTTTGAAGCTTGTTTCCTGCCGACCGATCAGCCTTGCTTCGGCTTTCGAACGGGAAAGATGTGTCGCTTATGATCAGAACACAAATTACGCAACAGGACGCCGTAAAATTAAAATAGGAAATAACCGTAATAAAAATAAGAAGCGACCGGGTTGGCTTAAATAAATAGGCATACTTATCTTCATGCACAATCCCTAACGGGGTAGCCAGAGAGAACAGATCGCCAAGTGTCACGATCCTTACATACCTCTTTCGCTTCTTTCAGGTTCATTATCTTCTTCATACAGCACGTCTAGGTATCCGAGTACTCTTGACCTTTCCCCTCTTCGAGTAATTTGCTCACATGGACTTCGAAAGTTAGTCTCGGTCTACCTCGATACCTTTTAATATTTACTTTCGCGCTATATATTATCTTCACCATTCGGTCTTTACTCATTCGCTCAACGTGCCCAAACCATCGGAGTACGCCCCTATCAATTTTTGTGATAAGGTCATCTTTCAATCCTGCCATATTGCGAATCTCTTCGTTTCGCTTTCGGTTGGCTATGGTAACGCCGCACATTTTACGAAGAGATCGCATCTCCACTGCATTTAACTTCTAACTAAACCAACACTGCCTTATGTATTGCAAGGCGTGCACTCTTCACTACGCCTTGCCTTTTGACTAACGCATTCAGGGTACCATTGACTTTGTTCCCGGCAGCGACACGTCATCTAAATCACATCTTCCATCCCGGCTGAAAACACTCCCCAAGTATACAATTTGATTTACCTGTCCTAGACATACTCCCCTAAACGACATAAAACGTGATATGATCCTTCTGATGATAGCACCCATCCATACAGTAAACAATTTACTTTAATGTCACCAAATTTCACACCCAAACAGCTATTTTTCAGCTTTTGTAAACAGCTGTCGAGATACAGTATGAACAGCCAGGAAGACATGACACAACCCTGTTTTACGCCCGCTTGGACGCTAAACATG
Source organism: Parnassius apollo (assembly GCA_907164705.1). Classification (NCBI taxonomy): domain Eukaryota; kingdom Metazoa; phylum Arthropoda; class Insecta; order Lepidoptera; family Papilionidae; genus Parnassius; species Parnassius apollo. The sequence goes on from CAJQZP010000835.1 coordinate 1,453,954, forward strand.
GGTGACAGGTCATGCCCTACCCGCACACAGGCTTTACAGTCATAGTAAAGTGACTGCACAGCCCTTAACAATCGACCATCCACACCATATTGCGGCAACATTTCCCACATTTTCTTCCTTATAACCTTATCAAATGCTTTCTCCAGATCCACAAAAGCACAGAAAATCCTCTGGTTAACACTCAGAAGCTTTTCCGTGATCATGCGGAGAGAAAACATTTGATCCGTGCATCCTCTTCCAGGTCTAAATCCGCATTGTGCCTCCCATAATAATCTTTCCGATTTCTCTTGCATCCTCGAAGGTTTTGACACGTAGTCAAAACCTTCGAGTAAACTTTACTTTGCTAAACTGGTCAAGCTGATCGACCGATAGCACCCGCAGTCAAAATGTGAACCTTTACTTTTATATAAAGGCACAATGACCTGGTCGCCAATCATCCGGGATACCTCCCGTCCGCCAGTACAAATTGCACAGCAGATGAAAGCTATCCCAGACGCGAGGCCCACCGAACTTGACCATTTCAGCAGTAACTCTGTCTATTCCCGCAGCCTTACCACATTTCAAACTTCGAATCGCACGTGCAATCTCTTTCATGCTGATGACCTCAGTATTATCGAGGTCCGTGTTTGGCATGCCAGTCACGGCGTCACCCCCGGATCCTTCACTAAGATCATGACACGCATACATTTCTCTATAAAATTCGCTCCATCGCTGCATGACGTCCGATTTTTCTGAGAAGATGTCATTGGTTTTTGAAAGCACTTTGTACATTCTTAAGGCTGTCGGAACACTCCGGGACCTTCCAACCTCTCAAACACTCACGCCTGTCACCCGGAAGGGTAGACAGAGACTACAGACTTTTATTTAGCACGATCCTGACATACCTCTTTCGCTTTCTCTACATCCATATACCTACGCATACATGCTCGTCGGTTAAGGGTACTCTTAATTTGGCCCATTTTTCATTTATCGCCAATTTGGTCCCTTTCTGACTCTTCCATTCACTTCAGCAACATATATTTGCTTTGTCAGTCTTTCCTCATTCATTCTTTCTACGTGACCAAACCACCGAAGCATTCCTTTCTTAATCCTGGTCACCGCATTATCTTGCAAAAACACACTCTTCTTTTATCACACAGTTTCTCACCCCGACACTCAGATTCAGCCCTAACATACTCCTAAGTGACCGCACTTCTACTGCATTTATTCTACTCTCGTGCTTCTCTCTCGTCTTTTACATCTGTGGAGGTTACTGATTATCTCAAGCTTCTCGGCATACAGTTGAGTGTTAACCTCAACTTTGGCGCTTACATTGAGTAGAAAGTACAAATTGCGGCCAAAAAAAACCTCAGTATTTTAAACAAGGTGAAGCGATACTTCACCCCTGGACAGTTTCGTAACTTTATACAAAGCTCAAGTCCGAACATGCATGGACTTTTGTTGTCACCTTTGGGATGGCTCAGAAAAATATCAACTTGGAGCACTCGACTCATTGCAACGTACCACAAAAATCTGGTGGAAGCCAAGCTTCACCGCTTAGCTCACCGCCGTCTAGATACTTGTTTGTCGGTCTTTGCCAGATTGTTCTTCGGAAAGTGTGCCAATGAGTTCCATAAGCCCATACCGCCATCTCCATTCTCCAATCGGAATACTAGACGAACTGCAGTTCGTGCACCAACTAAGTGTTTGCTTGGTTAATATTCTGAATATTTGCACTAAGCGCTATAAGTCATATTTCATAATGCGCACACCATTCTCTCAACGGCCTAGTTTCGCGTTGAAATCTCTCATTAACATCCTATAGTGGCTTTTGGAAGAATGCATGGCTTTAGAGATATACTCATACATTTCCTCCACTTCTTCATCGGGTTGATGCGTAACCCTATATGAACTTCAAGGAATGACCTTTGGTGATTGTGAGTATAAGGTACGCAATCCTCGTTGACACACTCACAATCTTTACACCTTTGTTAACGAAAGACTATATGGATAATAAATCTTTGTATAAATATTGTGGACATATCTCCCGGTGATAGAACAAGTTGTCGGATTCGTGGATTACCGTGTCCTCTCCCTCTCTTCGAACCTCAGATAATTCAATAATATCCCAGCACAACTTGTCTATCTCTTCTACCAGCTTCATCATCTTCTTGTCAGTTCTCAGTGTAAGTACGCTAAATATTGCCAGTTAGAGTCTTCTTAGGTGGTAAACAAACCTCCACCGGAGATTCTGAGCACCCCGTGCCCTGAAGTTACCGTGATCGCCACCGTAAAAAGGAATAGCGGGGCCGTTTATTTGTGTCGTTGCTCATGGGGGATGCTCCCACGCTTGGGAAGTGGGTTGGTAAATGCAGTTTTTTATCGTACTATTGCTGTTATCAGAGAGATGCTACAGCCCATATGCTGCTTGTTTCTCTCTGTTTGTCTGTCTGTCTGTCTGTCGCCTCTTCTGACACCCACGGGAAGATATGGATGGATATTCTTAACGGCCCATAACTTGGAATGAATGGACGGTAGTATGTGTTACGAGAAATTTAAAATTTTTTATGTTAAATTATTTATCTACGCATTTAATAAAAATGTAAAAAAAATTTTGGTCTGATTGCCTGTGTGATTTTAAAACGCTAATCTACACAATGAATGAACCAATTTAAAAGTATATTTTAGTGATGAATGAACTTTGGATAACATTTTGTATCGTTGTTGAAATATGAAATTTGATTTTCAATAATTAATTGATAATTTGTATGTCAATTTTAAAGTGTTTTTCGTGCGCTCTTCTTTTTATTGAATAATGGTGACAAACGAGCACATAGTCAATCTGATGGTAGATTACTGTGAGGTGGACTGTGATATTTGATTCTTAATATAGCATAGATTGTATATTAAGAATAAAATGTACCATTGATAGATGTGTATCAAGGATGTCCGGTTATCTACACTCACCATACGAAACGCATCATTATTAAGCTACTTTTTTCGGCTGGTTGCCTGTGAGAGCGTGGTCTTTCTTCAGTCGAGCCGACTCGTTCGTGCTTTATCCATAGTACAGTTGCATATTGACTCTAGATGTATGTTATTTAAGACTAGCGAATCGCTCCGGCTTCACCTGGATGGGATCTATTATTTAGATTTATGGTAATCATCAAAGACCATTTATTTCCTTTTTTCGATTCATAATAAGAGAAGTTCAAGTTATTCGGATATAATAAAGATAACTCTTCGTATTGCTCTCTGTCTGTTCGTGAAGTTTCATTATTATTAATTTAGTCATTTCGAAGTAATCTTCGGGCTAATGCACGAACAGATAGACAGATAGATGAAAATGCTAACTCATGCCTTTATGGCATGCAAATAACCTCCTCAGTTCAATAAAAGACAGGCATCACAGACACACTTCAATTTATTCATATGTATAGATTATTAAAAAATTTAAGTGTTAAAGACTAAATTCAGAAAATATTAGAAAACTGGTTTGAAAATAGTTAAGCCTTTTTCCGAGTTTTTTGCGCAAAGAAAACTTTCATAATAAACTTGTTTGTGGAAATCTTTTTTGGAGTATTTTCTGTTACACGAGATTGCTTTGGGGAAGTTACTTTCGCTTAAATCACTTGATTGACGTCTCGTGGAGCACATCGAAGAAATATTCCTTTCTATATTTACTCGCCGATTTATTTCAAACGTAACGTAGATGAAAACAGTTTCTTTGTCATTTTAGTTTGACATAAAGTATTTGTTGTAAAAGAAACTACTGTCAACTTATAACTGCGGTTATTTATTTAATTTTATAGATAAGGGGTGACAAATGGGCACATAATCCATCTGATGCTAAGTGGCTGCCGTAGCCCACACTTTATCCCATTGATCTGAACGCGTTGTGACCTCTTGACTGAGGTGAAATTCGTCGCCATACGAAATACAGTAACATAAATTTTAACAGTGGTAGAGCCACGCGGCAGCTTTGCTGTTGCACGTATGGACCGGCTCAAACCGGGGTAGTTCCACGACCTCACAGAATACCGGCGTGAAGTGGAAGCTCTGCTTCCGCGTTTCGCCTGGTGAGTGCAGGTGGCCGGAGGCCCAAATCCCCCCCCCCCCCCATCAACATGGTAGCGGAATTAAATGATGATAGACTGCCCCAGGTGGGTACCAGCACCCCTGGAGAATCCCTCGCTGAGCATCCACGACCGTGTTTCTCCGCTCCTGCTCCCTATTGGGGGGGAGCAAAATTCCGCTCACGACTACAACTGCTCGGGACAAACGGAGCAACAAGACCAAGGCGACCTCTGCCACGCTATCCGTGAATTTCTGCAATATTCGGGGATTTCACTCTAACCTAAACGCCGTCCACTACCATTTCGAGATGGCGAGACCGGCTCTGCTCTTTCTGACCGAGACGCAGATGTCTTCTCCGGCTGATGTCTCGTATCTCTCCACCCGGGGTACAAACTGAAACACTCCTTTGTTCCTCGGGCTGGAGTTTGCGTTTACGTCAGAGAGGACATCTGTTCCCGACGCCTCGGCAGTCTTGAAGGTTCGGACCTTGTCCATCCTTTGGCTACGCGTAGACAGCGACGACCGTCCGGACGTCTACGGGTACCTCTATAGGTCCCATAGTAGTAATGCCGAAACACACCGACTCTTCTTGGCACTAAACATATTCGATTTTCCCACGGGAATGAGATGTTTTTCCGCGACCCAAAAAAAAACCTTCATGGAAAAACATTTCTTCCCGTAAAATATTCCCCGTAGGCAAAAAAGTAGCCTATGTCACTTTACAGCCACCGAACTATCCCCATACAAAAATTCATGCCATGCCGACGCTCTGTTGCGACGTGAAAGAAGGACAAACATGTGCAACATATTCCCTTTTCCCACGGGAATGAGGCTGTAGAGTGACATTGGCTACTTTTACAGCGGAAAAACATATCATTCCCGTGGGAAAATCGAATATGTTGCAAAATTAAATTAAGCTAGGTGGCGCCACCATGATTCTTCAAGACGGACGACGGAACATGTATGGATCTGTATTTTTCCACGCAGGACCGGGAAGAGAGCGATAAAAAACATAAAATTCACCAGCTGATTTTCTTCAAATGTTTTGGTGCATTGTAATTCACAGAATAGGCGATAAACTCGCAGACGATATTAAGTAATCCGTTGATGCTCTGCCTACCCCGCAAGGGTTACAAGCGTGATTATAAGAATGGATCAGAAATACTATCACCACCTGTCACGCTTTCACCCTTAACTATTACTTAACTGTGGTAGAAAAAGTTCTTAGTAAGCCTTATTTATAAGCCTTAGTAATATTTATTGAACGGAAATGAATAGTTCTTATATGTGGTTATGAATGAATCGGTATTAAAATAAGAAAAATTGTGCGAAATTATAAGAAAAATATTTTTTGAAATTTCTTATTAACAAACGTATACATACTTTAAATTGATTCCGCTAGATGTCGTTACTAGGTTTTTAAAACGCGGTAACGAAATATTTCCTGACATGTACTTAACTCCCGCCGTTGAGCCACGCGTCAACTTATAGTGCATACGATACCTATACGCTTAGATTGTTTCTATTTCGTATCTTATTCGACTACCTGCTTTCGATTTCGGTTGTTTGTTATTTGCTTTGTGATTTGGTTAAGGTTGAATGGATTTATATTGGCTTTCATTTTCGGATTCGGTTTTGTTGATTTGGTTGGTATTCCTTTATACATATTTAGACTCTGTCTTTGATTTTGGATTTTGTTTATTTAGAATCGTGAATTGGTTTTCATTGTTTAAGATTGTTTAACAATATTTCGAAGGAACATTAATAGTATAGATAGTGTATACGGTACCGATACACTTACTTCTTTTTTCGTTGGTTATATTTATATTGACTACTGCTGGTTTAAGTCCACTCAATTTTTTTGGCTATCGTTTTCGGATTCGTGTTGTGTCTTGAATTGGTTTTGTTGTTTTGAGCTTAAAAAATATTCAAAAGGAATATTTATTCCTTTTAGATATTTTGAATTTGCTTTTAAAAAATTATTAAAAGGAAATTTAATTCCTTTTAGGCACTTTTTTTATAAATAGGTATTTTGTTACTTCATAATGCCTCGCAAACGTAAGTCCAGCCTTTCTAGAGTATCTACTCAAAGACAAGCGAAAAGATTAGCTCGATCGCTAGAATCTTTAGAAGATGCTGAACTGAGAAGGCAAGAACAAGCAGATCGTTAGATTACTTTTATAGCATCTGAGACACCTTCTCAACGTCAGCAAAGGCGTCTTGAATAGACAGAGCGTCAGGCTGCTTTAAGAGCTTCCAAAACACCTTCTCAAAGTCAGGAAAGGCGTCTTGAAAAGGCAGAGCGTCAAGCTACTTTAAGAGCTTCTGAAACACCTGCTCAAAGTCAGCAAAAGCGTCTTGAACAGGCAGAGCGTCAAGCTACTTTAAGAGCTACTGAAACACCTGCTCAAAGTCAGCAAAGGCGTCTTGAACAGACAGAGCGTCAATTTACTTTAAGAGCGACTGCAACACCTGCTCAAAGTCAGCAAAGACATTCGAACAAACGGAAAGTCAGGCCGCCTTAAGAGCCGCGGAAACACCTGATGAAACACAACACAGACTCATTGAGCAAGCTGAACGTCAATCTACTATAAGGGCATCTGAAACACCAGAACAGACACAGGCGCGAAGAGATGCAAATTCACAACTCCAAGCTGAACGTCGACAAAATTTTCAAAGAAACAATTGGTCGGTTTTTTAATGACGTAGCATTCACTTATAAAAATCACAGGTTAGTTGTTATCGGACTGATGGGCAAGGCGTGTCGATTTTGCAGCGCTTTAAAATGGAAAGATGAGACCGCAGGCATGTGCTGTTCCAATGGCAAAGTGTCTCTTCCGTTACTTGGGGAACCAGAAGAAACTTTGAAAACTCTCTTTTTATATGATGCTAATGAGTCACGGCGCTTTTTAAACAGGATCCGGAAATATAACTCATGCTTTCAAATGAGGTCCTTCGGAGATGACCGGGAATTAATAATGCCGGGATTTTTGCCTACATTTACGGTGCAAGGGCAAATTTATCATAGAATAGGTTCACTTTTCCAGCTGAAAACGAACAGTATAAATTTTTACGAGTATATTTTATGGGTGACGAAGAAATTGAGGTAGACCGTCGCTGCCAATTTATCCAGGGAGTTGAGAGAGACACAGTGTTCAAAATTCAAAGATTCTTGCATGAACGTAACATTTTAGTCAAAACATTTAAAACTGCTTTAGAAAACCTACCTGAAGAGGATTATAAAGTCGGCATTCACGCAGATCAGACCACTCGAAGAGAGTATGAAAGGCGCTACAATACACCCTTGATAAACGAAATAACAGCCGTAATGAGTGGTGATCAATTTTTTTCACGAGACATTGTCTTGCGAGCACGTGATGATACGTTTGTAGCGGCGCTGTCGTCGCGCCACTAGCACACCGAAACACACCGAAGCCTAAATCGCGCTATTAACATTCCGAATCATAGACAGTATATATAGAACATCTCCGAACTATCACATGGAGTGTTGGCCGCTCCCCGGGCAGAACACCTTGCCCGGCGGGAGATCTCCCCTTTTCCTTTCTACGGCCACAGTGGTGACCCCGACGTGATCTGAACACGCAACCGGATAGCCTTCGGAAACTTCAAGCTTCATCATCGTCACAGAATACCCCACCCATTCGCTCCCGAGCAGATATCGTCTGCAGTCTTCATATCCTGCAAGCCATCTAGCTTCACAAGGTTCATCGCAGCACTGGAATAATAATGCTTCCTGTTCCTTCAAGCTACTCTCTGCGCCATACAGTGTTCGGCACGGCTCTGAGCCTTACTGCTCGCCTCTGCTTCACGGCACTCTCGCAGATCACTTGCCTTCTTCTCGACTCACCGCAGACTACAAGGCAATCTCCTGGCACTTGCACATTCGTCGGCAACGAGGCTGCACTATCGATCTCCGGTCTGAGCAGGGGGGTGATGTAGCGGCGCTGTCGTCGCGCCACTAGCACACCGAAACACACCGAAGCCTAAATCGCGCTATTAACATTCCGAATCATAGACAGTATATATAGAACATCTCCGAACTATCACATGGAGTGTTGGCCGCTCCCCGGGCAGAACACCTTGCCCGGCGGGAGATCTCCCCTTTTCCTTTCTACGGTCACACGTTGCAACGGGTAGCCGATACACACAAGTTTTATGACGCTCTGCAATACCCATTGATTTATTTCAAAGAACAAGAGGGTTATCCTGTTCAAATTCCACTCGTTAACCCGGTCACAAAGGAGCCTAGTCCGAACAAAAAAGTATCATGTATGGATTTTTATTCGTATCATACGATGTTGCGAGAAAATGATTTTAACCTCTTAGCCCGGTGTAGACAATTTTTGGTAGACATGTATGTGAAGGTAGAAAGTGAACGTCTCCGTTATATATCTTTAAATCAGAAAAAGCTGCGCGTTGAGAATTATATACATTTACATGATGCAGTTTCTAGCGACGCCAATGTAAACCCCAGAGATTTAGGTAAAATGGTAATTCTGCCTTCATCATTCGTTAACAGTCCCCGCTACCTACACAAGTACACACAAGACGCATTCGCCTATGTACGAACTTACGGAAGACCTTATCTTTTTTGTTACTTTTACTTGCAATCCCACATGGAAAGAAATAACCGATGAGCTAATGCCGGGCCAAAAAAGTACTGACAGACACGATTTAGTTGCTAGAGTATTTAGATCAAAAGTACAAAAATTTATGTATGTAATTAACAAAGGGAAAATTTTCGGAGAGGTGCAGTGCTTCATGTATTCAATTGAATGGCAAAAAAGAGGATTACCACATGCCCACATTCTAAAACGGCTTAAAGAGAAGTTGCGGCCCAGCCAAATAGAAGACATAATAAGCGCCGCGATTCTGGATCCTGAGCAAGATAAAGAATTGTATGATACCATCGTCCGAAATATGACTCACGGTCCATGTGGAGCACGAAATTCAATATCGCCATGTATGAAAGAAGGAAAATGTACAAAGAAATTCCCTAAACAGCTATTAACAGAAACAGTGCACAATGACAACGGCTACCCTTTATACAGACGCAGAGCTCCCGAAGATGGTGGCAGGAAAGTTACAATCAAATATCGCTCTTGAGCGTTCAAAAGCTTAGATAACAGCTGGATTGTCTTTCTATGTAAAATGTTTAATGCCCACATTAATGTAGAAGCATGTAGCTCTGTCCGCGCAATCAAGTATATCTGTAAGTACATAAATAAAGGAAGCGATCAAGCAATATTTAATTTCAGGAGTGAAGGTGAGGCAAATCCTGTTAATGAAGTACAGACCTTTCAAGCAGGGCGTTATGTCAGCAGTAAAGAGGCAGCGTGGCGTCTCCTTGGCTTTTCTTTACACGAAAGGCACCCAACAGTTACTGACCTTGCTGTGCACTTAGAAAATGGAGAGTGTGTATATTTCACCGAAAGAAATTTCCAAGAAAGAATTGCATCACCGCCAAAAACTACACTAACAGCCTTCTTTCAACTTTGTCAAACCGACCCCTTTGCAAAAACGTTGATATATTCTGAAGTCCCCCGCTATTATACTTGGAACACATCTAGGAAGGAGTGGAAACGCCGTATTGAAGGCGCGCCTGTTGCAAATTGGTTCGGTGTAAAGTCATCAGATGCCCTTGGTGGTTGTGTCTATGTAACTAATTTTGAATGTTTCTGTTTACGATTGCTACTGCAACATGTTCGGGGTCCTACAGGATATAAAGACCTTAAACTGTCAACGGTCAAGAATGCGCAACTTATAGAGAAGCAGAAGCTCTGCATCTTTTAAAAAACGATAATCACTGGGATGAGTCCATGGAGGAAGCTGTGCAGTGCCAGTCACCAGCCAAAATTAGGGATCTTTATGCAACTCTCATATCATCTTGCGGGCTATCTAATGCACATGAATTGTGGGACAAATATAAGGAGTACATGGCGGAAGATATTTTGCGAAGGTTACAGCAGACACACGCGAACATGACATACAATGAACACATTTATAATGAAGCACTTGGAAAAATTGAAGCTAAAGTAATGACAATGGTAGGCAAAAAATTAAGCGACTTTGGAATGATAAGCCCTCAGCAAACAACCGAAAATGAACTAAGTGATGTCATTATACGTGAAACAAACTACGATATACCAGCTTTGCAGCAGCAAGTAGCCGAATTTTTACCACGCTTGCTTCCCGAACAAAAACGAGTTTTTGACAAAGTATTAGGACAAATTGAATCTGGAAATGGTACACTTTTCTTTTTAGATGCCCTTGGAGGAACTGCGAAGACATTTTTGTTAAATTTATTATTAGCGCAAGTACGGAACGATAAAAACATTGCTGTGGCCGTAGCTTCCTCCGGTATAGCCGCAACGCTGCTAAGCGGGGGCCACACTGCACATTCTGTTTTAAAACTCCCTCTAAATCTAGCCCAGGAAGAATCGCCGATCTGCAACTTTAGCAAAAATAGTGCACGAGGTATAATTCTACGACAATGCGAACTTTTAGTGTGGGACGAAAGTACAATGTCGCATAAAAAAGCTGTAGAAGCACTAAATCGAACGCTCCAGGATTTGCGCAGCAATACCGATGTAATAGGAGGAATGGTGGTTTTACTGGCTGGTGACTTTCGCAAAACTTTACCATTGTCATGTCATTCAAAAGGGCATACCTGCAGATGAAATTAAAGCATGCCTCAAGTCTTCTCTTTTATGGAACACGGTGACAAAATTCAGTTTAACTACGACTATGAGAGTGCATTTGTATAATGATATCAATGCTGGAAACTATGCTGTTTTGTTTTTATTGAGGAGAGATTTTTGTAATTTAGTACAGAGTCATTCCGAATTAATTGCGAGCGTTTATTCAGATTTAACGAACAACATGCATGAAGGCAAATGTTTATGTGAAAGGGCGATTCTTGCAACAAATACTGAGAGCGTTAATAAAATAAATTCAGATATATTAAGCGAAGTAGCAGGATAAATAACAGAGTATTTGTCAGTAGACACAGTTATGGACACAGAACAGAGCACTTCATATCCCGTAGAGTTTCTAAATTCTCTAGAGTTGTCAGGTGTGCCCTCACATAAGTTTCAGTTAATATTAGGCGTCCCAGTCATACTAATGCGAAATTTAGATGCTCCTCGGTTATGTAACGGGGCAAGGCTGAGTGTGACACATCTTGGACGGAACATAATCGGTGCTACAATTTTGACAGGCGTAGGAAAAGGTGAAAATGTTATTATACCACGGATCCCTATAATTCTCACAGATCTTCCTTTTCAATTCAAAAGGTTGCAGTTCCCTATTAAGCTCAGTTTTGCAATGACAATTAATATAGCGCAAGGGCAAACGTTACAGGTAGCGGTGGTCAACTTAGAAAAACCGGGCTTCTCTCGTGGTCAGCTGTATGTAGCATGTTCGCGTGTGTCAAATGCCCAGAATCTCCACATTTTTTCCCTGAATGGAAAAACATATAACATTGTGTACAGTAGCGTCTTACAATAGTGTTCAGTTAGTTTTTTTCCAAAATTCCTACAATCAATTAATCGGAATTCCCACATTCCTTTCAATTCAAAATATCCTACTTAGCTCATTTTCTTTTCAATTCCAAATGCTGCACCTCTGACGGACCTATTAAGCTCAGTTTCCTTTCAACTCAAAAGGCTGCATCTCTGACGGATCTTTTATTTGGCTCAGTGTCCTTTCAATTCAGAAAACTGCATCTCTGACGAGTCAATTTAGCTCAGTTTCTTTTCAAAAGTCTGCATCCCTGACGGATAATTATGCTCAGTTTCCTTTAATTAAAAAAAAATATCCCATTTCCATTTAGAATAAACAGGCTATTTTCATGTTTTCCTATACGCTGCGTTTCAAAACATTTAAATAGGCAACGAATCAATTTTGCTCAGTTTCCTTATAATGGCTGCATCTCTGACAAATCTATAAAACTCAGTTTTCTTTCAATTCAAAAAGCAATGAATAGTTCATTTCCCAGTGACCATGCGGGCGAAGCCACGGGTAACAGCTAGTATATCATAAATATAACTATATCTCCTCATAACTTAACTCTAGTTTTGTTTAGTTTATAATACTTTGATTTAGGTTCCGTTGACACATAGTACTGTAACTGTATCCATATAAGAAATGCAGCTTACTAACATCTAACCGTGCTTTGCTGGCATCATATAAGAAAACACTTAATGATTATAATATTATTTTTATTATTTTATTAATAAGGCACACAAACAGATTTAAGACAATACAAAACATATTTACAGTAACAAAATATTATAACTAGTCTATAATCCAATAAAGTGTGCACAGCAAAACAAAATATGACAAGTATGACCGAAAAAAAAATTAATAATACATGGTACTAGTAACAGTTAAAAAAAAAGAACTTTTTTTTAATGATATTCGTGATTTTACGTACTGAACGTAGCAACTATAGATCTTCTAAATTGTGAAATATTAGAATTAATAATGTCCAGATCAGCGTTACGATGTCTCAGCTCGTCAAAATTTCGACACATTCGAATGACCGGATTAAAAAAAGACGTGTTGTTTCTGTAAACATCAACGCACGCAACATTACGCAGACGGGATCAACTGTTAAAATTAATTAAATTAAGCAATTCTGGGCAATCGATAGAGGAGTGAATGATTTTGTGAAGGTAAATAAGCTCAAAATATTGTCTACGTTTATCTAATTTCGTAACTCCAAAGTAATTCACTCTTTCATTATACGATGGCAACTGGCGGATCAATCCATGTTTACGACATAAGCTCCGCAGAAAACATCTCTGGATTCGTTCAATATTAGCTATATGTACTTCGTAATAGGGTGACCAGACTACTGAGGCGTATTCAAGAATCGGTCTCACAAGAGTGTTAAAAAGATATATTAGACTAAGGGGTCTCTTGAATTCCTTCATAACTCGTGTAACAAAACCAACTAACTGATAACCACGTTGCGTTAAGTGATTAAAATGTTGCTTAAAATCTAGTTTTGAGTCAAAGATAACGCTTAAATCATTTGCAACATTACTTTCAGACAAAGGTTGATCATTGATATGGTATGTATACTTTAGACGAGTTTTCTTAGTTGTGAAAGTTATAAAAATCATTTACTAACATTCAAATGCATTTTATTATGAGAACACCAGGTATAAATATTGTTAAGGTCCCGTTGCAACAAGAGGCAGTCATTAACATCATCGAACATACGGAAAACTTTCATATCGTCTGCATATAGTAAACATTCACTTGTGATATGGTCTACCAAGTCATTAATAAATATAATAAACAAAAAGAGGGCCAAGATGGGACCCTTGAGGAACTCCGGATGTTACATGTACTGGTTTGGAGAGGAAACCTTTTATTGCAACGATCTGAATACGTCTAGAAAGATACGAAATTATCCAACGCAACAAATTGCCATGTATCCCGTATGCTGCTAATTTAGCCGCGAGTATTCTATGGTTGACTTTGTCAAACGCCTTTGAAAAGTCAGTATAAATCGAGTCTACTTGGCGTTGGGTAGCAAACGCTTGACAAATGTAATTTTTGTAGACAAGTAAATTACTAACGGTTGATCTACCAGTAACAAAACCATGTTGTAAGTTTGATACGCTTTGTTTCACGTGGTTGTAAATATGGTCATAAGCCAACGATTCAAAAATTTTAGCCATACAGGATAAGATGCTAATTGGCCTATAGTTTACACATTTTATTTTATCACCAGACTTATGAATTGGAATTACGTAGGCATTTTTCCAAACAGAAGGGAATAAGCCGCTCTTAATAGACTTATTGAAAATTATAAATAACGGCAAACTAAGTTCTTCACAACACGCCTTAACAAATAATGATGGAATTCCATCGGGACCCGGACCTTTGTGAGCCTCTAGTGTTTTAATCTTTCTAATAATGTCATCTCTACTAATGGATATATTTGATAGTGCGAGATTAGACCTGTCCGATATATTAAATTCGGGTTCACAGTTGTCAGGTATTTCATAAACAGAAGCAAAATACGCTGAAAAAAGTTCACAGATTCCTTGGGAATCTGTAGCAGTTTTAGCATCATGAGTCATAGAATCAGGGACACCTTTACTTGATTTTTTGTTATTAACGAACTTAAAGAAATGTTTAACGTTTTTACCTAAACTATTCTCAACTTCATTTCGAATCGACTTATAGCAAGCTTCAATTAAGTGTTTACTACGAGTTCTCAGTATATTGTATGTATCATAATCCCTCGGATTACCAAATTTTTTATACAACTTATGATACTTTTTCTTATCTCGAAGGCAACGAATTAGAGGAAAGTTAAACCAGTATGGGTATTGGTTAGGATTACATTGTTTAAATGGTACAAACAGCAAAATAGCTGAATTAAGTTCTTTATACATAGCATCAACAGCACTATCAGGGTCCAAGTCATTTAACAGTTCATGCCAATTAACTTTTCTTAAATGGTCTTTAATTTTTTCAAGATTACATTTATGATAATTTGGTTTTAAAAATTTACGATTAAATTTAACAAAATTTGGTTTATTATTTGTATAATTAAGATTAATTTCTATAGATGGATGATGACCGTCCAGTTTCAGTAATGGTTCTACTTCTTTTACTCTTATTTCGTCCATAGTTAATAATACGAGATCAAGTAGACGATCATTCTGATTTTTAGAATTATTATATTGTTTCAGATTACATAATGCAATAGTATCTAAAAGAAAACGGCCCTTAGTGCCAGCAGAAGCATTTGGAATTAAACGAAATTCTAAATTAGAGATCTCCCAGTATATATCAGGAAAGTTAAAATCGCCTACCAATAAGAAATGTCCAGAATGGGCATTGCTAAGTATGATACTTTGATAGTGTTTCATAAGTTTATTGATGTCGTCCGACGGAAGATAAGGTGGAAGATAACAAACTCAGCTATTTAATGACAAACAATTTGTAGAAATAAGTGAAACCCAAATATCCTCAAAGTTACTGTCCCAAAATTGCCTACGAGTAACAGTAAAACATTTTTTTATGGTCAAGATCACACCTCCTCCCTCGTCTTTTCGTCCGCCATAAGCGCATTCCCCTCAGTCCCGTCTGAATACATTATAACGCTCATCAAATAATTCTTCATTAAAAATACCTTCATCTAAGTTAGTTTCGGTTAAGCAAATAATATCATATTCATTATTTAGTATATTTGTATACAGCTGATGTGTTTTGGAACGCATACGATTAACATTTTGATAGTACATTAACATTCAAGACAAAAGATAAAATACAAAACGTAAACGCAAAATAAACAAAAACAAAAAGCAAGTTACTACAATACAAATAAATTAACTAATTTTAGCCAACCAATCTTTGTTTTTTATATGTACTGCTGAAGAATTATCATCTTTTCTCACATATATATTCCCGAATTTGACCCACACGTATTTATATTTTCCACGAGCAGTAGCCCGTGTCAAAGCAAAAAGCTCCTTGGTTTCTGGAGAGAGATGTTCTGTCGTGTGTGATGAGATGTCTGTAGTTTCGGTAAATTCAATTTTGACTTGATCAATGGCTGTAACAATCTCCGTTTTGATTAATGATTTCATATTAATATAGAATGATTTTTTGAGTGATTCAAATTTTTCATCTAATTTAACATCGAATTTCATATCTAGAAGTCTGGCTATACTCTCTAATGTAACTTCTTGTCCTAGAGAAGGGCACATAGAAGTTGATGGTTGAGGATCTAGTGAAGTTTCCGAGTTCTCCGAAGAGAGTCGTCGCAGGAAATTATTGAATCATTAAATGGCACTGATTTTCTAACTGGTGTATTCGAAATATCTCCCTTGTGTCGATTTGTTACATTAAAGCAAGTTGGGCATTTCCATTTAGATTTAGTTTGACCGTCTAATTTAAAGAAAGCAGTCTTATCCATATTCAAACATTTTAAATGGTAGTCTTGCCTACAGTGCATACATAAACACTTTTCTCTTTCACCAGGAGGTGGTGGCAAATCTTTGCAGGCAATACAAAAATGTTTGATTTCCATTGTGGTATACGTAAATGCAATAATAAAGTATAATTTGTAAAGTGGCTAATTGCGTAAATGTTTTTTTTAAGCTATTGCATAGCTTCTATCGCGGGCCTTGAGTGCGGGAAAATCCAGAAATTTCGTAACGAAAAAAACCTCACGCTCTCCGACGGGCACGGAGGTGTGGCTTGAAGGCCGTGCATTGTCTAACGATGGTCTAACGTCGTTTCTTTTCCTCAGTCTTCGACACGGTGTTTGTGTATAAAGTGTTTTGAAATTTTGAATATGAATGAACAAAGTGCATTTATTATTAATGAAGAAAGTCACGAAAAAATAGTGAAAGAAAATGAGTGAGTACTCTATATACATACCTACATTTTATTATTATCACAAATGCAGTACTAATTTTGTATTGAAAATATAATACTGCTATAAAGATAACCTAAATTTTTGATATTAAAATGAGCGATATTAAAAGTAGCCCTCTTTATATACACACAAACACACACACGCGTATAGTTTAAATTCTCAATTTAGATTCTCAATATGTATATATATACTCGATTAACCGGACTAATTGTTGCCGTTAGGGATTCGGATAATCGAAAATCCGGATAATCGAATGTATGAAGAAAAGCGGGTTTTGTGCATTTGTAGTACATATGTACATACATAATGTTATGTGTTTATTAAAAACAACAATTTCAACGAAAATCAATGTTTATTAAGAAATTATTATTTTTTAATAAACATTGATTAAATTCCATGAAGAGATATAAATCTATATAACCATCCGTTACTTGCGACAAACGAGCCGCCGTCACCTAATTTTTTATTTAACTGTAATGCTTTTTCACAAAGCAAAGGCCCAGATATCATTTGCCCAGTTGATCGTTTTTTAAAAACCAACAATACAAAGCGTCTTCTAATTGCCAATTTACTCGCGGACATAGGTCCTTATGTCCGGGACGGGGGGTTTGTTAGCGCCTGATAGTAGATCGTTTTATCTCAAGCGGTGTGAAGCGACGATTAGTGAGGTGCGGGAGGGGGAGGCTAGCTGCATTTGTGCGCGCGGTCGGTCACCCCTAAAGTTGGGCGTTATAACTTACAACAGATAATATATTTCATTATATATTTTTAATCTTACAATACATTAGAATAATGAACCATTGACTGTTATAATATTATATTCATTATCGTTAGAAAGCGTCATCTGTTTACGTTTACGGTCCAACCGTCGCGTCGGCCGAGACAATGGGAGTCCTTAAAATAATACCTACATTCATTATGCCACAAGGATTGCGTATAGCTTACACTAATTTAAACTCTAAGCTAACTTAATAAGGGCTTATTTTACTAACACTAAATTATAACGGTAAACAAAAATATATTATTTCCTCCAATAGTTGCCTGTTGTGCCTGTTATTTAATTTGGCTGTTGTAATATATAATATATCAGTTTAGTGTTAAGTTAGCTGTCTAGCTGAGATGACAATGACACTGTTAGCTGTTAAATTATATACGTAATGTTTTGATAGCAGGCCCCATATTACGTGAAAAAGCTATTGTTATAAAAAAATAAAAATATAAATTTCTTTGCAACTTTCCGCTAAACATATAAAATGATGTGTCTTACCTGGATTGAAGCGCACCTCCCGCCCTCCCTCAATTGCATACACTAACTCCGTCACCACTAGACCAAGCACCACTACTCTCAACACCACTATTCCAGGCAAGACACATCATCGACGATAATACGACACGTGTTTCGCCTCTACACGAGGCATCCTCAGGTAATATAGACTCTACGGCAGCTGACCGCTAAGTGAGCGGCGAGTCGAAACAGTTGCTATTTATACACGCTGACACAATCGCTCCCTACCAAAGTAGCGAGTGACCGCGTCGTGCGATAACAAACCTGCCAACAGTTATTATTATTGTTATGATTAATATTTTAAATACTATTATTATTATTGTTTTATTGATATTATTATAATTATTTATTATTATTTTTATTGATATTATTATAATTATTTATTATTATTAATCTTAAAATTATTATTAAAGATTGGCCTTAAAGATGTTTAACAAAGGTGAATTAGAAACATTTGTTTGTTCATTCAGCAGTGTATAATTACCATTATTACTTTTTAAAATCTCCAACTGCTCCAGCACACACAGTCGCAGCCCCTTATTACAGGTATGTAAGACTTCAAAGGAATGGTCGCTAGCTAGGTTGTGTCCAGTGTCCAAGAGATGTTTAGCAAAATGGGATTTATCAGGATTGCAATTTCTGTACGCGGCCATATGTTCTTTATAGCGCGTCCCGAAATTGCGACCAGTTTGACCCACGTAAACGGCGTGGCATTCGTCACAAACAAGTTTATAAACACCCGATTTTTGACTAATATTTAACTTATCTTTATTATTACAAATATTCCTAAGCGAATTGTTTGTTTTGAATGCCACGTTAACGCCGTTTTTCTTAAGACTATTAGCTATTTTTTCCGATATGGGGCCTAAGTAGGTCAAACTACCCACATACCGCCGGACACTTTGAGATCGAACCGCGTACAAAGAATTGCGAACAACATGCTTTTGTTTCTTTTTAATAAGATTATCAACGAGACTTTTTGAAAAACCGTTAGAGACCGCAATTTGATAAATTATATTAAGTTCTTTTAACCCCAGTGGTTTCAACCCCACTTACAGCCTTAAAAATAGTTTATAACTTATTTCCAAAATAAAAGATATTCGTATTCCACCTAAATCTATGTTGTTGTCTTTAGACGTTGATAGTCTTTTCACAAACGTCCCATTCCCTGACTGTTTACGTATACTCTCAGATCTCTTTAAAAAACGTCGTCTGCATCCCGGGGGAAACAAATGATCTTCTTAATTTAACCTCTCTCTGTATGAAACAAAATTATTTCCGGTTTAATAACCGTTTCTATCTACAAAAAGAAGGGTTAGCTATGGGGTCCCCTCTAAGTCCACTTATGGCGGACATTTTCATGGATGATTTCGAAAAACAACATATAGTTGTTAACCAAAATATCTTATACTATTATCGATATGTAGACGACATAATTATTTGCTGGACAGGCACAAGGAGACAACTGGATGTTTTCCTTAATAAAATAAATAGAGTCCACGAAAAAATTAAATTTAAGCTTGAATTGGAACAAGATGGCTCCCTTAATTTCCTTGATTTAACAATAACAAGAAAAGAGTCGTTACATGTTTTTCAAATTTATCGAAAGCCAACTCATACCGACACGGTCATCCCCGCATCATCGTGTCATCCATGGCAACATAAATTAGCCGCTTTTTTATTGTTACATTAACCGTCTGTCCACTGTTCCATTAAATAAAGAAAATTATTTAAAATAACTTAATATAATTTATCAAATTGCGGTCTCTAACGGTTTTTCAAAAAGTCTCGTTGATAATCTTATTAAAAAGAAACAAAAGCATGTTGTTCGCAATTCTTTGTACGCGGTTCGATCTCAAAGTGTCCGGCGGTATGTGGGTAGTTTGACCTACTTAGGCCCCATATCGGAAAAAATAGCTAATAGTCTTAAGAAAAACGGCGTTAACGTGGCATTCAAAACAAACAATTCGCTTAGGAATATTTGTAATAATAAAGATAAGTTAAATATTAGTCAAAAATCGGGTGTTTATAAACTTGTTTGTGACGAATGCCACGCCGTTTACGTGGGTCAGACTGGTCGCAATTTCGGGACGCGCTATAAAGAACATATGGCCGCGTACAGAAATTGCAATCCTGATAAATCCCATTTTGCTAAACATCTCTTGGACACTGGACACAACCTAGCTAGCGACCATTCCTTTGAAGTCTTACATACCTGTAATAAGGGGCTGCGACTGTGTGTGCTGGAACAGTTGGAGATTTTAAAAAGTAATAATGGTAATTATACACTGCTGAATGAACAAACAAATGTTTCTAATTCACCTTTGTTAAACATGTTTAAGGCCAATCTTTAATAATAATTTTAAGATTAATAATAATAAATAATTATAATAATATCAATAAAAATAATAATAAATAATTATGATAATATCAATAAAACAATAATAATAATAGTATTTAAAATATTAATCATAACAATAATAATAACTGTTGGCAGGTTTGTTATCGCACGACGCGGTCACTCGCTACTTTGGTAGGGAGCGATTGTGTCAGCGTGTATAAATAGCAACTGTTTCGACTCGCCGCTCACTTAGCGGTCAGCTGCCGTAGAGTCTATATTACCTGAGGATGCCTCGTGTAGAGGCGAAACACGTGTCGTATTATCGTCGATGATGTGTCTTGCCTGGAATAGTGGTGTTGAGAGTAGTGGTGCTTGGTCTAGTGGTGACGGAGTTAGTGTATGCAATTGAGGGAGGGCGGGAGGTGCGCTTCAATCCAGGTAAGACACATCGTTTTATATGTTTAGCGGAAAGTTGCAAAGAAATTTATATTTTTATTTTTTATTATAATGGATTTCCGCAAAGTAACGCCTGATTCTATCAAAGCTATTGTTGTTTTTGTTTATTTTTCGTTAAACAAAACGCGAACACAGCCGACGACTTAACTGAACTAACCGCGTGTACAATGTAATATTTAAAACTGTTATAATATATTATAACAGTTTAAAACAACAGTAAGAAAAATATAGTTGTTCATATAATGAAAGTCTCCTTGTTTTGTCTTAGACTTATGTTAATAGAGCGTGCCATTTGAACTTAAAAAAAAATAATTGGACAATAAATAATAAGTGACAAATCTTGCCGTGGAGCGTGGAACTGAGTAGTTGCGCGTCTTGTTAATGTAATTGCCGTACGGCCGCCCTTTTTTTTTTAACATGGGGAAATGCCTACGCATACCCGCCTCGCGGGGGCAAGGACGGGTTATGTCGGACTCGCACCGACTAAAACCCCATGGTGTTCCACCTTAGTCGCATATTGGCAGGGCTACGGGAACGCTTTCGCACACATCCGCGGCCCCACCAGCGACTGCCGCCCCATGGCAGCACCTCATCGGGAGAGGAATCTTCCTCCGCGTTCTCCTTTCCAAGTAAGGCGCACCAGAACACATGGCACGCCTTCCTCCACGGCCTCCAATTACATCCGCGCAACAGACGCCCCCGCGTCCGATGCGCGAAGGCCATGGGGCCAGGAAAAACGAGCACTTAGAAGTACTAGCCTTCCCAACCCCAGCGGCGGATCTGGTCTATGGCTCCGCCGCCAACCAAGATTCGGCTGCGGAGGATAGGGAAAGCGGCGCCTCGCAATACCGACAATCCTCTCCCCCCGCAGCCCCATCACCACCGCATCAACGGTGCGGCCCCGTTTGAGTCGCGGAGGATAGGGCGAGTGGCGCATCGCCATACCAACACCCCTCTTCCTCCGCGACTACACCTCGGCTGCAGTGGTAGGTGGGGAGGACACACCTCTCACCGCAGTCCACCAACACACATCCGAAGTGGGCTTCCCAAGCCCACTCGGAGTGGCCACCTCGGGCCGGCCCTCCACCTCGGACCAGCCATATGGGTTCCTCTTTGTTTCGCCGTGGGTGACCAAGCCACGGCTTCTAAGCCCCCCCGCCACGACAAGGCGGGAACACGTTCGGGGGGGGGGGTATTTTTCACAAATAGTGAGTTCGTTATAACGCGGGTTCGGTTAAATCTGGTTGAATTTGATTGGATTAACCTAAGTAACTTGAATTAATTGCATAAGTTGATACAAAATGCTATGCAATAGCTTTACCGCGGCAGTCCCCGAGTGCCACACGTCTTTTTTTTATGTTAACATTAGCTGGCGATCGAACCTCGACTTTTATTTGAACTAACAAAACCAAAAATAAATTAAAATAATTTGTTTGGAAAAAAGAAAAAAAACAAGAACAAAAAGACAAATGACAATGTGAGAACCGAACCACGGTTTCCAGACGTTAGAACAGACCTCTGCGCCAAAGCGCTTTGATTTAACTTCACGAAAATGTTGATCTGTATCGTAATATAGATGCGAGATTTTTATTGTAGTGGGTATTTAATCATAATATATTGTCACCCAAATCTATACACAACCCACTTATAATCAATATCACAGGGCTAGTCTTGAAATAAAATCATTTATAGCACTCACAGTTTTTGAGAACGGACACAATTTATATATTAATACAAGGCCGATGAATTATGCTACGAATTATATACGACTCGATGACGTTTTAGAACTTTAACCACGAATATCAAAATAAAACATTTACGTGGTATTTTTTATTTTACCGTGATATTCTTGATGTTAGCGAAATTTAAAATAAAAATGAAAGGAATTCTTCATTACCAGGTGTCCTGGTACCCTCCTGAGGTACCAGAACCCTGGTATATAGAGAAACTCTCCCTGAGCATCCACGCTTAAGCTTCGCTTGTCTACGGGTGCCTCTATAGGGTCCCAAAGCAGTAATGCCGAAACAGACTGACCCATCAACTACGTTCAAATAGCTACAGATTTCTTACTACAACAGATCACATCCACAGAAATCGTGAATCTTGGCGATTGTAACGCCCACCACGCTGAATGGCTCGGTTCAGGGTTGACCGATCATGCGACGAGATCTGTTATATGTATATGTATAGTTATATATATATTATAACTATACATATACATATATACATATATGTGTGTGTGTGTGTAACTTTATCTTGGCATATGGTCGGACATAATTGGTTACTACGCCTACACGGATCGACGCAGATGTGGAAGATCATACACCTTCCCTGTTGAATCTTCTGCCGACCTCTCATCCATACGGAGATCAGGATTCCGGCGAAGCCTCTCTCGGCTCTTCGGATTATCATGTAATCCGGAGTATGGTGCCATTCACGCTTCATTTGCGGTTGCGCTCTGCACGCTGCTGCAGTGTTTGGCATTAAAGTTCGGTAGATTGGGACGGAATGCGATCGATATTTGCATCCTACCCATGGGGCCATTCTACCACTCATGTGGTGCTGTAAGAAATGGAACTATTTATTCCATCATCTGTGGAATCAGATCTCAACCACCCGTATTCTAAAAAAAGTAACCGCTCTGATCCATACAACTACAAGCCTATCGCCTCACCTCTTAGTTCTTCAAAAATATGGAGTCCATTACTAACAGCCAACTCATGCGGTACCTTGAGGAGTGTCAGATTATTAGTGACTGTCAGTACGGTTTCCGTCAGGGTCGCTCAGCTGACGATCTTCTTGTTTATTTAACACAGCGATAAGCGCAGACGACCGATTCCAAGGTAAAGATTTTGACGGTTAGTTTGGACATATCTAAGGTCTTCGATTGGGTTTGGCATAAAGCGCTACTCCCGAAGCTTCCTCCCTATGGACTTCGCGATAAATTATTCAATTGGATAGTTTATCGGGAGTAAAAGGTATCAGCGAGGATGGAATCCGGGTTGCTGACGTACTGTGAAATTCACAGCGCTTGCTTGGGCACTACCATACTATAAAAAACGTCTATTTAAATGTAGTATTTAAGTACATTGTTAGAACAATTTCAATACCACGGTATTGCAGTGATAGCTAAAGCCTCTGAGTACATAGTCCCTCCTGCAGTTCACAATCAAAAGATTGCTTTTAGTTAGTACATTTTCAACTATATAACAACACAACACCGTTGTAACTTTCACTATAAGTATGCCTGTAAAACTTAACGAGGAAGTGAAACTGCACACAGGAAGCCGATGCTCTAGGGTAGACAAGTTGCTGGCTTCAAAGCAATGTCTTTTACTTTGCATTCTCTCTAAAGATAATTGCATACTGGTTATTTCACTTCGTGATTTATGTAAGTTTATGAACATTTGTATCTTACCGAGACAAATATTTTAATAACTTCCAATTTGGATGTGGTTGTGATGGGTCCAATATTTGTAAGTCCAAATTTCAACATATCTCCACGTTTTGAGGTCCAATAAGTCAGATTATACTATTTTAGAAGTATGTCTGTGTGTTGTGTGTATTATTAGTGGTTTTTTGTCTTTGAAAACTATAGTTTTACATCGCATAATCAATACGATTATTTTAAAAATAATACCTGATTAAGGTAATGGCGGAGTAAGAGACCCATTATTGTCCTGTGGTTGCCGTAAAAGGAGACCATAAGAATTGCTAAAAAATATGGTTTCCCATAGATGACTGTTTAACTATGATATTTACGCTAGGCGTAAAATAACCAGAGCGGTTCCTTTTATAAAACTTAAGCGACACACGAACTTCCGGTCCACTTGATAGTAAGTGGCTTCTACAGTCTTTGGGGACTTGCAACAAATTTGAGACAAAAAAGATTACATAAATCCTTTGTCACTTCAGAGAACTAAGATTGTATGTCACATAGCTTCTATTATACCAATACTGCTATTTGGCAGCAGCAAGTGTATGGTATCTACTCTGACGGACCCCTAGACAGAAAAAAGAGTCCTACGGACAAACAAAACAAAACAATTTTACGGGTAGAATCATTTTTTAACCCCCGACGAATAAGAGAGGTATTATAAATTTGACCGCTGTGTGTGACTGTCTGTGTGTATGTCTGTGGCACTGTAGCTTTTACACGAGTAAACCGATTTGGGTGCAATTTTTATTATTTAAAATCAGGTTTTACTAAATATTTACTAGATATTTTATAACATAATCCTATTCCTATACATTTGAATTCTGGCCCTAACACTATAATGTCCAAATCTTATTTAAATCTTACTAGACACTCAACGTACACTGACACCCACTCTAGTAGAGAGTAAACTCGTCTAGCATTTTGTATCATGTAAGTGGTTGACATCACGATCTGGTTAAAACTTTGCTCATCATCAAAATTCGACTCGAGATATTTAACATTTACAAAAAGTGTTTATACGAATTGACCCAAAGTATGTTACTGTACAGTTACAATGGTGTATATATATATTTTCTAGACTAAAGTGCTTACAACCTAGAGCCTTATAAACAACATATGGGATATCGGTCATACTTAGATCTATAATTGATAAAAAAGTTATTTCTCGTATATAATATATTATGTAATTTTATCATCCATTAATTTATTACAGCAAGTAAATGTGCTGTTCAGACAAAGTACCCTTAACCTCCTTTTGACATTTACTGACGAACCTTATTTATAATTTTTTTAATATTTTTTCGAATTGCTCTCCAATAATCGAAAGATAAATTTACATGAATTACATCGTTTGTAATTAAAACAGCAATTAAAGATGTGTTCAGAAATTTAAATTGTTGAAACGGGGTCGCAATTTTAAATTTTGTTAATGTAATTAGTGCACGTATTTAATGGCACTAGAGCTTTAAGCGAGTCTTTTGAATAGGAATATCATAATTATGAAAATGAAAGCAGCTATGTTTGACCTATTTTTATTCAATATGAGAGCTTTGGTAGCACGGACACTGGATTCTTTGAAATAATTACATATTTATTACGTGATTTCAACTGAAGAAAATTTGATAAAGAAACCACCATAATGTCTAAGAAAAAAAATCATACATAAAATATTTATTTATTTATACACATAGTATATGACATTATCACAATAACGTACACATTTTTATACTCGCTGATATGAATATCAATAGCAAGTGTACATGACATTAACTTGTTGAGTCATGCAACTTAATTTTGGATTAATTTGAAGTAGGAATAACATCCAATCAATACAATATAATGAAAAATTATTCAAGAAAATTAGGAAAACTCTATTGAAATAATAAACGTGTTCAGTTATTTGAGAAGAACGTGGTAGATATTATAGTCCCTTCAAGAGTATGCACATTTTGTATTAAAGTATAAAATAAAATAAATACGCCAACACTCTCAGTGGCTGTACCAAGACTTTAGCAGTAATCAGAGGAATTTAACATAAGAAAAGTAACTGAAATGATAATCAGTGACAACTTTATGTTTCGACATAAGAAGTTTTAAAGTCGTTTTTAGCTGATGATGTGGTTATTATTTTGTATTAAAGTATAAAATAAAATAAATACGCCAACACTCTCAGTGACTGTACCAAGACTTTAGCAGTAATCAGAGGCATTTAACATAAGAAAAGTAACTGAAATGAAAATCAATGACAACTTTATGTTTCGACATAAGAAGTTTTAAAGTCGTTTTTAGCTGATGATGTGGTTATTATTTTATTTTAGTTTCCTGTAAACTGCATGTGCACAAAATGAACGACTATCAGGGCTATCGGCTTCGCTGATAAAAGAGTTTATAATCTTAACGGGCACCCAGTTCTATAGTAATTCCAAGAACACGAAGCACTTGTAACTGTATGCATCATACTCGTATATCTTAGCTATGTCACGAACGAACTACGAGTAACTGTATCTGTAGCATCTTATGTCTGAGGTATGTCACGAACAAACCAACTGCTTTTTCATTTTTCTGGGAAACCTTATTTGATACTAAAAAGTCTATGGGCCATAGCATCCACTTAACTTATTTAACGCACACCCTCAGACACCCCAATTAGTATGTTATGTTATAATCATAATACATTAACTGAATTTTTAGTTAAACATTCTTATGCACTGAATATTTATCAAATTAGTTATACTAATTCCGGAAGAATGTTGTGGTCACGGTACAAATCCACGAACGCAAAGACTTTAACGCGCTTGAAATAAAGTTCATTTTTCTTTATTTTGATTGAATGACAGAATTAGTAATAATACAAATAAAACTAAGTCTTTTTGTTTAAGTTACGGTTCATTTCACTTTATTTTGACTGTACAGATTTAGTGTGACTGTAATTTACGTGGTTTTAATTATTTTTGGGATAAAAAATTACCTATATTAAAAATGATTGGAATCGATTCCGTAAACGATTCTGAACAAACTACTTTCTCAAAGTGTGTTAATTATGTTACGTATTGTGTATAAAAATCAATTACTGCCCGTCAAGTCTCTCTAAAACTCGAAAACGGCTACAACGATTTTGATGTTTGTTTTTTTTTTTTGTATATTTGAGTGGATCCCGGGTTGGATTAAAACCTCAATTGGATCTGGTAGGTGCCGCTGTTGTCGAGATCCAAAAATGGGGTGGATAGCTAGTAAAAAAATTAAATCTATTTTCATCTCAAGCTAATGATTTCAAAATGAAGGGTAGGCCCATCTAAATATTTTGCTCATAACTTTTTCATACAAGAAAAAGTAGCGTGTCTGTCATAATACAAACTTCATATCAAAACACGACGTAACCTTGGTCGGATTTCGTAGTATAATTATTTTAATTGTACCATTATTATATAGTTTGTAGTATATAGTATCGTAATAATACTAAGCGAAATTACCATAATTTTACCTAAAGGTCAACTGTATTATTATTGGGTCGTTTTACATTTTAATATTAACCCTACTTTATCGAGAATTTCTATATTGCTCATGAGTACCGCGTTTTTTTAAAAATAAAATTAGAATTAACTCCCTTTCTGTCCAATCGATGCTCGATCGATGCATTTATGTTGCATCATTGATACAACTATAATGAGGGGCTACCACGATAAAAACTCTATACTCCAGAAGCCATCGGTTTGAAAACAGAATATCAAAATATTTAATGAATCAGATTTTCAGATTCAATTAAGCAGATATGGTATCTTTTGTACTCTTTTCATTTTACCCTTATTGAATATTAAATATATTAGGTACCAATATTCAAAATTTAACTTACACTAAGTTCTTAGACAAAAATTAAACAGAAATAAAAATAAAACCGTCAAAAACCGAAACGTATAGATAAACTATACGCGTGACGCCAAAATCCCGACATATTGGAAAAAAGAAACATGAAACGTCAAACGCGATATAATTTTTTTGAATAGTATAATTTTATTTTCCATATACAATATTTTTGAGGGTCTGAATGCAACCCTGGCCTAATCTTGGTAACGTAACTAAACTAACTGTAAAATAAAACTTTAAAAATACATTTATATAATAATTTAATTGTGACAAAATTTGTATAAGGGTATTTATCGATGATACGATGTTTCCTTCCATGTTGTTTTTTTAAAATCTTTGTATCGTTATTTTTGTATTCTTTTACCACGCAACTAGACATATTTATAACAGGCAAATCTGTCCTGCGCGTGCACCACTGTCGACCGATTCGTGTTAGCCCTAAACTTTAATTTTAGGGCCAGAGCACTGGTCCGTTTTAGTTGTTCGGTCGGCCCGGTCCTTACGCTAGTAATATATATAGCAGCAAGATTCTTATCCATACACTCACAAGACAATACCAGGATAGCATGAAATTTATGGATTGGAAACCATGTAATTAATTTCATTGTTGATTCCTCAGCTTTCTTTTACTGCCCTTTTTATTACTATTTAATCTTGTAATGTCTTTACGGTTCCATGGTTTTGATAGGTAAGTAAAATTGTCTTGTACTTGTTCGAATTAAATTTTTGTATAAATATATTTTGTAGTAGTCTAGAGATATTTTATATTTAATTAAATGTCTAAAAACCTATAAAGAATTTTCTGTTACAGTAAATGGAAGAATGACAGGTTATTTTAGGGTCTTTAATAAAAAATAATTTTGTAATTTTTGTTTTAAATAAAAATTACACACCGACATCGATTGTTCATACTTTTTAATTAAATTGTCAAAGTCTTGAATTAAAATGTCCATGTCTCGGTATGAGGTCCCATGTTCTTTACAAGTGTTCGTAAAGTTGTTGTTCCGTCGTCAAAATTGGCGGGAAATCTCTCAAAGATTTTTATTGTAAGATGTCCCAGGCATGCTCGATAGGATTTAAGTCGGGCGACGGTGCGGGCCAATTCAAAACTTGAATACCGTGGTCTCTTAGAGCAGCCGGTATCAGCCGCGCCGTATGGAAAGGAGCATTATCGTGCATGAGTAGAAATACCTGGCCCATTGGGATTCTGTGTGGGACAATAACAGGCATTACTATCTTCTCGTGGTATTTTTGTGCAGTCATGCCGCCTTGGATCCAAACGAGCTGAGTTCGTTTGCCAAGACGAATACCTTTTGATTGTCCCGCCTTGGTATGATTGGACCTCCTGAAGGTACCGTAGACAGCTAACTCTACCTTAAGTTCTTAAAACGTGTATTCTTCGTAAAATCTAAACACAGTATCGACTAACAAATATTGTAGGGTTATGGTAGAATATACGACACAACTGCTCATTAGTTTTTTAAATGGTCGTGACTGACGTTAATTTTTCAGTGACAATCTTCTTATAATTACCTCGTCCAATGGTATTAATATCGATATCATTAAAATTCTCATTGTACAAGTGCATCATACGTGATAAAGAGGACCTTCGTCCCGCGTTAGTTCGGCAACGTGAATGAGGATGAAATTCAAACCTGGACTCGTTAGTGAACAGCACCAAATACCATTGTTCGTCTCTCCATGGTAAAAGCTCCCGAGTCCACGAAAGCCGCCGACCACAATTGCTACGTCACAATGCTGGAATACGTAGCAGTCTTCGAGCATGAAGGCCAACTGCATGCAACCTCCTTTGCACGTTTTGATCGATCGCTGTGATATTGGGTTGTCTTAAGGTGGTCATTTGGGGAAATTGATCCTGTCTCTGCGTAGTATCACGACACCCACCCTTGTGCCGTTCAGCCATATAGAATGGGCCATCCCAGTACTACGATAACGTGACCACAACCTTGATATCACGTTTTAGCTGGTGTGTAGTGCCTCAGTAACGACGCGTTGAATAGTACCAATTTCTAACATGCCCACGGTTCGAAAATTTTCATGTCTCTTAAATCTGCACGGCACGTTAAATTAAAAAAAAAAAACAATCTTATCCCTTTCAGTAGTAAACATCAGGAGAACAATTTAAATTTGCAGAATTGTTAGTAACGAATTGCTAACAATTTTGCAGCCGTATTTGGTTTTTTCTTTGGTATTTTTAATTACATTTTTAAATTTTGCAAAATAGAATAAAAGAGATTTAAATCGGTATACAAACTTTTTACGGAAACTAGAAAGATTCTAAAAAATCGTAAATAATCCAGAATTACAGTGTCCTTACATTCTGTTACAAACACGACTTTTCTACAGATTTATTATATGTATAGATTTACATTAATTACTACCAAATGTAGTCAATATGTGACAAAAGCCCTGTCTTAAAAATAAACATAAATATCTACTGGTGGTTGATTTTGATGTTGGGCCCAATACGGATCGAACTCCATTTACGGACGATATTATCTCGCCCTTTCGTCTCCATTCCCTGAACTATACCGCAATATATCATTTATTAACGTATCTAAATACAGAAAAAATAATTTATTTCATTTCAGTTTATATTTTGAATAAAACTATATATACGGATTCTATCGCGTTTAATTTTTTACTTTTTTATATTTTTTATATTTACTTATTTTAACTTACTTTTAATTCCCGACGTTTCGGGCGCATTACAGCACCCATGGTCACGGGGTGTGGACTAACTATATATATAACTATGTTTGACGACCCAATATCGTAGTTAACCTGGCTACCTTTACCTGTTTATATCTTTATAATATTGTATGTATGTCGTTACAGGCTGTGGCCGCGTTCTGCCCGGGGAGCGGCCAACACTCCATGTGATAGTTCGGAGATGTTCTATATATACTGTTTATGATTCGGAATTTTGATAACGTGATTTAGGATTCGATGTGCAACGCGACGGAGCGTGCGGCGCGGGCGTGCTCAGACCGGAGGTCGAAAGTGCAGTCTAGTTGTCGACGAATGTGCAAGTGCCAGGTAGTGAGCGGTGAGTCGAGAAGAAGGCAATTAATCTGCGAGTGTGCCGTGAAGCAGAGGCGAGCAGTAAGGCTCAGGGCCGTGCCGAACACTGTATAGCGCAGAGAGTAGTTTGAAGGAACAAGAAGCATTAATTATTCCAGTGCTGCGATGAACCTTGGGAAGCTGGATGGCTTGCAGAATATGAAGACTGCAGATGATGTCTGCTCGGGAGCGAATGGGTGGGTTATTCTTCTATGACGATGATGAAGCTTGAAGTTCCCGAAGGTTGTTGGGTGCGTGTTTAGATCACGTCGGGTGGTCACCACTGTGGCCGTTGAAGGAAAAAGGGAGATCTCCCGCCGGGCAAGATGTTCGGAGATATTCTATATAAACTCCTTATGATTCGGAATTTCGATAGCGTGATTTAGGATTCGGTGTGTTTCGCTTGGGGCGCGACGACAGTGCCCGCCACACAGGCTATCAAAGATCTCTGCTGAAGCATGCTAAATATAGCCATTTGCTGCAGTTGCCACGCTCGGCGAGCGGTTTAGCAACCGCATTTTTTTAGTACTTAGATTTGTTTATACGAAAGACGCTACTGTTAAATTTTTTTTAATTGAGGTGACAGACGAAATTACAATGTACTAACTAAGACCTAATAAAAAGTTACTGATGATTTCATTCACCTCATAAATTAAGATGGAATGCCTCATGACTAGTAATATCATGGTTTGTAATAAAAAATAAAAAACATAAACATTCACGCCTGTCAATCAGAGGAGTAGACAGAGACTACGGACCTCTAATTGCCACGATCCCGACTCACTTAGAGTTAAAGGTACTCCTAATGTGGACCATTTTCAAAATATCGATAATTTGGTCGATGAACATTTTCTAGGGCGTCCCTTACCGACTGCCGTTCACATATGCAGTATGAATTTGCTTTTTCACTCATTCCTCATTCATTCTTTCTACATGACCAAACCATCGAAGCATTTGTTTCTTAATCCTGGTCACGACGTCATCTTGCATACCACATTTATATCTTGTCACGCAATTTCTCACCCTCTCATTCAGATTCAGCCCTAGCATACTCCTTAAAGACCGCATTTCTACAGCATTTATTCTACTTTCGTGCTTGTTCTGCCACACCAATATATGCCATAGCCATGGTTTGTCATACTGCCCCTTTATATTCTTCAGACCTGAACACAACAGTTAACGCTCTGAAAAGTGCCGGCAGAAATAGATACGAGGCTAATACTTTACTAGGCAGATTCCTACGTAGAAAAGGAGTCCGACAACTTAGTTAATCCTACCACCTAGTAGTCATTATCCTCAGATAGACAGTTAAGTCACTTATGTCACTCTCATGTCAAAAACATGGCACGTTGGCAGTTATCTTCTACAATCTCTAGGAAGTAATATTCTTAGAGAACCAAATATATAGCCCAAACGAAGAAATCTTTTTTTATACAACAAGGGTGACAAACGATCACATCTACCATCTATCTTTATTCTCGGTTATGAAGCGAAATGCGTATGCATTGCCGATAAGAATTAAAATGGAATGCCTCGTCAGTCAAGAGGGTCTCCGGTTCTCTTACACTCACTATATGAATCACGGCACCATTAAGCTGCTATTTACAACGCTGTGTGATTTGGTTACAACTTGGCTCTACCATGTTAAAAGTCGACAGTCTACTGTTATCCTCAACGGTATTGTTTCGAGAAGTAAGTTCCTTTTAAACAAAGGATCTCAATAAATCAGTGCTCAAATGATTGAAGTTTTACTCGAGCTACTTACTTTAAGACTCTTTTGCAACTGGACGATAAGCTATCCGAACAAACCACCGACAAAAAAACAAAAAAATTAATAATTAAATAATAACTATTTTTCTCTCTTTCTCTCTTTTTTTTTTTTTTTCTCTTTTCTCTAAAAATTCATAATATTAATATTTTATTTTTATTTAAAAAAAAAAAAAAAATCTCCACTTTCTTCCCCTCTTTTTTTTTTTTTTGAAAGTAAAAAAAAAAAAAAAAAATAAAAAAAAAAAAAAAAAAAAATTTTATTAAAATGTGTGAGAGAAAATTTTACCCCCATTTGTATTTTACGTTAGAAAGTCACCGGTGTTAGGAGGGTGAGTAGATAAAAATTAACTACGTTCTGTAACGTACATATGCTGGTAGATAAAACTACTCTATTAATTTAATATGCATAAAATGTTTGAAAAAGGTGATGTAACGTGACTCAGACGCATGATATAAGTGAGTAAAACCCGAGCGAATTATATTTGGCACGCTATTCTATTTATTTTGCATTCTTCATCAGTCCGCAAAAGTTCAATGCTGGACATGGCCACCTCCCTTCCATTTACAGAGAGTGCTCTTGTGCTTGAGCATATACTTGGCACTAAAATTCTGTCCTACGCAGATGGCTACTCTCTGTTGATACTGGCCGCCGGGACTGAAATTTAATTTAGATTCTAAATTAAATTTCAGTCTCTAATTTTAGAAGATAGTATAGGTAGGATTTATGTTAGTCGTCTTTTTTCTGCGGATCAATGATCGCAGTGCCAGACGTCTCGCTTGCTTGACGCTGTTGTCCGTCGCCAAACAGAGTAATTTAAGTCTGCCTTATACGAAACAGTTACGCTGCCATCTATCGGTGGCCATAAAATTTTGGCATTTCACATAGTTGCCCTTCACTCTGCCCTCCACACAAGACATCCATGAGCTGAAATAGTGTTTTGGAGAGTCTTCCATTAACAAACAATAAATATACATATATATATTTATGATCGAGACAATTACATCACTCTAATTGACATGCGAGCACAACTAACTTTAACAAGTAAAAAATCTAACAATAACTTAAGCGAAAATGATAAAATTAATCTAAAGTAATGAACTAAACTGATGGATTTTAATGTGGTGGAGATATACAATCTCCCCCATTTCTTCTAGTGTGTGTCAAAAAAGGCAAGTATGGGAAATGTCAAGAAAGTTCACATGGCTTCTGCATGCTACTACTATGCTATTTAGTAGAGCAGTTGAGATTGAAATTCAGAGAAATAAAAGGCACACCTATACATTCCCTTATTCTTGGGGATTAATCGTCGTACTAAATGAAGAAACCAATTAAATATAATAAAAATATTAATAAGTATATTTTCCTTAATTAAAAGAACTCTGCTAATAAAGCTTTATTGTTACCTGTTTCTAATTCAAAAAATAAAAATTCAAGTTTAATATATTTTTTGTTTATATTTAAAAATACCATAAATGAAGAAACTTAAAGGCTTTCTTTATTTAAAAAGGGATGTTGATCTTCGTCTAACTTTTACTGATACCTTTATTGTATACGAAGTATTAGCATATTTTTTGTAGAGTTAAATAAAAGGGGTCTCTTTTACATTATAATTTAGAAAGAGAAAGCTCGGCTAGCTTTTATATTACACGAACAATGATTTTATTTATATAACAATTCACTAATGCAGTGGCGAAGTGTTTGATTCTTATCTATCTATCTATCTTTGGGCCTTCAAATAGGCTTCCCGCCATCGAACTATAATAAGAATTACCTCAATGCCTCCCGGACGGAATAAGTGTTTGTATGTATGTTTACCAAAAAATATGGTTTTATGTAGGGATGTTTGCTCAATTTCATGTATAAAAAAGACATCCACGATTTAAGAGAGAATAGAATAGAATAATTTTTATTCAATATAGATCACATGTAATTCTTATTGAAAGTTATTTTTACTTTACCACTGGTTCGGAAAAAACCTCTGTCCTGAGAAGAACCATATAAAATCTAGTGGGACTTTTAAAATTAATTTTACAATATTATTTAAAAAAGTTACAAAATTTGTTAACTATTTACAAAATTTATTTTACAAACAGCTTGGAAGCGACCACTTCATTCCCAAATGTTATTATCAACCATGTATTCAATTATATTATAATTACCTTTTTTATACAGTTTTTGTTTAATTAAATATTTAAACTTCGTAACAGAGAGACCTTATATTTTGGGACTCTTTTGTAATAGCGTATACATTGCCCCAAGAATAAATTACTGGCTCTTTGAAGTCGAGACACTGGTATCACTATCTTGTGTTTGTTCGTAGTCTTTACAGAGCGTATTTAGTTATTTTTTAATAAAACTGTCTTTGTTTTGTGAACATATATTAAATTTTCGTAAATTAGCTGAGAGGCCCAAGTTAATATATTTATTTCTTTAATTTTTTCTGTAATAGTTTGAGTCATTTATATCATTTGAGTCATTTATTTACACTAAAATAGGAATGGACCAAGAATTAAGCCTTTAAATGGACACCAATTTGTACGGGCAAGCCGGAAAAACTTTCAACATTGATGATAAATTTCTGCATTCTATTTCTTAAGTATGAAACAACTAGTTTAAGCACCGTGTTCTTGCCACCATAGTACTGAAACTTCCTGATTAATGTCGTATTATGAACTTCGAAAGTCGAAGGCCTTGTAAAGGTCACAAAATATACCTAAAGTATCCTCAGAATTCTCCCATGCACAAAAAATATGTTTCGTAAGGTCAACTCCGACATCTGTTGTCAAGCGACCCCTTGTAAATTGACTTGTATAAAGTAATTTATTTATATCAAAAAAACTTATCATCTGGTGTAAAATAATTTTTTCAAAAATTTTACTTAATGTTGGTAGTACAGAAATTGGTCTAAAATTGGCGGGGTCTAATGTACTATCAGATTTATATAAAGGTATGACTTTACTATGTATATTTAATCCAATACTGTTTCAGTGGCTATGTGTGCCGCTAAGCGCTATAAGAAAGATAAGCAAAAATTGCATGGCTCATCTGGTGATAGCCATATGCATGAAACAGTCCAACATACAGTAACTGCTGTGGCTTATATTGATGACTCCAAAAGACCACGGCGACTTGAAGTTAAGAATTAGATTTGTGGTGTCTAATATCTTTGTGATGAGTGACTATACATGGTATGATTTTCTAAATCTCAGTTTGTTTCAATTATTGTCATAAGTAATATGCATAAAATATTAATCTATTTTAATTGTCTGTCTTTACATAATTTTACTTTTTTTAACTTGTAGTTCATATGTTCAACATTACAATCATTAAATATTTATAGGTTATATTTGTTGTTTATTACAGATACAAGATTTACCATACAGCATACTAAGTAATATGCATAAAGTCAGATCATAAACTCTCTATTCTTTAACTTTTTCACAATAAAATTATTTAAAAATTGTTTACTAAAAAAAATTAACAAAGTAATATGAATAAAGTCTTAATCTATTTTAATTTTTTTCTACCTTTACTTAATTTTACTTTTTTTTAAACTCCTAATTCATATGTTCAACATTACAATTATTAACTATTTTTATGGGCTATATTTGTTGTTTATTACAGATATAAGATTTACCACACAGCATAATAATCCTAAA
Organism: Parnassius apollo; assembly: GCA_907164705.1. Classification (NCBI taxonomy): domain Eukaryota; kingdom Metazoa; phylum Arthropoda; class Insecta; order Lepidoptera; family Papilionidae; genus Parnassius; species Parnassius apollo. Next base: position 1,490,339 of record CAJQZP010000835.1, read on the forward strand.
CTTATGTTTTATATATTGTAAATTACTAGTTGTTTTATTGATAACAATAAGAGAATAAGAGATGTCATTAAAAATAAAGATTAGGTTCTGTTATAGTAAATTACAAATAACAACACCTTCTACAGCAACTTGAGGTTACTTTTCTTCATTTTGGTGTGTGATTTTTAACCTTGTATGTTTGTAGTGCTGTTTATATTATAGTATATTTACCATGAAACATATTATTCACATAATTTAAATTCATATCTGGAAATAATCAGGAACAATACTAAGCATTACATTTTTTTTACTGCTCTTTGTCAATGATGAGACACAGACCCTTAAAACATACAGCCAATTATAGGTTTTAAAAATATTCAGTGCTGGTAATAATTTGTATCTTAAGCAGTTAGGATATCATATTATGTACTTAATTTAGTAAAATTTACACTGCAAGAATTAGTTAAATATCATTTTTATTGTTATTATGTTTTTTTTTGCAGTTATTGAAGTTTTAAGATTACAGTCAAACAAATCTAAGAAGTATCTTTTGACGTTTCACATTAATCATTCCGCAGTAACTTTGCACAAGCGTACTCACACGATTTAAAATAGCATTTTACGTAAATCCGAAGAATTATGAAGTTATCTATATTTCATTACAACGTGTATAATTTTTTATCGCTGATTTAAATTTGAATCTTTAAAACAAACCAAATTATTAAAAAAAACCAGTAAGTATCAACTTTTTTACTTGACGTCGTTTCAATAATATGTCGCTATGTACCTAACAAAAGTGTTTGGATGATTCAAATTCATTGTTATGCGAATAATCGGCAACAATATTCAAATAATCGAATCATTATTTTTTAATGTTTATTTTTTATTATTTGTTTGGTAAAATTTTTATTTTTAAAATTCTTTTAGTTACATGAAGTATGAATAAAACAAGTTTATTTATTTTATTTTGTCAACATAAATTTATGTAGGAAAAAAACTCATTTACATGGCCGCGCTGAAAAAACCACTACGTAATTTAAATCTCCCGCCATTTCGGGAGCTTACTGGGCGTAATTTTGTGATTTTATGTTTATCTTCTTATTTTGTGACTCGGCTTTAACTTTTTGGACTGTTTCTTCTATATTCGACACATGCTACTATGTGTTCATGTCACAAAGGATCATTGGGCAAAAGTGGTAGAATAAACAAAAAAATGATAATGGATGGATGACTTTGAAAGAGACATTAAATTTGTCACCATTATTAAAAATCAAATAATAATTAATCTAAGCAACTAGTTATACTGAAAGTGACTGAATATATTTATTTTTCATCTAGTTTCAATCTTAAATTTTTATAACTGTGCCTCTAGAAATATAAGCAGTAACAACAAATACGAAGAAACTGATAAATCTTGGGGTTTAAATTATCCGTTTTTAATTTATTCTGGTATTATCAAACCAAACTGTAAATTGTTGCCAACTCTAAATAATCGATTTTGATTTTTTTAAGAATCGAATATTGTACGTTCCCATTTTTGGTTGGCATGATTGGTGCAATAAGTCTGACAGCTGTAAAAATATATTTCTTAGATTTGGTTGACTATAACTTGAAATTTAAATTTATTGTTAATCTATGCATATTTATGATGTCTTTATTTTACCTTATTTTTTCACTTGTTTAATATTTGAGATGTTTACTGTAATAAACAATTTGACCACGTTTTGTTCATTGTATCTATCTATCTCTTAGATTTACTTCCACGTGTTAACGGTTAACTAACGAGATGGTGTTCTATGGTAGTATATGGCATTTTAATATTCTTTTTATCTTTAATGTTTATTAGTGTTTAGTTATTATTCTTACGCTGTATCACGGTACGTAAAGATAAAGGCCACTACATCCATAACAACATAATTAACTATTCACCAGCTGATGTATGGAAGTTTCTAATTTCAATTGGTGTGGGTAAACCACCTATAATGGATCCATCTCTTGTGATGATATCAATATTCATTTTGAATCCGGTCTCAGACTATATCGTACCCATTGACATATATTACTAGCGTAAGGACCGGGCCGACCGAACAGCTAAAACGGACCAGTGCGCTGGCCCTAAAATAACAGTTTAGGGCCAACGCGAATCGGTCGACAGTAGTGCGCGTGCTGGACAGATTTGTCTCTCATAAATATGCCAAGCTGCGTGGTAAAAAAATGCAAAAATTACGATACGAAGATTGAAAAGGAACATCGGATATCGCATCATCGGTTAATAACCCTGTATTCATTTTGTTACAATTAAATTATTACATAAACGCATTTTTAAAGTTTTATTTTACAGTTAGTTTAGTTACGTTACCAATATTAGGCCAGGGTTCGATTCAAACCCTCAAAAATATTGTACATGAAAAATAAAATTATACTATTTAAAAAATTATATCACGTTTGACGTTTCATGTTTCTTTTTTCCCATGTAGCGTGATTTTGCGTCACGCGTCTAGCACGTATATATATATACGTTTTGTTTTTGACGGTTTTATTTTTGTCTAAAAAACTTAGAATAAGTTTAATTTTGAATATTGGTACCTTATATATTTTATATTCAGTAAGGATAAAACGAAAAGAATATAAAATAAACCATATCTGCTGAATTGAATCTGAAAATCCGATTCATAAAATATTTTGAAATTCTGTTTTTAAACCGATTGCTTCTGGAGCATAGAGTTTTTATCAACCCCTCATTATAGTTGTATCAAGAATGCAACATAAATGCATCGATCGAGGATCGAGCACCGATTGACCAGAAAGGAAGCTAATTCTAATTTTATTTAAAAAATGCGGTACTCATGTACAATACAGAAATTCTCGACATCGTAGGGTTAATATTAAAATTTAAAAGGACCCAATAATAATAATAATACAAGTCGATCTTAAGGCAAAATGATGGTATTTGCGCTTAGTATTATTATGATACTATATACTACAAACTATGAAATAATGGTACATTTAGGATAATTATACTACGAAATCCGACCCTGGTTCCGTCGTGTTATGATATGACGTTTGTATTATGACAAATGGGCTACTTTTTCTTGTATGAAAAAGTTATGAGTAAACTATTTAGATGGGCCTATCCTTCCTTTTGAAATCATTGATCGTACCTAACTTCGTTGCAGTCACCGCAAATTCCTGTCTTCCAATTCTCTCCTGTGAGCCACATGAACTCCATAACGCTATTGCGAACTTAAATGAGAACTTTAATGCTGTTAGTGATTGGACTAGGTTCTTTGGTGTTTCTGTCAACCCAAAAAATGTCAAGCAATAGTTGTGGGTAGCTCGCAATGTTGTCTAAGTTATGCCGTATGTTAAGTTATGCTATATGTTTATTACAATGGTATCCTGATACATTTCTCGAGCTCCGAAAAAACTCTAGGACTGGACATGGACAACACATTGAAATGGGACACATGTCACTGAAATCAGTCACAAAGTCTTTGTCACCTTACGGCCTATATCGTCTAAAGAATTTTCTACCGATAAACACAAAGATGATGGTTGCGCAGATACTTATTTTGCCTATTATTGATTATTCAGATGTTTGTTACCCAGACTTGGACCAATATCTTCTCAACAAGCTAGAGCGTCTCCTTAATAATTGCATTAGATACGTTTATGGGCTTCGAAAGTATGATCATGTTTCGAACGTTAATGACGTTTATAACTTGTTTTATATATTAAAAAAAACTTTTATATCCCCCAGGCAATGGTATTTTTCTGGCTTCATCTATTGTTGGGTTTTACGACATCCACGGAATGAAACGAAGTATGAGAATGAAGATAAATGAAAACAAAAGAAATAATTTGGTTTACTTATTTATTAATTTAAAATAATCTGTATAATTAGTTTTTATTCAATACAACTGAAGTGGTTTAAAATATTTATAATGTAGTAGTAACAACATAGCTTTTGTTCGAAATTATATTTTATGTGCATAGCTTTTGCTAGTCAGAAATACGCTACTGCATATTCTGTGAAATGTATAAAAGCCAAGTGTATTCATTTTCTCAAACCGCATCTTACACTCCGTGACTCTGATGCTAAGAATAAAATGTTTATATTAAGCAACTTTGCACAAACATATTTCTTATATAGCACCTCACATATAAATAATTTAAATATATTTAAGTATTATTATTTATGTTTGAAGTTACTTTTACTGTAAATATTAATTAGATAAACATGCAATAAAAATAGATGCCGCCCTTGAGATCCACCTGAGAGACAGACTTCCCCGTAGAAAGTGAGACATAAAATAGGAATAATCTTATATTTTTCTATTTAAAAATACTTGAGAACCATGAGATGAGCGAATAGTAGAGATTATTAAGCATGAAGTTCAGATAGTTGCCATTTCTTCAGATATCTTATACGTGGTTGAGCCATACTACAGCTATATTATGTTTGTAGCACAAATGGGTCGGCTCGACCGGGGTAGGTTCTCGCTCTAATAGAATACCAGCGTTTTCGTCTTGTCTTCGTGTTTTTGGAGTATATTGGAATTCACTCCTTAAATCACAGAATACCAGCGTGAAATAACGGCTTAATACTGCTGTGTTTCGTATAGTGAGTGTTGAGAACTGGAGACCCTTTTACTGGAAACGAAGCATTCCATTTTAGTCCTCACGGGTGACAACGAATCTAAATTTCGATTCTTAATCGAAGATAAATGTAAATGTCTATTAAGGCACAGCAACCACTTACCATGAGGGAGACTGGTTTGTCACCGTTATTCTATAAAATAAAATAAATAAAATAACTTATTCATAATAAAAGACTGCTAAACTGATTTTAATAAATTCTTATTAAGCTTCTATTTTCATTACTGTGCTATAAATTTAACCAGCCTTAATGTCTATACAATTATTTCTACGTACGTATACGTAGATCATATATCATGTATAACGTTCATGTCACATCTATGCCAGTAGTTGTAGGGAGCACCCTACAACTATTGGCATAGGTGCTGCTAAGCTCGAAGTTTTTGACGAGTGTGTTTACCTGGGACAAATAGTCCGACTAGGTAAGTCCAACTCCGACCGAGAGGACAATCGACGGATTCAACTCCGCTGAGCAGCGTTCGGGATATTACTAGACACATTCCCGTTAGGTATACCTACCTCAAAACTTGAAAACGAAATTATTCTACCAATGCGGGTTGCCAGCGATGAATTATGAATTTGAGACGAGGTACCTCACTGTTGGCCGAATGAGGAAGGTCATCAAGATATGAAAAGGGCTATGATTGGAGTTCTCTGGGTGATAAATTTAGCAAATGAGGATATCCGTAGTAGAAACCGAGTGACTGACATAGCCCAACGGATTAGTAAGCTGAAGTGGTCATGGACCGGCTATGTAGCTTGCTGAACCGACAACCGATGGGGAAAAAGGTTCTCAAGTGTTAGCCTCATACCGGTAGGCGAAATGTAAGGCGACCCCCACCCACTAGATGGAGTGGCGTCTTGATAAGACATGCTGGAAGTTGATGGATGCAGGTGGACCGAGCTTTATATCATTCCTTGGAGGAGGTCTATGTTCAACAATGAACTTGTGAAGGTCTGAAATGATGATAATGATGACATACATACGTACACACTCCCACTCTAGAGACCTTGCAAAAGGGTGACCATCTATTTTGTTTTGTAGCCAATAATAAATTAAAATCAAATGTTTTCAAACGATAGAGAGTCTTGCAGGAAGTTGATGAATACTGATCGTGTTTTGGGGCATTTATTGTGGAAGAAATTTGCTCATGATCATGTTATTTCAAATCAATATTTTATTTCCAAAAGGCATATATTTTAATATTTTTATTAAATATTCATTAATAGTTTCCTATTGGAAAGCTAACAGACAGTGAAAAAGTATATATTACGGTCACAAAAGATATTATGCAGCTTTGTATATTGAGATATGTTGTTAAGCTGCGTACCAAAATTAACTCGCAAATATTGTTTTTTTATAATATAATATTTTTTTATATATAAAAAATTTTTTAATTTTATTTCAATAAACAAGCGAATAATTTTATTGTAAATGTGAAAATACAGAAGCATTTTTATTTTTTATACAAAATGTTTTCATCCAACTGCCCCATAAGTAATGTTTTTCGCAAATAAGTAGGTACATGCTGCCACAGCTTCACAGGGACAAATACAGACAGAACAACAATCGAATCATATATCACGCTATAAGTTTCGGAATTACTGCAATCTAATTCCTTTTCTTATTTACCCTTTATTCTATAAAACACTTAATAAAAAGTATTACAAAGGCGGACTCAATGCATTTTAGCATTTTTTGCCAGTCAACCGAGTCAATTCTTGTATTTTATATGTAATTGGTCTCTCGGAAACACCTCTGACAATTTGAATGAAAAAACAATACCTAAAGTTTTGTTTTACCAGTTTAGTTTATCTAGATAGGTTCCATCCCTGAAAAAACAATTTTTTTAAATCAGAACAAAGCTCTTTTGCGTTTTACGTATTATATACACTAATAGAATTAATAGAACCTATGACAGTAGCCTAATGGCAAAGCGCGGACCGCGAACTCAAAAAAGTCGTGGGTTCGAATCCGACATTCGACTACAGGCGTGTACCACTCGTAACTCAAGCAATTTAAGCTTACCACGAGTGGTTAAGGGGAATATTAGTAATGTTTATAGCATTGTTAATATTCTTTAAAAAATATTAAAGGTCATGGTTAAAAATATATTTGGCGATAACATTAAATTTGTGATAATTTCTAGATGCTTCCATTAATTAAATCTCTTATAATTTAAATTTCCGTGGAATTTTAAAAAGCTGTTATCATAGGTATTGATTTTATTTTTTGTGTCATAGCTATTTATATTTAAAAAAAATATTTTTAACGTTTGGGACCGCCATGTCACCTTTAAGAAAAAGAGGTACAGATGCGTCGTTAGCTCTGGGAACCCAATGACTCAAGCCAATAATTATAATAGTAACTTCTCACAGATTATCAGCGTAAAGCAGTATCAAGCTGCTGCTTTACGCTGATATTCTGTATGAACGTGTTCCTTCCCCAGTAGAGGAAGACTATTTGTGCTAAAACCATAATGTAGCTGTAGCATGGCTTTCCACGCAAAAGTCGTTTTTGGCATACACAATAGAACATACTTAAGTCTGTCAATGAAAAGTCCTAAAAAACAAAACACCCAGAGGGGTAGGCAGAGACTACAGACTTCCATTTAGCACGATCCTGACATACCTTTATCGCCTCTTCCACATCCATATACCTACGCATACATGCTCGTCGGTTAAGGGTACACTTAATTTGGCCCATTTTTAGTATATCACCAATTTGGTCGACAAACTTCCGCCTAGGACGTCCCTTTCCGACTCTTCCATTCACTTCTGCAACATATATTTGCTTTGTCAGTCTTTCCGCATTCATTCTTTCTACATGACCAAACCACCGAAGCATTCCTTTCTTAATCCTGGTCACCGCATCATCTTGCAAACCACACTCTTCTTTTATCACACAGTTTCTCACCCTGTCACTCAGATTCAGCCCTAACATACTCCTTAGCGACCGCATTTCTACTGCATTTATTCTACTCTCGTGCTTCTTCTGCTACACCCAACTTTCACTACCATTCGTTAAAGTAGGGACTAATACAGCACTGTGAATTGCCATACGTGCCTTTTTGACACATTCTGACTTTTCACAATGGAGTGTAGAGCCCCATTTACTTTATTTCCTGCATTCACTCGTCGTTCAATATCCTTATCATATCTCCCATCCCTGCTGAATACACATCCCAAATATACGAACTCATCCACTTGCTCAATTAACTCTCCTTCTATTCTTATTTCACATACCGTTTTGCTTTCATCTCTTTCAAAAACCATCACTTTCGTCTTACTTGCGTTCACTTTCATTCCCCTTTCTTTTAATGACCTGTTCATTAATGTAACCATCATTTGCAACTCGGCCGCCGACGACGCAAGTATGACTTGATCATCGGCGTACAAAAGGCATTTGATGGTTAACTCACCCATTCTTAATCTTAACAGCTGTCCATAAATAGGTTGAACAGCCACGGGGAAGCTACACAGCCCTGTCTGACACCTTTATGGATGCCAAACCAGTCCGAGTAGACCCCGTTGATTCTAACACAAGCACTCGAGTCCCTATACAGAGACTTTAATGCCTGATCAAATCAACCTAAATGCGTTCAGCGTTTGCCATAACACATCTCTGTCCACTCTGTCATAAGCCTTTTTCCAAGTCCATGAACGCACAAAAAACTTTTTGGTTTTTCGCCAAAAACTTCTCCGCGATCATGCGCATGGAAAAGACTTGATCTGTACACCCCATTCCCTTTCTAAATCCCGCTTGCACATCCCAAATTTTTTCATCAGTTTCTTTCATAACTCTTTCAATTAGTACCTTAGCATACAGTTTTCCCACAATGCTAAGAAGGCTGATACCATGGTAGTTTTTACAGTCCTGCTGTGACCCTTTTCCCTTATATATTGGGACTATCACGGCTTTGCACCAGTCTCCCGGTACCCGCTTTAGTTCCCAACATAAATTAAACAAGGTGTACAGCAGGCTCGCCACCACGTCCTCTGCAGCCCTTAGCATTTGGAGTGAAACTCTATCATATCCGGCTGCCTTACCTACTTCCATGCTTTTCATTACTTTCATTATTTCATCTATACTTATCTCCCTATCTCTTTCATCTTCTTTCGGAATTTCTATTTCATTTAGTTCACACTTCTCCTCACTCATAAATTCGCTTTCAAAATATTCCTTCCATCTCTTTAGACTCAACACTTCATCATTCAGGATACAGCCATTCTCGTCTCGTATCGCATTCAATCTAAGCTGTTTTGAAAGTCCCCTGGTATTTCTTACGAGTTTCCAGAGCATTTTAATATTTGCCTGGAAGTTATCCGATATTCTTCTATCATTCCTATCCGTTCTTTCTTGCTTTTTCCTTTCAACTAATTCTTTTACTCTCTTATAAACGTTTAAACTCTGCCTTTTTTCTTTCATTCTCATCATTCTTACCGCCAGTTTTACCAGCTTCGGTCGCTAGTAAATCTAGCCATGCTCTCTTCTTTGCTTCAACTTCCATACGTACCTCATCATCCCACCATAACATATTGTCTTTCCTTTCATTCGTTCTCTTACTAACACCACATACTTCGGTAGCTGCATCCACTAAACCTTTCTTAACATTATGCCACACATTCTCCAAGTCTAACTCATTCACACACAACTCATCCAAATTACTTATATTTTCTCTCAGTCTGCATTTGTACTTGTCTTTCACATCTTCATCTTGTAACCTCTCAATTCTTATACGCTGTAACGCAGTGGTAGACACAGATGTCCTATGCCGCCAACGTCTGAATAAACCCCTAATTCGACATAAGACCAGGTAGTGGTCCGTCTCTACGTTGGACCCCCGGTAAACCCTTGTATCCACCACTGCGCTCCTCATTCTTTCATCCACAGTTATGAAATCTATCATGCTTCTATCATCACCTCTTTCCCAAGTATACATGTGAATCTTCTTATGACGAAAGAAAGTGTTCGTCACAAAAAGATTCCTTTCCACACATACGGTGAGGAGGCTTTCACCATTCTCATTTATACTTTCATCACCAAACGTTCCCAATATCCTTTCATAACCAAGCCTCCTCACCCCAACCCTTCCATTAAAATCTCCTAGCATAATAATATTTTCATTTCCCTTACACTTCATTACCATTTCCCAAAACTGCTCTCGGATATAAGTGGGCTTAGACATGTCTGGGGCGTAGACCCCTAACACAAACAACTTCTTTAAGCCCACTTTCATTCGTATCCATAGCAGTCTTGGGCTTACACATTCATACTCTTTCACACATTGGCCCATTCTTTCTGAAAGGATGATACCTACTCCCTGGCATGCCCGCTCGATCTCGTCTACACCAGACCAGTATGCGGTATACATGCCATGTGATGTGCAGTGACATCCTTCCCCTTCATTTTCGTCTCATTTACACATAATATATCTATTCCTCTATCATACATCATATCGCATACTTCATCCATTTTATCATTCATTGCCCCACATACATTCAACGTAGCCAGACGGGCCTCTGCAATCCACTTTTCTCCTCTCTGGGAGACAGAACGTGATGGGTGGCAAACCTCGTCGCCGGTTTTCCTCCCGGAGATTCTTCGCACCCCTGCCCCATTAAAGGGGCGCCGGGAACTCGGGGCCATTTCTTTTACTTTTTGCCTCATGGTGCGAAAACTAGGGCGTGGCATATTTTACGCCGCTACCACACGGCGAGTAGCCGAGTCTGTTCTTTCGGCTTTGTCGCTCTTTTAGCACCACCCGGGGGAAACGTGTAGGGTGGGCCTAGGATTAGGTGGTCGAAGCCTACGGACGCGAGCGACTTATCCCCCCATGAAAAGTGTCCGTTGTCCAATTATTCATATTTTTTAATAATTTGTAATTTATGGACCGTACTACTGAAATTACTATTATCTTTTATTTTAATTTTTACCCAAAACCACACGTTATAATTCTACTTTTAAGAAATCAGTTTTATCGAAGCCATATATTATTATATAAAAATCGTGTTTTTCATTGTATTATAGCATAAAAGTTAAATGGTGAACCTAATCTATAATCTAAATCTATGTAGTTAAATCTATATATAAGTCAATAACTTGAGCACTTTATGTGAACTACATAGTTCGCAGTTCACTATTCAAATATGTATGTCCAAGTCGAAATCTACGCGATCGCTTTGGAACGGCGTAATATTGACGCACACTACAATGTTATCTCTGTGTGCGTGTCAGAGCGAGCGCGAGGCTATCATAGTTGCTTTTAGTTGCACGAATCACTTTGATCTTTGATTATGTACCCGTCTTTGATACTATTGGAACTAAAATAATAAAAAAATTATTTCCATATAATGGCTTATATAGTGTATAGAAATCGGAGGCTAATATGTGGAAATTGTTTTATTATTCTTTTAGTAAATTGAAGTCGGTTTTACATTTTCACCCTATTTAGTATATTATAATATATGCTCTAATTGAAAAATATGTATTGTATAAAATATATATCATTTGATAAACTTTTATTCTGTTTCATAATGTAAACTAATTCATCAAACAAACAATTTCATTAGTGTCGACGGGGATTAGTGTTGCCAGGTCTAGCAAGTAAAATTTCGGGACGGAAGGTAAAAATAATCGGGTATTAAGGTTTTCATATCCGGACATCTACAATGACTACAAAATAAAGGTTTCTTTGTAGACTTTTTGTGCTTTATTGAGAGCCGTGGTAGCTCAGATGGTCAACGCTCACTGTAAATATCACAGTACGCGAGTAATGCGAGAAATTGTGACTGTAGCTTTACTTTACTTTTGTGCTTTATAAATTAACAGGTCTGATCTCATGAACGAATAACTTTTCATCCAAACATCGTAAAAACTGATTTTTTTTCATTTTAAGCAAATTAAAACATTTTTGAACTACATATTTGTTTTTTTTTTTGCAGTCCCTGAATTGTTCAAATCACTCATTTTAATATAATTCTGTTTAAAAATTTTTTGTGTTTTTTTTCGACTAGTAAGACAATGTCGTAGTAAAAATATTTTAATGTGGTAGTAGCTAACAGATGTAATCATTTTTGCTGTCAAAATTATGGATTAAAGTATAGAATAAGAGGGTTAGTGAAAATCGGGACATTTGGCGTCCCGATCAAGGGTAAATCGGGACGTGTTACTAGACCCTTGAAAATCGGGACGTCCCGCGCAAATCGGGACACCTGGCAACACTAGTGGGGATCGAACCCGGATTATTCGCGTTTACGGCGAGCACTAAGCCCTTGAGCTACTCAACTCAAGCACGGCTCATATGTTTTATATCTAGGGGTAGTGCCCCCGCCAAGTCGAACAAAACAGCGGAACGGCCGTATCATCATTGCGAGACTTGGATATTTTACAAGTTATGTTTTTGATGGTATGTCTTTGTTTAATCATAACGTTATCTCCACACTAGGAATTTTTCCTAAGTACATCGTGGGGGCAGTTTCAATACATTAATTTCACAAGGACAAACATCCAGACCTGGAACAATTATTTGTAGGTAATACAAATTTTTGTTCCATGTGGGATTCGAACCCGCGGCGCTCAGCGCTACAACTCATTACCAAGTCACTCCGCCACGGAGCCAAAGGTGAAAGCCAACGATTTTATATTTTTACTTGATCCGAATTGCTTACGTTCATTACTCATTTCTAAAAAAATATGTATGAAATGAAAATTTGCATCACATATTTAAATATTACTATAATAAATATATTTCAAAATTACTTACTCTCAAAAATATCGCTTATAAAAGTCTCAATCGTTTAAAATGATCGATGGTGCTATAGGTATCTAGTTATAGTATAGTGTAGTATAGCCCTATCGGTGTATCAACGCGATCGCGCGGTGTCGGCGAGAAAAAGTAATACGTCCTACCGTTGGGATTACCCGGAGCGTCTCTAGTCAGTAATCTATGGTACTGAATCGAACGGCGTCTGTGCATGTTGATTTATAGTATTTTTAAAATAATTATATAAAATAATTGACAAAATAAAAAGAGCTAAAATTTTTTTTGGATATTTAACATTACATGTATTTGGATAAAATAATGAAAATAGATATGTTTACAACCAAATACACGGAAAAAAGTACATTGAAGTAGACAGTTTTGGTGATTTTATAATATTATTTTATAATATTAAATGAAAATATTTTTTAATTTAGTTTTTGCTATACACTAAAAGACTATATATTCCATTATAATAACGCTTAAAATAAAGTATTTTAGCTTATAATAATGGTTGTATTCGAACTGAAAGATAACTCTGATGCATATTTTCGTAAAACGCTGTGAAGGGATTGTCTTCGCCCTAAAAAACCGTCATTAAAAACTATGATTTTGCATTGCTATGTACTAAATAAAGACTTCATCTTTCAAAAGCCCTAATTTTCAGCAAATAATCTCCTCACATCGTTACGATATCGCCTTTGGAAAAACCATAAAACATGTAGTTTTCGACGCGAAACGCATATGCCCTCGTTATGCTATTTCTTTGTAGGAAATAATAACTAGGTACTTTTTAAAGACCATTTTTTCGTTTATACTTAAAAAAGTTTTTAATTGTTTTTATGCTACAAAAACTATATTACATAATCTTTAAAATTGAAATCTTATTTCTCTTCTTTCTTTATCTTTAATTAAAATCGATTTTTTTTAAGTCTACTCAGGTAAGTTGTGGAAGTTAAAACCCTTTCTGAAATGAAGGGAGGCCTGTGCCCAGCAGTGGGACGTATCTATATACAGTTACAGCCTATTCTGTAACTTTACTTTTATATTTAGATCTAAAGCGATGGTATAGATACTATATAACTAGATATCATCCACCATCTTCTTCTACGCCATTTCTTTTTGATAACTCTATTCTTTGTGCACATTAAGCAAATAAAGGAACATGTTGTATAGATAAATTGCCGCAGCGGCTAATTTCCTTCCACTTCCATTTCGAAAAACGATTCGATCACAACTGAATGTCGCAATGTCGCAGTCAACCATCGCATGGCCATCACGCTGGGCCAGCGCTGGCCCAGCGTGTAGAGGAGCTATAACAGCCTTACGCCAGCTTACTCATACTCGGTATCAGTGAATAAATATATATTGCATCGGACGGTCGTGTGTTTATTTAACAATAATTGCCATACATTACTACTGATTTGAAAAAAAAACTATGTCAACAAGAAACCCAGCGGGATTTAGAAAAATACTAACAGCTTACAATCATACTTTATGTTACACAATTAACAACAAAAAAACAAATTAGAAATATCTTGGTAGCGATGACTTCATTCTCAAGGGTAATTATCATCCATACATTTTATATTGCAAATAAAGCAATATTGTGTTACGTTATAAATAAATAGTATCGAAACGGCAACACTATATTAAGGCTGACGTTGACTATGCCGTGAGATTATTAATAATGACGAAAAGCAGCAAAAAAATCTTTATATACTCCTCGGTTGTTATTAATCGTCTCACTTCTGAACGATTGAGTTGGATCATATTCACAATATATAAATATTTGTTTTGTCTAGTCGATGTTAATAAATTTCATATTTACTCTGTAAACAAAAGATTGAACGCAGATTAAAAATATGAAAGAGAAAACAGTTGTTGTAAATACTAGATGCTCAGAGCAGCTAGAGGCTCAATATTATAATAAACCTTCTTAAACAAACTTTGTTTAATAAAGTTTACGATCTTTGATGAGGTGGTTGTTTATCACTAGTTCGTTAAGAAGCGATCTTGTGTTTTGAAGTTGTTCAACTATCGAATATTGAGTTAGAAGTCAATGTTGAACTTCGCAGACAGTAAAAATTATAAATCTACAACTTAAACAGTTTAGTGGTGGTGTAAGAACATCCACTATTAATAACGTTCCGTGGGTATGAGGTATGGTAAGAGGCGACGGAGGGATATTGAAATATGAGATGAGCAGCAGCATCTTCCTGACAACAACTCAAAAATTATAAAAATCCGCGATTGTCAACCTCCTAATCGTGGCAACTATGGCGTAATCCTGTCTATTAATCAATTTGAGGTGTAGGCCTACATTCAACAGGGGACTTTTATGGGCAGTAATGAATTGCTATTTAAAATATATGTGAATGTAACACGGAAGCTTCGTTGTTCGTGGCACAAATTGTGTTCGTTGGAACACTTCCAATAGTCGATATTATCAATAAACCCTATATACACGCGAGTAGATCAATGTTCGATGGCAACAATAAATTTCCTAGAATGGTTTTCTACAACAATTTGTAACTGGTTCAAACCTTAAAGATTCACGTTGTAGTTTTACTATTAGGTTACTATTGAAATTGAAAAACGATAAATGATAAATTTTATTTCCTTGTTAGAAAAGGACTTGAACATTATATATCCGATTAAGTTCAATAGACCGGCCAGACGAAGCGAAAATAGCCCTACCACATAAGTAGTTCTTTAAAAGGAAGGTTCTTGATTGACAGCTCGACCCACCAACCTCACACCTCACACTCCGTGGACTAAGCTAATTTATTTAATGGACAATTTATTATGAAGGACTTATCTATTAAAAGGATAAATAAAGAGTACATGTTGATAATAACTGTGCAGACCAGTTTCTGGTATGTTAGTACTTTTTTCCTTTTGGCTCTCACAGCTTAATCGGACTCAGGGCCAGGTCAGGTTGCTACCTGGGAGGCTACGAGTTTTAAAAATAAAGGGAAATTTTATGTTATTCTCAAAGTTACTAACGTGACGATGTTCATCTACGACAATTTAAAGTGCACGTAAATGAATTATCTAATGGCCTACCAAACTGGGGGTGGCAGGCACTAGCTCTGACGGCTAACTCGTATCGTTCGATGTTCTGGGCGATAACCGTTGAACCGTCCAGGGACCCGGGTGTATGGTGTATACGCTGTGTGGAGGCACCCGTCTGCGGACTCGCGGCGACCCATCCGTTGTCCTAACACATATTTAATGTATATATAGTAGTTGAATGTATATATAGTTGAATGTATATATAGTTAAATGTATATATAGTTGAATGTATATATATTGATTGTATGTATTGTGTAATTTGTGTGTGACGGGCCGATAACATTTGAATCTAGAGGAACTGCGGGTTCGATTAAAACGTTACGGGGCCTCCGGCGACTTTCCGTAACGTTTGAAGTCGGAGCATAGATTTACCACAAGCGGGTTGGGATGTGTTTCAGCACTCTCAAAGAAGCGTCAAAATATTCAGAGATCATCAGACATTGACAATCTCTATGCAAGTCGGAGTTTCGTTGGAACTACCAAGCTTCAGTGGCTATGCGAATGAATTAATTTTGGTCCACTTGAAGGTCATACAAATGAGGATGAGTTGCGTGCACGAATGCTACACTTGCGTTGGACTTGATAGGGCTTACGCAAGCTTTGTAAAGGTGGAGCTTTTGTGTTAGGTATAGTTTGCTCTTGCTGTTAACTAATGGGTGGAGGCGGCTATGGTACGATTACGGATAATGCGAATATGTTTTGCGAAGGTTATAGCGTGATCGAATGTGACCTCTTGGTATTTTGCCGTTAATTGCCATGGGATTTGGAGGCCCAATAGGGTAATCGTACCTGAAGATTTGTGGGGATTTAGGTTCTCACGATTAAGAGAGGGGCTCCTTTGAAAGTATATGGCTGCATATTTTTCAGGTTTTACTCCAAATTTCCATAAGCGAAATCAATCGCCTAAGCGATGGGTAGCTCTTTGGATAGCATCCGGGAAAGAGTAGCTGGAAAGAAGAGCGTCGAAAATGCCTACTAGGTAGGAGGAAAACAAGTAGCGCTGAGAGTAATTTCAGTAACTTTTTACAAATGCCGACGGGGCCGGGTGCTGATCTCTTTTTGTGGTCTTTGTTTACTTCTGTGACTTCGTCGAAAGTCACAGAATTTATAGGTTCACCCGCAGGTGGAAGCACAGACTTACGCTTTACTTCCACTTCTACCTCCAAAAGGTGAGCGAAATTTATAGGTTCGTTAGAGGAGTGTATTGGCTTTCTAAAATTTCTGTGAGGCATTCCAGCTTTTCAGAATTTTCAAAGGAGAGATGGGGGTTTCCTGGTCTAATGAGTGACAGTATGGTTGAGGATGGTTCTGCTATTGGAATTCGGGTCACCTGCCAGAAATCAGTTTGAGATGGCTCGATATCCTCTAGTAGAATATCTCACTTATCTTGTCTAAATTCGGCAATGGTCTGTTTCACCTAGTTTTGGAGGTTCTTCGAAATTTGTTCTCAATCGTGCGATAGTCTTAAGGCCACGTTTTTGGCTCTAATAACCTGTTGAAAAACTTTATGTGTTGATTGCTCTACACACGAACCTTACAAGAGCATTATTCAACTGTTGAGGTGAGGTGGCCGATGGGGCTTGTCACCTCATTGGCCCGCTCTGGCTAGTCTATCTTGTCTGGGATATTTACTTAATGCTGAGGGGGGCGTTTACTCAAGTTTGACCTCGAGTTTACGCTAGTCCACGATGGTTTTGGTCTGATGGACCTCACTAGCGGGCTGGCCCGGCTGCAACAAGACTGGTCTGTGGTCCGAGTCAAATTCCAAGATCATCTCGAGCGAAGATATCGATAACGTGATATCTTTGAGATTGCTAAGTTCAGGATATCTGGTCTGGTAGAAATTGGGTAGCGTGTTGGAGTCTCAGGCGCGACAACATTCGACTTTCAGGCTTTATCAGAAAAAGAAACGACAAAGGAAGATCGAAAGAAACTCTCTGCCCTTATTTGCTTCCCTGACAAGTCAACAAGCGTTAATATTCGTCCTGAAAACCCTAGGCAATCTATTTACAATATCCTCTATGCTGTTTATAAATCTTTTCAAACTAATTGTATAAATATTATATTGAAAATAATTTTGATTTAAAAGTATCGCTTTCAATAAGTATTCTTGTAATTTATATTAAAAAAATTTCTATTATGCAGAATAAAAAATAAAAAATATTGCATGCCTTAAGCGCAAAAGCTCGTAGGTATGTTCTACTAGTATAGCATCTAAAAATCAAGAATCCAACGTTTTGTCGCATGAAATCGTTCTTAAGAATCATATTGAACATATAAATTATATATAAAGCACATTGTCAGAAAGATAAATGATTGTTAAACTTATTTTTTTTAATCGATTAATTAAAATTTCATATTAAAAAGTGGTTTAAGTGGCTACGCTTCACGATAATTTTTAAAAATATCAATTGTTCAACTCAATTTATTTTTAATCTCTTCATCTATGATGTGGGAAGCCATGAAATCTAAATGGCTGTTTAATTTTGTTTTGTTTAGTTATAATTAATGTTTTTCTATGGCAAACACTGAACTCATTTGGGTTGAGCGCTGGCTTGATACAGGCATTGGAGTCTCTTTATAGGTACTCTAGTGCTTGTGTTAGGATCAACGGGATCTACTCGGACTGGTTTGACATCCATAAAGGTGTCAGACAGGGCTGTGTGGCTTCCCCGTGGCTGTTCAACCTATTTATGGACAGTTGTTTGCAAAATTTGAAAGTTGAAGAATGCGGTTTAAGAATGGGTGAGTTAACCGTCAAATGCCTTTTGTACGCCGATTATCAAGTTATCCTTGCGTCGTCGGCGGCCGAGTTGCAAATGATGGTTACATTAATGAACAGATCATTAAAAGAAAGGGGTATGAAAGTGAACGCAAGTAAGACGAAGGTTATGGTTTTTGAAAGAGAAGAAAGTAAAACGATTTGTGAAATAAGAATAGAAGGGGAGTTGATCGAGCAAATTAGATGAGTTTGTATATTTGGGCTGCGTATTTAGCAGGGATGGGAGATATGATAAGGTATATAGAACGACGAGTGAATGCGGGAAATAGAGTAAGTGGGGCCCTGCACTTTATTGTGAAGAGTCAAAATGTGTAAAAAAAGGCACGTATGGCAATTCACAATGCTGTGTTGGTCCCTACTTTAACGTATGGTAGTGAAAGTTGGGTGTGGCAGAAGAAGCACGAGAGTAGAATCAACGCAGTAGAAATGCGGTCCTTAAAGAGTATGTTAGGGCTGAATCTGAACGACAGGGTAAGAAATTGTGTAATAAGAGAAGAGTGTGGTTTGCAAGATGATGTTGTGACCAGGATTAAGAAAGGAATGCTTCGGTGGTTTGGTCATGTGGAAAGAATGAATGAGAAAAGAGTGACAAAGAAAATTTATGTTGCAGAAGTGAATGGCAGAGTCGGAAAGGGACGTCCTAGGCGAAAATTTATCGACCAAATTGGCGATTTATTGAAAACGGGCCAAATTAGGAGTACCCTTAACCGACGAGCATGTATGCGTAGGTGTATGGATGTGAAGGAAGCGAGAGAGGTGTGTCAGGATCGTGCCAAATGGAAGTCTGTAGTCTCTGCCTACCCCTCTGGGTGACGGACGTGAGTGTTTATGTATTATGTATGTAAATTCCGAAATTTTTGTTTGAGCAGCCTTCTTATATTATATTTTACTAAATACAGATACACCTTGAATCACTCCAGGCTCGGCCGCCATCTTGAGTGGGTTACTGTATCGTTTGTTTACAGCGGCTCGGGATGAAAAATATCATAAATAGAGAGTAGAAATACAAAATATTCCAAAACAAAATTTGATATATACTTAACCAAGATAATATATAATATATTATGCTGCGTTTCGAAACACAGCAGTATTAAGCTGCTATTTTACGCTGGTATTCTGTGACAGAGTCGGCCATCCCTGGTCGAGGCGACCCGTTTATGCTGCAGCCATAATGTAGCGAGAAAGGTTTTGTGAACAATTTCCGCCAAAGCGAAATCTTCCAAATATGATTAGAGGCTATCTGATGTTAGGACATACTTTTATAATACCAAAAGTATTTTTTTTGGATCTGATGACAAACAAGCACACAGTCCACACAGTATAGTGATGGTAAGTGGTTGACATCTACATCTATCAAATCAAAATGCAGATGCGTTGTCACGCTTGAGGACCAATACAGAATGCGTTGTTTTCAGTAAAAAAGCATCTCCCGTTCTCTACACTCACCATATGAAATACAGCAGTGTTGAGCTGCTATTCTAGGCTGGTATTCTGTAAGAGCGTGGTCCTTCCCAGGTCGAGCCGACCCATTCGTGATAAAACTATACCAGTCATATAGCTGCAGCATGGCTCTACCACGTGCAAGTGTAGCTAATCGGTTATAATACACTATTTTTACTATGTGGGTTTTTTCCGACTTGGACTCTGTTGGACTTCAGTTAGAAAAAAGTGAGTTGAAGGTACACCATTATCTCTGTCTACCGCCAAGCAGCAGTTCGTGCACAGCTCTGTTCCGATTTTAAAGATACTGAGATCTAGTATAATTACAGATTGAATTGCATTCCATCTTAGTCCTAAGAGTTGACAACGCATCTATAGCGATCTTTACTTAAAGTTGGATGCATGTGTCCCTGGGCTGCAGTCTGTAACCATCAGGTAGACTCTAACTATTATTGTTACTTTAATTTTGTAAAAAAAAGCACACACTCGTTGTAACCTACCCCCATCGGAAGTACACTCCGTAATGGATTGAGTGCATTCTACTGGTTGACCTTTTTACTGTCTGTAAAAAATAGGGTGTAACATGTGAACGGAGTAGAAGCCAATGGCACTGATATTTTACAAAACAGAAACAAAAATTTTGAAATAAATAAATTAATTAAAATCTATCGAAATTAAAATCATATGCGTCCTAGCCTGTGAGCCTAGGCTACATACATCCTATTTTTTTTTTCAAAGAGTAAAGAAGGTCATCCAGTATATTTAACTAGTGATCCATACCGGCTTCGTACGGGTGATTTTTGGAACCTTACACCAGCGCCATCAAGCGAATTTAATTATGAATCTACGCTGTCCAGTGACCTACTCAAACACACAAAAAAAATTAAAATCCGTCCAGCCGTTTAGGAGGCGTTCAGTAACAAACACACGTACAGAAGGATTGTATGTACAAATAATAATATATTTACAATTAAAAGTCAATGCAATGCTATTATGGCGGTGGAAGGAAAAGGGGAGATCCCCGCCGGGCTCTCGGGGAGCGACCAACGCTCCGAATGGAGCTATTCTATATATACTGTTTTTACTTCGGATTTTGATAGCGTGATTTAGGCTTCGATGTGTTTCGATTGTGGTGTGACGACAGTGCCGCCATTAAAATAAACACACATTAAACGATTATTTATTTTTCCTTCTTTATCTTCTTCGTCAGCTTCTTACCGTTCGTTGCTGGTTATAAGCCATATGTAGAAAGGATTTTCATTAATCACCACGCTTTGCAGGTGAATTGACGATTGTAATAGCCAAAGATTATATTGTATGCTACTAGACCGGATATTCAGAACAAAAACTGTCACAGCTGTGGATCATGCGGGTGCGGGCGTGAGCGCGTAGCTGGCACGGTAAATATGCCACGCACTTGTATTTTTATTTACATACAGTTACTATTTTTAGGCAAATACGAAGTAAAGTTACATACTTATAGTTATTGTATTTCACGATAAATTATTGTAGTAGTGACGTGTACCGAGTGAGCGTGTAACTACGATTCGTTTGACTCGCGATCTTGACTGAGTTCTCCGGAGGCTTACGCATACTAACACAATGTGTATGTGCGCGGCAAACAACAACCAAAGTCAAACCTTCATCGTGAAATCGAATAACTATATATCTGAAATAAACTTCAAATCACGTTGACAAAGTGCGTACGTAAATAATGACAGCGTTTTCTTGGTCACATAAACATAATCAGTGTTCGATTGTCGACGAAATCAATGTTCGCTTTTTACAAAACAAAAGACTATTTTCGCCCGTAAGCTAAAGAAGTAACAGAGAAACAACTCAACTCAACTCAACTAAAGAAGTAACAGAGAATGGACTGTAACTTGTGCAACTTAGTGCAAACAAAATTATCAACAAAATAATATTTTAATATAATTATCATATCAAAACCATGCTTAACAATCCACCATTTCATATCATCATATATATTAATATCTTACCGATGTTTATTAAATTATTCGTGTTGAAGCTTAAGATGTTTTTATTTGTACGTCTTTGGTTTAAGCACATGGCCTATTTTACGGACCACGTTGAGTCTTTAATTTTTGTTCTATAAAATGAATTTTTCCTATAGAATAAAGTAGACGTCGCTGTTACAAAGCACTTTTAGTCGAAAAGTAATATTCTCTTGTTTTAATAGACTAAAATTTTGGCTCTACATATCTAAAAGTAAGGATTGTTACATTCACTTGCTATAAAAATATTTTTTTCTTACATATTATTCTCATTTATGGTTGAAAATAATCAAACTAAATAAATATTTTGGTATTACAGTGAATTTCGGTTATAACGACGGCGGAGGGATCACTTTAATGTCGTCGCTATATCCGTAGGTCTCTATATCCGAAATAATAAAAAGTCATGTACATATTTACTTATCATTTATTTAATTATGTTATACACGGGTGTAATTGCAAAAACGTGTTATAGTGCACTGTTTAAGTTTAGTTTTTTATGCATGCTGTAAGGTGTATTCCATTTTCATAATTCCTTCAACATCTAAATTATTTTGGCCTTCACCAAATAAACAGTACTTTTTGAGCGTTGTTATAGCACATAATGCATCTCTATTTGTTGGAATCTCATTTAGATTGCAATCTTCTTCCTCTTCTTCATCCTCCTTTTCTTGTGTTTGAAGAAAAAACAAAGGATAAGAAAGCTTAATAGTTTTATTAATGAGTCTTTGTGCCTTTACCGACTCAGTCGCAATATCAGCAAGGGATTTCTAGGAATGGGTCATAAATGGTTCATAAAAACAAGTCGCTATATCCGAAATTGACGCTGTAACCGAAGTCGCTATTACCGAATGAATTTCTTACGAAAGTATGCTTTAAATTCAAGGGACGTAAGTTTGACGTCGCTATAACCAAAAAGTCGTTACAACCGAGGTCGTTATTAATGAAATCCACTGTATACGTATCCCGATGTATATAGTCGAGGGCACGGCGGGCAGTGCATACATGTTGTGTTAATTTGGGCTTATAAAATAATTAAGCGTAGTTTTATACGTACAGACAGTATAATTCTGTTCAAACTAGCAATAAAAAGTGACACTAGTGTTATTTACAGTGTAAAAGTAAGAAAGTGTGAATAAATTAACTTTTAAATTTATCGAAACGTAATCAGCTATTTCAATCAGCTGTTGAGTGTACCCACAACAATACAAGTGTTTACATTTATGATTTAAGCGTAGTAGTGCTTGTCTTAACTCAAGTGTCTTTATATTATTTAGTTAAATTTCTTTTAAATAGTGCATCGCAGTATTGCTCTTTTAAATAAATATTTAAATTATTTAATTTCACATTAGCATTGTCGCCATCTAGTGAAAATTGCCGAAGCTTATAATACGAGAACATTAAGTGATAATTAGATTAAACATGGCAAATAAGTGTGGTCATTGGGGTAAGTTCCTTTCTCAGACAGATGGCGTTAAATGTACTAAATGTTCATTACCATACCATCGCCATTGTGTAAACATTAACCCAGACTCAAAAGTAAGTGCTAAATGGATGCCCTGTAAACCCAAAGCCTCGAGTTCGGGAGTCAATTCGACGCCGCGGCAAAGTCCAACATTTGCAGAAACAGAGGAGATAACCGAAACCTCCTTGGATGCAAGACTGGAGGGTTCTAACGAAGGATTATTAGCGCAGGAAATTAGGCTCCTATGGACAGAGCTAAAAACCCTATCGAGAGAAATGGTTAATTTTCGCCAGGAGATTGCGAATTTGAATACCACCGTGACGGAGTTTAATTCAAGATTAGAGACCATCGAAACCCTTGTGACCTAGTTAGAGCAACAAACGGAGGAAAAGAAAGTGGCACCTGTGAGTGAGTTGGTTGAAACTATTGCACAACTAAAGCGTGATCTAAATTACAAAGATCAAGCTGCTCTATTTAATGACCTGGAGCTAACAGGCCTGCCAGAACAAAAAGGAGAAAACCCGATGCATCTCCTTATTCTAGTCGCGCAAAAATTAGGAGTTGATCTGGATGAACGCGATGTGGTTAGTGTAGAGAGATAGGGTATGCGTCGTGATCGCGAGAATACAGCTGCTGAACCGCCGCGTCCTGGAACCTATCATCATTCGCCTAGCGCGCCGTGCTATTTGCGACCAACTGTTACGCGCGGCACGTGTGCGCCGGGGAGTCGATACATCCGGGTTCAACATTAATGCTGAAACAGTGCGCTTTTATTTAAATGAACGCCTGACGCAATCTAACAAGCAAATTTTCTTTAAGGGTAGACAGGAAGCACGGCAAAATAACTGGCGTTATGTATGGACAAAACACGGCAATATATTTGTAAGGCGTGATTCAATAAGCAAACGACGAATTCATATGGAGAATGATAAATGTTTTTATCCCATTGTTTTGTATAGTAATAGTACATTTCAATGTTTTTTAGGCTCAAGGATTGTAGGGTTTTTAAACTGTTATACGTTATAATTTACCGCGTAAGTTTGTTGAAAATATTTTACTTCTTTTTATATTACTTTTCTGTAGTATTTTTATGGGTGTTTAATATGTTTAACGTGATTTTTATCGTGTCTCACGATTTAATGTATACCGTGAATTACGTTCTGCGATACTTTTTAATATATGTTAGGTTTTAGGAAACATCATAGTACAACAACAGCCTCAGCCGATGTGGTTGATAATATTTTAAACTAGCTGTTACCCGCGGCTTCGCGCGCATGGTCACTGGGAAATTAACTATCCATTGCTTTTTGAATTGAAAGAAAACTGAGTTTTATAGATTTGTCAGAGATGCAGCCATTAAAAGTAAACTGAGCAAAATTGATTCGTCAGCCTATTTAAATGTTTTGAAACGCAGCGTATAGGAAAACATGAAAATAGCCTGTTTATTCCAAATGGAAATGGGATATTTTTTTTAATTAAAGGAAACTGAGCATAACTATCCGTCAGGGATGCAGACTTTTGAAAAGAAACTGAGCTAAATTGATTCGTCAGAGATGCAGTTTTCTTAATTGAAAGGAAACTGAGCCAAATAAAAGATCCGTCAGAGATGCAGCCTTTTGAGTTGAAAGGAAACTGAGCTTAATAGGTCCGTCAGAGGTGCAGCATTTGGAATTGAAAAGAAACTGAGATAAATAGGAAATTTTGAATTGAAAGGGAAGATCTGTGGGAATTCTGATTAATTGATTGTGGGAATTTTGAAAAAAAAAAACTAACTGAACACTATTTTAAGACGCTACTGTACACAATGTTATATGTTTTTCCATTCGGGGAAAGAATGTGGAGATTTTGGGAATTTGACACACGCGAACATGCTACATACAGCTGACCATGAGAGAATCACGGTTTTTGTAAGTTGACCCCCGCTACCTGTAACGTTTGCCCTTGCGCTTTATTAATTGTCATTGCAAAACTGAGCTTAATAGGGAACTGCAACCTTTTGAATTGAAAAGGAAGATCTGTGGGAATTATAGGGATCCGTGGTATAATAACATTTTCACCTTTTCCTACGCCTGTCAAAATTGTAGCACCGATTATGTTCCGTCCAAGATGTGTCACACGCAGTCTTGTCCCGTTACATAACCGAGGAGCATCTAAATTTCGCATTAGCATGACTGGGACGCCTAATTTTAATTGAAGCTTATGTGAGGGCACACCTGACAACTCTTGAGAATTTAGAAACTCTGCGGGATATGAAGTGCTCTGTTTTGTGTCCATAACTGTGTCTACTGACAAATACTCTGTTATTTCTCCAGCTACTTCGTTTAATATATCTGAATTTATTTTGTTAACGCTCTCATTTTTTGGTGCAAGAATCGCCCTTTCAAATAACCTTTTGTCTTCATGCATGTTGTTCGTTAAATCTGAATAAACGCTCGCAATTAATTCGGAATGACCCTGTACTAAATTACAAAAATCTCTCGTCAATTTAACGTAGCCCTCAGCATCCGTTTCCAACCGCCCATCGCTAATTTTTAATAGTGTGTCAGCATAGTTTCCAGCATTGATATCATTATACAAATGCACTCTCATATACGTAGTTAAAATGAACTTTGTCACCTTGTTCCATAAAATAGACGACTAGAGGCATGCTTTAATTTCATCCGCAGGTGTGCCCTTTTGAATGACAGGTAAAGTTTGGCGAAATTCACCAGCCAGTAAAACCACCATTCCTCCCATTACATCGGTATTGCTGCGCAACTCCTGGAGCGTTCGATTTAGTGCTTCTACAGCTATTTTATGCGACATTGTACTTTCGTCCCACACTAAAAGTTTGTATTATCGTAGCATTATACCTCGTGCACTATTTTTGTTAAAGTTGCAGATCGGCGATTCTTCCTGGGCTAGATTTAGAGGGAGTTTTAAAACAGAATGTGCAGTGCGGCCCCCGCTTAGCAGCGTGGCGGCTATACCGGAGAAAGCTACGGCCACAGCAATGTTTTTATCTTTCCGTACTTGCGCTAATAATAAATTTTACAAAAATGTCTTCCCAGTTCCTTCAGGGGCATCTAAAAAGAAAAGTGCACTATTTCCACATTCAATTTGTCCTAATACTTTGTCAAAAACTCGTTTTTGTTCGGGAAGCAAGAGGGGTACAAATTTGGCTACTTGCTGCTGCAAAGCTGGTATATCGTAGTTTGTTTCACGTATAATTTCATCACTTAGTTCCTTTGAGTATTCAAACAACTGGAGAGGCCATGCGCGTTAATTCCTAAACAAAAATTCTGTCGACATCAGGGGGGCGCAAGATAAACACACAACTGTATACTTAACTACAAATGCAAAATTAAATCGTGTCACTATAAACGCACACTACAACATTTGTGTTTGTGTTCATCGTGTTTACGTATACCATCAAATCGTACACGTGTCGATACACTGATAGCGCTGGCCGAATGCGTAAGCAACGTAAGGCGTGGACTATGTCGATATTTTTTATCGATAAACAAATCACCATAGTCCGCACAAGTTTTTATTTGATTACAAGTAATACATAGATAAATAATACCAAGGTGTTATTTGAAATTTTTTTATAGTATTTAAAAATGATCTTCGGAAAAAACTTATAAATTATTGAAAGAAACTTTAGTCGTCGATGGTGTGTCTTACCTGGAATAGTGATGTTGGAAGTAGTGGTGCCGGGAGTAGTGGTGCTGGGACTAGTGGTGACGGAGTTAGTGCATGCAATTGAGGGAGGGCGGTATTATTTTGCTACAGGTTTATTTTACATTATGCAGGATAAAATTTAAAATATTTAACAAATCAAAATAGGAGGTTTAGTTAACTTATTTTAAAAATCAGATTTATGAAAAGAAAAATCCTATCAGTTTATCATCTTAGATGGTGTTAACCAAGTTTTTGTTTTTATTATAAGTCTTCAATCATAAAACCGCTATTTCTAAAAATTTGTTTATTTTGAAGAGTTATTAAATGAACTATCTGGAAAATATTTTATAAATTAGGAAAATAAAAAAGTTTTACAGTGTAAAACAGTTGAACAAAGTGAACTTTAAACAGACAGCTTAAAAATAAAATGTGATATCTACCTAGGGCTAAGTATTCCCCAGAAAGATGTTTTGCTAAACTAATGTACAATTGATGGCCGACGACTTGACTACACAAAAAAAAGTGTTAACTGTTTTAAAACTTAGACTAGAGAGTAACCCTGACAAGAAATTGTATTGTATATTAGTGATAGATGAAATGAAAATAAAACAATTGACGGCGTACTATGCCAGTTCTAAAATACATTTTGGTTATATATACATAACGCCTTTGGCTGCTAGCATGGTATTCCGTCAATTGCCTAATTTTCATTTCATCCATGACCAAGGTACAATATTTTTTTTATCAGGGTTACTCTCCGCTCTCAATTTTAATGCCGTCAGCGCTTCTTGAGTAAACCCTGGTCGGTGATCAATGGTAGTGTATCACTTAGTCAATGTCCGTGGTGCAGGCAAACATGTTCCGAGCGCGCCAGTCCAACAGGCCCCGAGTGGTCCGCGTTGGGCGCTAAAGCAGCTGGACCGGGAGCTCCTCCTGGAAGCCTCGATCGTGCAGGCCTGGGTGTCATCACCGGACAGGCCTGCCGACGTCAATGATGAGGCAGGGTGGTTCCAGGAGGCCATGTCTGAGATATGTGACGTGGCAATGCCCCGCGTCCGGCCAGGAAGCGCCCGGCGTCAGGTGTATTGGTGGTCGCGTGAGCTGACGTCTCTGCGCGAGGCGTGTGTCGCCGCGCGGCACCTGTACACCAGACATCGCAGGCTCCGCATTCGTCCACCGAATGCGGCAGCCATTGAGGCGGAGCTGTACCAGGGATACAGAGCGGCGAAGAACGCCCTCCGGGAGGCTGTCCTGCGGGCCCGGGATCGGGCCCGTGAGGAGATGCTGGAGACTCTCAACAGAGATCCGTGGGGGCGCCCTTACAAGATGGTGCGGGATAAACTCCGCACCTGGGCCCCCCGCTGACGCAAAGTCTCCGGCCCCAGCTCGTGGAGGACGTGGTGAGCGCTCTGTTCCCTGCGCGACGGGGAACATCCGCCCCCGCCTATGGCTCCGCCACCTGCGGTGCCGGACCACCAGGACGACGACGACGACATCCCGGAAGGGACCGGGGTAGACCTGAGAGTGGCGGTACGTAGGCTCAAGGCCAGGAATACCGCCCCAGGACCCGATGGCTTGCCTGGCAAAGCCTGGGTCCTGGCCTCGGAGGCTCTCGGGCCCCGACTGGAGGGGCTCCTAAGCGCATGCTTGGAGAGAGGCCAATTCCCGCTTCGTTGGAAGACGGGGAAGCTGGTCCTCATTCGGAAGCCAGGGCGCCCTGCGGACTCTCCGTCCGCATACCGGCCCGTGGTGCTGCTCGACGAGGTGGGCAAGCTCTTTGAAAGAGTCATTGCAAACCGCCTCGCCGAGCACCTTGCGGGGACGGGGCCGGATCTTGCGGAACACCAGTTTGGTTTCCGCAAGAGGCGCTCTACGGTGGACGCTATCATGCGCGTGAGAGCCCTCACGACGGGGGATGCAGTGGCCAGAGGGGGGTTGTCTTGGCGGTGTCTCTCGACATCGCCAACGCCTTCAACTCCATGCCCTGGAGCTGCATTAGGGAGGCACTCCGGTATCACCGGGTGCCGACCTATCTCCGTCGTATAGTCGGGGACTACCTGACGGACAGGGCCGTCATCTACCCCGGTCGCAACGGTGAGTGGAACCGGCGAGAGATGTCGTGCGGTGTCCCACAGGGTTCGGTTCTGGGGCCACCTCTGTGGAACATCGGTTACGACTGGGTGCTGCGCGCCGACCTCCCTACCGGCGTCAGCGTAGTTTGCTACGCTGACGACACGCTGGTACTGGCACAAGGGGGGTCGTACGAGGCGGCGGCGGAAAATATGACACGCGGGGTTGCGATAGTCGTTGAGAGGATTCGGCAACTGGGTCTCGAGGTGGCTCTGCACAAGTCCGAGGCCATGCACTTCCATGGTCCTCGGAACAGGCCACCACCGGGATCCTCAGTGATGGTAGGAGGGGTATCCATCAACGTCGAGTCGACGCTGAAGTACCTAGGACTCGTCCTCGACGGCCGATGGAACTTCGTTGAGCACTTCCGACGTTTGGCTCCCAAACTGGAACGGACCGGGGCTGCCTTCAGGCGGCTCCTGCCGAACCTGGGAGGGCCAAACGCCTCCTGCCGGAGGCTCTACGCGGGGATCGTGCGGTCCCTGGCCCTTTACGGGGCCCCGGTGTGGGCGCGTGGTTTGGCGCGGCTTGCCGTCCACCACCTGAACGCGCCCCAAAGGGTGATAGCCGTGAAAATGGTTCGCGGCTACCGCACGATCTCCCGCGAGGCGGCGAGCCTCCTTGCCGGATTGCCGCCATGGGATCTGGAGGCGATAGTCCTCGCGCGCCTGCACGAATGGCGTGCGGAGGCACTATGCCTTGGGGAAACCCCGCTGCCGCGGCAAGTTGTCGCGCAGCGGACAGACTTCCGGCACGATCTCATGGCGACATGGAGACAGCGACTGTCGCAACCCCGTGCTGGGCACGCCACTATAGCGGCGATAAGACCCCTCTTTGAGGAGTGGCTTGAGAGACGCCACGGCATCCTCACCTTCCGCCTGACGCAGGTCCTCACCGGACACGGTGTGTTTGGGAGGTTCCTGCACCGAATCGGGCGGGAGGAAACGCCCGGGTGCTCCCACTGCGAGGATGGACCGGAGGACACGGTGGAACACACCGTGGAGGTGTGCCCTGCTTGGGCGGAGCACCGCCGGGTCCTCGTAGCGGCGATAGGCGGCGGCGACCTCTCGCGTCCGGCCCTGGTCGAAGCCATGGTCCGGAGCGAGACGGAATGGGATGCCGTCACCACCTTCTGCGAAGCAGTGATGCTAGCGAAGGAGGTGGCGGAGCGGGAGAAGGAGAGAGCAGCAGCTTTCCTCCCCGGCCGCCGCGGGAGACGCCCCGGGCGTCGGGGGCTACGTCGTGGCCCCCGGCCACCGTAGGCGCGGGCCTGTGGACGGCGAGCAATGGGTAGCTCGTCGTCCGTCCGTCTAATGACGACAGGCCGTGTCGACGGCGCGTTTTGTTCCACGCGCGCCTCAAAGAGCTGTCAGCAGCGTGAAGGGGCCCGCAAGGGCCGACGCCTGCCGGGGCTGGGGGCTGTTCGAAAGAGATACCGCGGCTCCGGAACGTAAGGGCACTGAAGGAACACGGATGGTTTTTAGTCAGTAAAAGTCTGACACTCCCTTACGCTCCACCCAGAGCGAAAGGGGTCATTAGATGATTTTCCATCCGCAAAAAAAAAAAAAAAAAAAAAAAAAAAAAAAAAAGGCAAACATGTTCCAAAAGTTTTCCGTACATAGCGATAGGCTTTTGGTGAGTAATAGTTAAGTGTTAGGGCAAAGTATTTCTTGCAAACTTGTGAAGCCTGTTTATGTTATTGTTTTTTTATGTCGAGGCATTTTTTCAGTTTAATTTTCCTTGGCCTAAGTGTTGGCTCGTACTCGCAGTGAGAGTAGGACTAGTTTGGGCTTTATAAAGATTTTTTTTCGAATTGTGACTTTCGAGACAACTAATGGAATTTTTCCGAAACAACCAGCTTTCTTCTTTCGATGTTGATGATCCTGTGCAATCACCACGATCACCCTAAAATAAATAATTTACTAATTTACTTACGTAAGTTAGAAGATTCAAGATATATATATATATATATATATATATATATATTAATATATATATTATATGTGTGTGTATCTATATACTGTACTTAAGGTAGCCACTAAAAATCAGGGCTAGGATCATCTTAGCGTTTCTTGAGTGGCAGTCCATGGACCATTTTCCATTTTTTTAAGTTAGTTGTTCACTTTTTTTTAGACGTGTTTAAGTGTATAATTAAGTCTACTTATAAGAATACCTAAATTTCTACATTTTTTTAAGTTGCGAAACTGTCCATTATAGCCTATACAAGTCTACTGCTGAAGACAATCCCCTTCCATAGATTGCCCCATAAGGGGCATTTCGCCATATTCACCACGCTTCGCAGACGGGTTTGCTATCGCAGTTTTTTCATTATTTTGAATTGTTATCTGGAGAATTATTCTGACAATCATCTGTTTCAATTTCCTTCTGTCGCCTCTTACATCATCTATGGAACGAAATGGTGTAGTGGATATTTTTATACCACTATTGACGACAATTCACCGTGGCGGTGTAAAAACTGTATTTAAAAAAATAATTACGAAAGAAATATATTGTCAAAGACAACAAAATCCAGTTGATATTAAACGACGTAAGCAAAAACAACATATACTTTTGCTTTTTACAACTAAAAAATCAATAAATTCGTAAGGGCCTTTGTCTACAAACCAACTCCTTACACAATAGCTAGAATCGCGTTATAGTTGCTACTTAAAAGCTATTCGTTGAGCTGAATTTCACGTTTCAGTCGTTTTGTGCTCTGTTGATTTGTGAAAGCAAACCGTAACAAAATTACTATTTCAAATGTTTTACATCGTAAGGATTTTGTTTAAGGTATTTGACTTTAAATCCAAGATTTGTTTTAAGTATACACGTGGTAGAACCACGCTCTAGCTATATTATGGTTAAAACACGAATAGGTCAACTCGACCGGGGAAGGACCACGCTCATACGCTCTCACAGAATACCAGCGTAAAATAGGAGCTTAATACTGCTATGTTTCTTATGGTGAGCTTAGAGAATCAGAGAGCCTTTTTACTGGGCATCTTAGTTCTCCGGGGTGACAACGCATTTACATTTTGATTCGTAATCCAAGACATCTGTCTCGTTGTCGATGGGCCACAGCATCTACTTACCATCAGGTGGAGTGTGCTCGTTTAAACTATAAAATAAATAAATAAACATTTTCTACTTTAGATTATATTTTTCTAGCGGAGACCTTTTAACCACAGGTTAATATAATATATTATAGGTTAACTTTTACTGATAAAAATTTGCATTCGACACATCTGCATTTTAATTTACAATCGAGGAGAAATCTACCATTTCCACTTATCTTTTGGTGGTCTTAGTATTTGTTTCCCATCGTACACAGGAATTAAATGATTTATTTTCACCCTTCTCTTTCCACCATCGGACAATCACACGCATTGTCCGACCCCTTCGTTGTCGACATTTCAAGCATCGGAACTAAATGGTTTGAGTCCTTTTTCGTAATACAAACAGCAAGGGAGTAAGATCTTTGCCAGCGTCTGTCTTTTAGGTCGATTAGAATGTGGGTATCTTCAAGGCTACGTAAATAGACTTTTGTTGCACTAAGAAAACCGTAGCGTAATTAAAACATGGCTTCATCACCACTTGGTGGTAAGTGTTGAGTTGTGTTGTGTAAGTGGTGACACTGTAGTGAATCAATAGCTTGTATTAAGTTAAAAAACGATTATGTAAACTAGTGATCATATTCAATAAATTAACATTTCTGAATTTATGTTAATTTTTTAGACAAATTATTTGTATAATGCATTTTTTCTAAAGTGTAACAATATCCACTATCCAATATCGTCCCGTGGGTACCGTAAGAGGCGACAACGGGAAACGATCATGGAGATGGGAAGCAGCGCCTTCCCAATAACACCTAAAACTAAAAGACTTCGTTTGTCAACCTACCTGTCACGCATGGCAACTATGGCAAATGTCCGCCGTATAAGTCAATCTACGCGGGAGACCTATTTAACATTTTACAACGAAAATCAAGAAGTTTAAAAGGAAAGCATTTTTCATTTAAAATTATAGTAGGTTTTTCCAATAGCAATTCGGCTCGAGATCATTTCAAGTGATCTTTTGTACAGTGGGATTAAATATGAAATCCAATAGCTTTTTTCAAGTAAGAACATAATATGATAAAAAAGAGCACGAACATATCGAAAGTGCATTTTATTTATTTTTATACTATATTTTAAGCAAACAGTTCCTGTGAATGCTGTAGCCCATAAATATCTATCATCGACTAAGATTCAAAAAACAAGCGCATAGTCATTCCTAAGATGATATAGCTTGAAAGGTCTTCGCTTTTCAATATTATACGAAAC
This sequence comes from Parnassius apollo, assembly GCA_907164705.1. Lineage (NCBI taxonomy): Eukaryota > Metazoa > Arthropoda > Insecta > Lepidoptera > Papilionidae > Parnassius > Parnassius apollo. The sequence goes on from CAJQZP010000835.1 coordinate 1,523,635, forward strand.
AGCTTTAAATAGCAGCATAATGACGCTCTTTTGCTATTTAATGCTGGTATTCTGTGGGCGACCGATAATACAGGTGGCATGGGCTCTACCATCGTTGAAGAGTAAGTGTATTGGTCTAACAGTTTTCGTAGTTATATTATTTCCCAGTTGTGTGTTTAAATACGAACACAACTCATCAAAGGAATATAACAAACTCTGAGAAGTTATTTTGCAATGTTCTAGAAAATACTGCGAAATTCCGAGATACTAAATAATCGGAAGGATGCTGGCGGAACGTAAACTGTAACTTGATGCGTGTTTTCGTGCGGGAACAATGTTAGCTTTATTCAAATTGACTCAATATCTCACGAATATTAACTGTTTAAATTAGAAAACTTATTTATAAAGTATTGCTGTAACTGTTTGTGAAATTAAATTTACAATAGCATAATAATTTTAAATGAAAACATAAGTACATTGATTTTAAATTATTAATTGATATTGTTAAATTTATAGGGGCCACAGTGGAAGTAATTACTAAGTTGGTAACAACTCACTAGGTGGTAGGACTTTTATTCACCTAGAAGTCCGTCCGCGTAGGTTGCACCCTTTTTTTCTTTACCTATTTCTGCCGCCAAACAAAGTGCTTGCACCGCACTGTTCCGGTCTGAAGTATAACGGGCTGTGAGGCATACATATTTTGTCTTCAAAAGTGACAACGTATCTGCAGCTTTCTTTGATTTGAAATTGGATGCTAACCTCCATAGGCTTCATTAGCTACTTACTTAGACCATTCAACCCAGCTACTTACAATCAGGTGGACTCTTACAGCGGTGGACTGTATATTAGTTTGACACGCTTCAATTTTATAAAAAAAAGAATAGTATTATCTGTTAACTATGTTACGGATATAATGTTACACCATCTTCTACTTCTTCATCAGCCCGTTAAAGTCCGCAGCTAGACATGAGCCTCACGCAATGTGGAAAGGACCTTTCCTTTAGTTAAGACCATCCTTAATCTTCACGCTTGACGGAGTGACGATCGCTGTAACAGACAAATCGTACCTTTAACACTGCTTCCCGTTGCCCGCCCTCCCCATCTTAACCTTTCTTTACACAAGAATTTCTGGTATCTTTACAACATGGGTTATGAATAGTTTCAGATCTAAATTAGAATATTTTTCACGAAAATATGCGAACTAAAATTGAAAGTATTATTATTTAATTAAAGCGACAGTAGCACAACGGCAGTGATTAGTTTGCCTCGTTGGTTTAGTGGTTGTGGTAGTGCGACTGCTGATCATGAAGTCGTGGGTTCGAATTCCCCGTCAAGCCAAAAAATCAATTATTGAGTTTTTCCTTCAAGAAATTCTCAGTAGCTGCCTGGCGTCAGAAAGATGGCAGTGTCTCACCCCCGGTGCCTCGGAAAGCACAAGAAGCCGTTGGTCCTGCGCCTGATCTCTCTCCGGTCGTATCGATTTACCGTCCATCGGATTATGAGAGTGAGAGAATAGAGAGTGCACCTGTGCTCGCGCATACACTTGGGAACTATAATCCCATTCTGCGCCGGCTAGTCTCCATTGAGGCTGGCCGCCGTGACCGAAATTTGGTCTGGAGAACGTTATTTGTAGTTTATGGACCCTGAACTCAAAAATTAGTGGGGAAAAGTATGGAATTTAACAGCAAATGTCAAAATTCAAAAAGAATATTTTCAGTATATAAAGATTTCTGTGTAATTTATATGACAAAGTACAATAGGGTAACAAGACTACAAAATATTTCGAATTTAAACTTAACTTTGAAATGGTTGTAGATTCTAATTTCGCCACTGTGATATTTGGGCTTAAACACGAGATTGCCTGTGAACACCGGCTAGAGAGATATGAATAAAGGTTATATGTATCTCATTACTTGATGTCTATATTTTATCTTAGTAGCGGTGATTAGATTCAATTATCTCTAATTATATGATATAATTTACATACTATACGATACGGCTACTTAATAGAGTTTCTCCAGTATACAAAATTTGTAATGATTTGTATTGTTGATCATTACAAATTTTGTACACTGACCTCCAGATCATCAGACCGCCGGAGAACTAAGATTACTGACATGGCCTTTACTGTTTGTAAAGTGAAGTGGCATGTGCTAGTTACGTCTGTCCTGGAAGCGACCGGTGGAGATGTTACTGAGTGGAGAGTGCGTCTATGTAGTGTGGGATTCCCCAGACTAGATGGAGTGACGATGTCCTTCTTATAGAATAACGGTTACAAGCGAGCACACAGACTACTTGATGGTAAGTAGACATCAACATTTATCCTCAATTAAGAATCAAAGTGCTGATGATGTGTTAGCGACCCTTGAAGACTGAGATAAATCGACTCGTTTTTAGTAAATATGAATTCCGGTTCTCTCACCACACGAAACACAGCAGCATTAAACTATTCTATTATTCTGTGAGATCATGATACTACCCCAGTCAAGCTGATCCATTCGTGCTAAAACCATAATATAACTGCATCGTGGCTCTACCACAGTTGACCTGCCCTATATCTGGTAGCTGGTAGTAACTGGATACGTGCAGCCGAAGCTAAGAACTGCATTATGGCATTACCACGTATAAAATTGTATGTAGTAAGGGTAGAAAATTTAACTTTTAACAAAAAGTAAGAGCCGTCATAAACTAATTAAAATAAGCGCTATGGGTTCGAATCCTACACGGAACAAATGATTTAATGGCCTATAAATATTTGTTCTGCGTCTGGTTGTTTATTCATATGTTATTTATATACGAGTAAGTAAAACTCCACTCCGCGACACAGAAAGTTATAATAAGGGAAGGAACGTTTACAACAGGAAATATTTTATCATTATTTTGTTTAAATTTACTTTAAGTATGAATTATATTCAAGCAATTTTAACCAAGTAACCGAGCTACAACTTTTGTTTTCCCTGTTCTTGATAAAACTTAAAGTTACGGTTCTGAACAAAGTAAACTAAAATCTCAGTTAAATTGCAACTGAATACAATACTACAAAATAAATAATTTCACGTTTATATAAGCCTTCGGAGTTATTCATTTATTAGCGTTTCTCGTGCGGAAAACCATTCGTATTTTATTTATATTTGACGGTAGGCTTGCCAAATCGTTTATTCCTTTCCAAACGATAACATTCATACCCTCCTATCGACACATCGGGGTGGTGGGGTGGGAGGGGAAAGAAGATGATACTAGAATATCACGCAATCATCGCAACCGAAGGAATAAAAGGCACGCGCGGCCGACGCGCAGTCTCTCTTCCCGTCGCGCTCGTCATTGGAACCACACCGCTTAAGACAATAGTGTCATAGAAGGGCTATTGCCCACGCGCACCGCTAGTATAACCGCTTTAGCCTGGAAGCAGTCGAGCTCCAGGAAACCCGCCTCACCTCGTGTGAGAAATAGTCGCGCACCGCACACTCTTCCGACGCATCACCGGACAAGAAAGCATCTCTGGGGCCCCAGAGTGTCTTCCAGAGGTCGCAACGCAGCAACATAACATAGTGCCCAAGCCGCATAGAAGCAACACCCCGCTGAGTGAACATTCCTACTAGTTCCTGCTTGATATAATTGTGTTTAATAGTTAATCCGCTCCAATTTTCATTTTCTCCTAATCAAGCAGGATTCCTTTCATTTAGGGAAGAGCGAGTGCATTGTACGGGAAACCGCGTGCTATAGTCGCCATTTTGTGTAAACGAAGAAGCATTTCGCATATACAGTCCATTTGGGTTTAACATCTTGCGTAATAGGCTTAAGGCTCGACCGGGGAATTGGACTTCGGTAACCTTAGGCTCGTCGCTCCACCATTTTATGGTCACTTCGGCAGGATTTGGACTGGTGTTTAGTAGTCGTTCAACCATTTTCTAGTCGAATTATTAGATGAATTACTTAGACAATGCACTCAAATTTATGGAATAGTCTTAAATAGTGTTCGTAAAGTTTAAAATTAAACTTTGGTTAGTTACTTGCAAATAGAATTAATTATTCATTTTAATAGTGTTCGTTTAGTTTAAAATTAAACTTTGGTTAGTTACTTGCAAATAAAATTAATTATTAATTTTAATAGTATTCGTTTAGTTTAAATTTAAATTTTGGTTAGTTACTCGCAAATAGAATTATTCATTTAAATAGTGTTTGTATTTGGTTTAAATTTAAAGCTTATTAGTCGCTTAAGTAATTGAAACAGTGTAATCACACGCGTTTTGTACGCTTACCCGACATTTTGATAAAAAAAATACGTGTGGCACTCGGGGACTGCCGCGGTAAAGCTATTGCATAATATTTTTGTCAACTTATGCAATTATAATTATTTATTTATGTAGTATTTTTTTATTTGTTTTTTTTTTCTTTGATATTAATTCAAGTTACAGCAGCTATTCTATACGCATACGTCTAGTCGCACGCACACAAACACCGAGCCGAAGTCCGCCGAACTTAAGCGACGTTACGGCGCCTCTACACGTTGGCCAACACAGTGGCGAATGTAGTGGCCTATAGCATTGGCCAACGTGTAGACGGGGTGTTTGGGCTTCATTGGTATGTACTGGAACGATGGCCCGCAAGTTGGCGCGAGATCCATGTGGTGTCGGTTTTTTACAAAAGATCAAAGGATTGTTGGCAGAGTTTGGTCACCGCGTCCACACGTTGGCCGCGAGTTTAGTTTGCTACAAGCTCCCAGAGTGATTACACGCACCTGATTAAAATTTTATATTCATGCTTTGTAGGGTGGATGGCCCAATTACCAGCCTTTTAGTGCCAATTTCAACTTTAAACATTCCTACTACTTTAATTAGCGCGATTCAATTATTTTTAAACATTTGTTTTAATCGATAAGCTATTTATAAAAAAATAATGAACATTTATTTACAATTATTACGAGAACGTAATAATTACAGATTATTACGAGAACAATTTTAAAATGAAAAAAAATGAAGCACGTCGTTTATACGTGGTAGAACCGTGTAGTTATATTAGAAGTATAGTTGTAGCACGAATGGGTCGGTTCGACCGGGGAAGGACCACGCTCTCACAGAATATCAATGTAAAATAGTAGCTTAATGATTGTGTGTTTCCTATAGTGAGTGTAGAGAACCAGAGACACTTTTTAAATGAAACGAGGCATTTTATCTTAGTCCTCACGCGTGACAACGCATCTGCATTTTGATTCGTAATCGAGGATAGATGTAGATGTCTATGGGCCACAGCAACCACTTACCATCAGGTGAACTGTGTGCTCGTTTGTCACCCTATCCTATATAAAAAAGTGTCGATTTCTTATAATTTAATCTTGCAAGTTTTCGAATCATCATCATCATTAGGTACAGCTCTTCACAAGTCCACTACTGAACATCCTCCTCCAAAGAAAGCCGTAAAGCATGGTCCTGAGCCACTTTCCTTGTCATGAGTTTTTCATTTATGTTCTAAGTTATAATTAGTACCTATTATTAAGTCAGTGTTAATTATGTTTATTGCTAATGTTTTTGTCTTTCTCCAAAAATAATTAAATTACCAATAAATCATAAGGTGTTTTTATATACATCAAGTGTCTGATAGAAAAGCAAGTACATGTTTTGCTAAACTTTAAAAACAAAACAAACAAATTTTAAAACATAGACTTATCGATTATAACTCCTTTAACTTTTAAATAAGTTTAGTTCTAATTAATGGTATTTATTCCAGTTTCTGATGCATGTAAAGAATAAATAAAGCTAATCGTATATCTATTTACAGCCCATTAATATTCACTATTCTTTTATAATTATTTTATAAAAACGTTAACCCCCACACTTGGATTTTCTCCTGTATCGCGGAGGCAACTTACAAACATAAATTGCATAAGGACACACATCCAGACCCGAAACAATTATTTGTAGGATATACAAATACTTGTTCCGTGCGGGATTCAAACCCGCGACTCCTGGCACAGTCACTCATTGCCAAGCCACTGCGCCACGGAGCCGTCGTCTAAAATAAAATAAATTCGTCCGCACATTGGCCCTAGGCATGTCGATCTAAAATCGATTAATCGAAAAATCGATTCTTTGGAGTAAAATTATTGATTTTTTAGACCGATTCGAAGCACCGCATCGATTCACTGAATCGATCCAAAAACCTATTGAATCGGACTGATTCATCTGATTCAAGAACTAGCTAAAATTCCCAAACTGGCTGGGGTAAGATACCACAGTTTTTTAATTTTTTTGCTGTTGGGGGACGCAAAAACAACCGGTCGTACTTGGTTGATAATTTGAAAGCAATATATATTTGAATAAAATAAATGTTTATAAACGCATCCAACAATATCGAAAAGTTGTCATTTCATTTTCATTTCTAAAATTCTTAAGCCTACTTTCCACTAAGGGATATAATGTAATTTAATATTACATCTCGAGATATATATTAATATCGCTCACCGTACTTTTAAATAGAACCGTTTACACTGAGGTGTAATTTATATTACATCCCAAACTATAAATATTTTTTCGATCGACCGAGCGATATTTTCACATATTTCACCTCCTGTGCTATATATATATATATATATATATATATATATAATATTATATATATAGCACAGGATAATGTGTGTATATAATATAATATTATAGCTGTGACCCTGTTTGAACTGTGAACTTGTGAATTTACATTATTTATTATCAAAAATATACATACTGTGAGCTGTAGGTACAGACAGAGTACTTTTTAAATACCTAGATACTGTAAAAAATATTATACCGTATGTTGAAGTTTATAGAGGTTTATTGTAAGGAAATAACCAGTATTGTGTTCGTGTAGCATTCATTTCAATATGATAAATAGTGAGTTATTAGATTGAAAAAGATTTATCGAGAAATGTACGGTGCAGTTTGCACTTTTGTAAAAGTATTGTTGTTGTTTTAGCCTAAAATGTCAAATAAAAGTGTTACGTGGAATTACTTTGTAAAAAAAAGGGATCGAGTGGAGTATGTGCGAACCACTCTTAACACAAGCGTTTCAAGCTTACCAGGAGTTGTTAAAAGGAATATTTGTAATGTTAATAAATAATATATTATTTAAAAAAAATATTACAGATTAGAATTTAAAGAAAAAAAATTGAAAATTCTTGAAATTTCATGTTTGAAAATGTCGCGATTAATCGAAAATCGATCTTTTATTCCTCGATTTAATCGATAATCGATTCAAGTACCTTCGATTCAGAGATCGATTTTTTTAAGAGTGAATCGACATGCCTAATTGGCCCGAACCGAAGTAAACTGAACGACGTTCCAAAGTGTGGACGCCGTCACCAACTCTCGGCCAATATATTCGCCACTACATTCGCCACTGTGTTGGCCAACGTGTAGAGGCGACATTAGACGATGCACGGCTTTGAACGCCGCACCGCTGTGCCGGTTGGAGTGGGGGGTGTTAGCTTTATTTTCGTTACGGAATTTCTTGATTCGGTCGCCGCGCTCAAAGCCCGCGATGAAAACTATGCAATAGCTTAAAAATATTATTATTAAATCAAATTACATATCCATGTAAGATTTTTCTGCATTAAGTTGACGAAATTTCCTTTGACGTTCAGCATTTGATTTTTGTACTGTTTCTTTTTTTTATTATTTTTTCTTCATTTTTCTTCAAATCTTTCTGACGCTGATAATATGCCCTTTGACGTGTATATACATATTGAGAATTTAAACTATACGCGTGTGTGTGTTTGTGTGTATAAAAGAGGGCTACTTTTAATATCGCTCATTTTAAGAGCGCATATTCAAATATGTCCAAGTCGAAATCTACGCGATCGCTTTGGAACGGCGTAATATTGACGCACACTACAATGTTATCTCTGTGTGCGTGTCATGGCGAGTTCGACGCTAGTTGCTTTTAAGCTGGCTTACCACTATGAGATATAATATATATTATATCCCGAAATATAAATTATATCCCACGATTGCCCTTCACACTGTGAGATATATCTTTTAACCTGTGTGCGTTCCTCATTGGATGATCTGAGAACGTAGCGGAGGCGCGGAAGGGTGTTCGGGGTGCAGGAGATGAAATATAATATGAAAATATCGCTCGGTCGATCGAAAAAATATTTATAGTTTGGGATATAATTTATATTATATCTCAGTGGAAACAGTTCCATTTAAAGATACGGTGAGCGATATTAATTTATATATCGAGATTTAATATAAATTATAATATATCCTATAGTGGAAAGTCGGCTTTAGTCGCATGAATCATTTTTATATTATTAGAACTAAAAGAATAAAAAAATAATTTCCACATAGGCTTAAAGAGTATATAGAAATTGGAGGCTAATATGTTGAAATTGTTTTATTCTTTTAGGAAATTGAAGTCGATTTTACATTTTCACCCTATTGAGTATATTATAAAATATGTTTTAATTAAAAATATGTACTATATAAAATATATATCATTTGATAAACTTTTATTCTGTTTCATAATGTAAACATAATTCACCAAACTAACAATTTCATTAGTGTCGGCGGGGATCGAACCCGGATTGCTCGCGTTTATGGCGAACAATTCGCCCTTGAGCTACTCAACTCAAGCACGGCTCATATCTTTTTAATGTCTTTGTTTAATCATAACGTTATCTCCACACTAAGAATTTTTCCTAAGTACATCGTGGAGGCAGTTTAAATACATTAATTTCACAAGGACAAACATACAGACCCGGAACAATTATTTGTAGGTTACAGAAATTTTTATTCTGTCTGGGATTCGAAACCGCGGCGCTCAGCTCTATAACTCATTACCAAGTCACTCCGCCACGGAGACAAAGTTGAAAGCCAACGATTTTACTAGAGCCGAATTGTTTATGTTTATTACCCATTTCTAAAAAAATATGTATGAAATGTAAATTTGCTACCATTAAATCATTTATTAATTAAATATTACCATTACTATAAACATATTTCAAAATTACTTACTACCAAAAATATCGCTTAAAAAGTCTCAATCGTTTAAAATGCTTGATGGTGCTATAGGTAGCTAGTTAGAGTATAGTGTAGCATATCCCTATCGGTGTATCAACGGGATCGCGCGGTGTCGGTGAGAAAAAGTGATACTGATACCTGTCGATGGGATTACCCGTAGCGTACTGAATCGGACGGCGTCTGCGCGTGATGATTTATAGTATTTTTAAAATAATTATATAAAAAAAATTGACAAAATAAAACCAGCTAAAACTTTTTTTGGATGTTTAACATTACATGTATTTTGATAAAATAATTAAAATAGATATGTTTATAACTAAATACACGGAAAAAAATTACATTGAAGTAGACAGTTTTGGTAATTTTATGATATTATTATTTTATAATATTAAATCGAAATATTTTCGTAATTTAGGTTTTACTATACACTAAAAGAATATATATTACATTATACTAACGCTTAAAATAAAGTATTTTAGCTTATAATAATGGTTGTATTCAACCTGAAAGATAACTCTGACGCATATTTTCGTAAAACGCTGGGAAGGGATTGTCTTCGCCCTAAAAAACCGTCATTAAAAACTATGATTTTGCATTGCTATGTACTAAATAAAGACTTCATTTTTCTAAGGCCCTAATTTTCGGCAAATAATCTCCTCACATCGTTACTATATCGCTCTTGGAAAAACCCTAAAACATGTAGTTTTCGACGCGAAACGCGTATGCCCTCTTAATATCAAAAATTTAGGTTATCTTTATAGCTGTATTATATTTTCAATTCAAAATTAATACTGCATTTGTGATAATAATAAAATGTATGTATATAGAGTACTCACTCATTTTCTTTCACTATTTTTTCGTGACTTTCTTCATTAATAATAAATGCACTTTGTTCATTCATATTCAAAACACTTTATACACAAATTTTACAAGTACAGCTATTCACTGTTGTACATAAATTCCTATACACCTATATACTTTGTCATAAACAGCTGCTTATGTATTCGTGCGATTTCGGAGCAGCTCGTCTCGATTCGTGCGAGCTTCGTAGAGTCGTACAATACGTCTACTTGCACGCAGCACGTACACAAACACAGTGTCGAAGACTGCCGAAAAGAAACGACGTTAGACAATGCACGGCCTTCAAGCCACACCTCCGTGCCCGTCGGAGTGGGGAGCGTGAGGGTTTTTTTTCGTTACGGAATTTCTGGATTCGGTTCCCGAGCTCAATGCCCGCGATAGAAGCTATGCAATAGCTTAAAATATTGAGTTTAGCGAGCGACGCGCGTCACCTCGGCTCGCTGTACAGGTGTTCAATTTAACGACGTAATACGGCACGCCTGTCCATCCTCCAGCGTTGTGCGATTAATTGTGATTAATATAATATTAATTACAATAATTTAAAATGGCAGTTAGTGGAAATGAAATTAAAATTAAAACGCTTTATGCCTTGGCATAAAGCGTTTATACTTAAGGGACATACTTTTTTCACGTATATAAAGTATTAGTGATCACATAAAGAACATTAATGTAGAAGCAGTGCGGGAAATTTTTTTAAATGAAATTGAAACGGTGGATTCTTTGCGGACGGATTACGAAAGGATATTAGACCAAATTAATCATTTGGAATTACAAATCGACCCGAAATATATAGTGAACTACCAACCGCTTCCAGCATTTGAAGATATGTTGTGTCGCGTGAAAAGAACGGCGAAGCTCTTACAGTCAACTCAAAACGAAGCAAAGCCGGAAATCCAGGTACGCACGTGACTCAATTAGGTTGCCGTCAATAGATATTCCGGTATTCAATGGTGATATTAAGACATGGCCCTTCTTCTTCAGTAGTTTTCAAAACAATATACATAATAACCCATCGTTATCGGACGCTGAAAAATTATATTATTTAATTAGTAAACTTAGTGGCAGGGCACAGTCAATTTGCTCGGGTTTTACACCTACAGCAAACAATTACTTGTTAATATTCGAAACGCTTAAAACTAAATATGAAGATAGGAGAATGTTAGCTTCCGAATATTTGAACCAGATATTCCATCTTAAATCTATATCATCCGCGAACATCAACGGCTTAGAGCAGTTTTTAGATAAATTGTGGCATCGGTGGCTGCACTTAAGAACTTGAAATTTAATGACCTTATGGACGTGGTGTTTCTCCATATTGCACTAAAGAAATTAGACCCCGACACCGACCCCGATCGTAGCTTGGAGATGCCTTCCTTTCATTCATTAGCATCGTTTGTGCGTGATCAAATTAAGGTGATGCAGCGATTACCGAACGTTAAACAAGAAATTAAAAAATGCGTCGACCGTAGACAAACTCAACCATCTAAAACAGCAGGGTCGTTAACGTACGTAACCGCTACGTCTGCACCACTTCAGCATGCCTGTATCATATGTAAAGATAAATACGGTAATTTATACAATTGTGCGACCTTTCTTAAATATTCACCAAGCGAACGTTATAAAATAGTAAAGACAAACAACCTATGTCTGAACTGCTTAAGCGATAAGCATTTAGTTGCAAAATGCAATTCTAGTTCCGTAAATAGCAAGTGCGTCAGGAAACATCACACGTTATTATATTTTGAAAATAGCAACATAGCGGCGTCAAGTAAAGTGGACAAGGAATTCACCCCTACTAAAGTCAACGATTCTAGCGGTCGACCTGGTGATGTCGCTCTGTGCTCATTGGCAAATATGGGAGCACAACCTCCTTCAACCGTGTTACTGGGTACGGTACGTATTGTGGTTAGTGATTCGCGTGGAAACGAACAAAGCGTCCGTGCACTGCTGGACAGCGGAGCCCAAATAGCTTTATAACGCGACAATGTTGTCAGCGCTTAGGCTTAGTAATAAATAGGTCACTTTCATGTCCCGTAGTCAAAGGCATCGGAGGTACTAGTAAAGTTACCCAGGGATATATAAATTTAAAATTTTATACTCGGATAGATCGTAATGTTAACTTTGATATAAATGCACTAGTAGTAGATAGGGTCACTGAACGGCTGCCAACCGTTTCGGTTGACACCTCGGCAATGATTGAATTTAAAAATTTGACTCTAGCAGACGACACTTACGCCGTTCCTGGAAACATAGACATGCTCATTGGAGCATCGCTTTTCCCTCATCTTTTATTAAACAATAAGGTCAGGGGCAACTCCTCGCATACCGCGCCTTACGCACTGGAAACCGTATTGGACTATGTCATCGTTGGCTCCGCCCCCATCATAGATAATATTTCGGCAACCTCTTGTTGTTGTATGGCTGTAGAACCGTACGATTCGTTAGTCCGCAAATTTTGGGAGATGGAGTAGGTGAACGTCGCACCCATAGCTAGCTCAGATGACAGATTATGCGAGGAAATTTACGTCCGCACGACCGTTCGTGATCGCGACGGTAGATATAGTGTAGCGCTACCCTTTAAAGGAGATGTTTTATCTCTCGGCGATTCGCGTCAAATGGCGGAAAAACGTTTCTACAGCTTGGAGCGTAGAATGCTCGCTTCACCCCTGTTAAAAGAAGCTTATGACGGCGTCATTAACGAATATATAAGGGAAGGTTACATATCACTTGTGGCTTCGAAATTAGATAACTACGAAGACACACCGTCGTATTTCATACCACACCACGGGGTCATTCTCTGTCACTATCCGCCGATATTCGCCAAATGTTTCTTTGCATAGGGCTCCGTGAATGCGACCGTAGATTCCAACGCATTTTATATCGTTTCAACCCAAATTAACCTCTAATGGTGTTTGAATTTAACTGCGTTTGCTTTGGTTTAAAGTCGAGCCCGTTTCATGCGTTACGCACGGTGAGACAGCTCGCTCACGATGAAGGTCCCTCTTACCCTAAAGCTAAGAGGGCAATTGAAAGTGGATTATATATGGATGATTTTGTGTACTCGGTCGATAGCGTGGAGGAGGCCACCCTAACCACAGCCGAGGTTATAAAGCTCATGAAATCGGGTCAATTCGATCTTGTTAAGTGGACTAGTAATTCGCGTCCGGTTTTAGACACAATCCCACTATCACACCGTCTTTCGGCGATAAAGGAATTCGACGATTCTGATACACACAAGGTGCTCGGTCTGTGTTGGTCACCAGAGTCCGACGTGTTTAGCCTTAAGGTAAATCCGCCCGTAGAGAAGTGCACAAAGCGCACAATACTGTCATGCGTTGCTAGAATATGAGATGTCATGGGTTTCGTAGCTCCGGTGGTATTATACGCTAAGCTTTTGATTAAACAACTTTGGTTATTTGAATGCGATTGGGATGACTCGCAGCCTGACAGCATTGTTCGGTTGTGGCAGCGTTTTAGAGAGGAACTTCCTTTATTAAGAGAAATTAAAATACCAAGTCATATAAACGTTGATAGAAATAGCGTCATCACGGTCGTTGGGTTTGCACACGCCAGCGAGAAGGCTTACGGGTGCGTTGTATATTTCCACGTCCGGAATAATGGTAGAAATTCGATTAGCCTCATTAGTTCTAAGTCGAGAGTCTCCCCCCGTAAGGTTGTCTCTCTGGCGAACTTGGAGCTTTGCGCAATATTAGTACTCACCAAGCTTATTACCGCAGTTATCAGCGCATGTAGGGATAGAGTTCACATAGAAAGGATATTTGCCTTTTCCTACTCCACCTTCGCCTTATGCTGGGTTCATTCTTCACCCCACCGTTGGGATACGTTTGTCGCGAACCGAGTGGCCAAGATCTAAGACGAGTTAGAAACGTAGAACTTTTATCACGTGTCCGGTACGGAAAACCCTGCCGATTGTCTATCCCGTGGACTCACCCCGATGCAAATAATGGACCACCCGCTTTGGTTCCACGGACCTTCTTGTATTCACTTGGATCCCTCGCAATGGCCAATAACCGATTTCGAACCTTCGTCAGTGTCACAACCGCCGGAAGAGAAGAGACACGCTCTAGTGGCGAACGTTTTGAGCGAGGTTTCTCCAATCATTGCTTTGGCGAACCGCTTGTCCTCTTGGTCGAAATTATTGCGTAGCGTAATTTACGTTTGTCGATTCGCGAAGCTTTTACCGCGACGTTCGTATGTCTTAGCGTCCGATTACGACTACGCCAAGTTGCTAGTATTGTGTGAACTTCAACGTGCGCATTTCTCTGAAGAAATTACAAGATTACAAACGAATAGAGCTTGTAGTCGCGCATTTCAACGCCTTAAGCCATTTTTACAGGATGGGATTGAAAGGGTAGGTGGACGCTTGTCCAACTCGCAGTTGAGTTTCGACCAACGGCACCCTATAGTTTTACCGCGTAAAGACCATATCATGAATTTATTAGTCGAATACCATCATAAATTGAATTTGCACGCTGGCCCCGACTTGCTGATGTCGATCTTGCATCAGAATTATTGGATTCTTTCTGCACGTAATTTTATCCGCAGTCGGGTGCCCAGATGTATAGCTTGCTTTTGAACACGCCCCAAGCCGTCATTTCCGGAAATGGCGGAACTTAGATCTTGTCGAGTAATACAATCAGTAAAGCCCTTTACGCACACCGGGTCTGATTTCGCTGGTCCGTTTAAGGTCACGCTCACTCGCGGGCGTGGTATAAGATCCAGAAAGGCTTACGTCTGCATTTTCGTATGTCTAACTACAAGGGCGGTGCATATAGAACTCGTTGGTGATCTAAGCACAGCAGGCTTTATGGGTGCGTTTAAAAGATTTCTTTCCCGCCGTGGCCCTGTAAGTAAATTGTATTCGGATAACGGTACGAACTACGTCGGTGAAAAACGTATTTTATCAGAACTACATGATCTCTTAGCTAGCAAGTATTATAATTCGGAGTTCGCTCACATTCTAGCCGAGAACCGCATCGAGTGGTCTCTGAACGTCCCAGCCGCGAGTCATTTTGGGGGCAATTGGGAGACTAATATTAAGAGTCTAAAGACTCACTTATACCGAGTAATAGAAGATCAAATTTTGTCCTTCGAAGAGTTAAGTACGATGCTCGCTCAAATTGAATGCGTAATGAATAGCCGCCCACTTTGTCGTACGTTGTCTAGTGACCTTTCGGAGCCACTGGCTCTAACTCCAGCACATTTTTTGAATTTAACGCCTTAAAGTATTTGCCCGCCGTAGATATGAATGAGAATAGACTTAGCATTTCCGCACACCACAAATTATAAGACCGGTTAGTGCAATCGTTTTGGAAACGATGGAGGATGGAATACTTACATACTTTGCAGTCTCGGCAAAAATGGAACACAGCAACTGAGCCTTTAACTGTAGGAACTGTGGTTGTGCTCACCAAAGAGAATACGCCGCCTCTCCATTGTCCGTTAGGAATTGTCGAAGAGGTCTTTCCCGGTTCCAACGGAGTAATTAGGGTAGCTCGCGTTAAGACCACGGTTGGGTCTTACATGCGTCCTGTCGTCCGTTTGTGTCCCTTGCCTCTTCTATAATTTAAATTAGCTTTTTAGATTAGAGATTGTAGTTGAATTTAGGTAATCTTAGCGTTAGTTAGTTATTTGTCAGTTTGATCTTAGCTCTAGTTGTTTTAGTTATTTTGAAGGAAATCCTTCAAGGGCGGGGGAGATGGTTGCGCGGAAAACCATTCGTATTTTATTTATATTTGACGGTAGGCTTGGCAAATCGTTTATCCCTTTCCAAACGATAACATTCATACCCTCCTATCGACACATCGGGGTGGTGGGGTGGGAGGGGAAAGAAGATGATTCTAAAATATCACGCGATCATCGCAACCGAAGGAATAAAAGGCACGCGCGGCCGACGCGCAGTCTCTCTTCCCGTCGCGCTCGTCATTGGAACCACACCGCTTAAGACAATAGTGTCATAGAAGGGCTATTGCCCACGCGCACCGCTAGTATAACCGCTTTAGCCTGGAAGCAGTCGAGCTCCAGGAAATCCGCCTCACCTCGTGTGAGAAATAGTCGCGCACCGCACTCTCTCCCGACGCATCACCGGACAAGAAAGCATCTCTGGGGCCCCAGAGTGTCTTCCAGAGGTCGCAGCGCAGCAACATAACATAGTGCCCAAGCCGCATAGAAGTAACACCCCGGTGAGTGAACATTCCTACTAGTTCCTGCTTGATATAATTGTGTTTAATAGTTAATCCGCTCCAATTTTCATTTTCTCCTAATCAAGCAGGATTCCTTTCATAGATTTTGGCAAGCAATAGTTCGTTTAGGGAAGAGCGAGTGCATTGTATAGGAAACCGCGTGCTATAGTCGCCATTTTGTGTAAACGAAGAAGCATTTCGCATATACAGTCCATTTGGGTTTAACATCTCGCGTAATAGGCTTAAGGCTCGACCGGGGAATTGGACTTCGGTAACCTTAGGCTCGTCGCTCCACCAATTAGCGTTTCTCGTAATATTATAAAGGGGTTATCAAAAATTGACAATTTTATTTATAATATTATTTAGACCAAATTTCATTTAAAAGAAATTGATTAATTGAGCAATCCCAAACTCTGTTCCCACAGTCATAGTCCGATGAGACGGTAATTCGGCACGACCAGAGAGAAATAAAGTGCAGGGCCAACGGCTTTACGTGGTTTTCGAGGCACAGGGATGAAACACAATAAATGATTTTTGGCTAGACCCGGGTTTTGAACGCAGTACCACATGGTCAAAAGTCGCGTTTACGACTACTAGATGTAAATTAGATTTTTCGCATAAAACTAAAGGAAAACAAATGAAGTTATAGTACACCTGATGGTAAGTGGTTATTTCAGTTTATGTACACCTGCAATCAAATTCAAACAAAGAAAACTACAGATGCGTCAGCTAAGATCGGTGAAGAATTCCTAACAGTATGTGATAAAATTTATATGGAGGAAGTTTAGTGGAAAACACATTTTTTGCTTTCAATAAATATAAATAATATTAGTCTTGTACGGGCAAGTGGGGTAGTGGGTGGTCCCCATCAGATGGGAGTGATGACCTAATAAGTAAGACATGCAGGAAGTCGATGAATAAAGGTGCCTCAGGACCGACCATTGTGGCATAGCTTCAAGCCAATGTTCATCAGGTTACAGTTTTCCTTCACCGCCGAACACGTGATAAATAAGCAATGAAAATCACAGCTAAAATTTTTATTGGTAACGACGGGAGTCTAACCAAGGTTGCTCGCATACTGTGAAATCTACGATAAGTTGATGTGTTAGTATATTAAAACAAAATTTTACGTATTTTATGTATATATATATATATATATATATATATATATATATATATATATATATATATATATATATATATATATATATAAATTAATTAAAAGAACTAACTATATAATTCTATAGGCTTTGTGGGTTCTAAGAATTTGAAAGCGTTCCGATATTACGAGTATATAGATAAGAGAAAATTGACAATAAAACTTAATTTTATCATAATAGCAGCCGTGTCTTGCTATTCATTTTTTCATGAAAAATATTATGAAACTTGCCGAACGTCATTTTATTAGCGCTTACAAAATAATGACTACTCACAAATAACTATGTTCTCCCGGTAAATAGCGTAAATGGAAATAAACTACCGAATACGGCGAATACTTTCAGTCCATAGTAGCCCACTGCTGGCTGTGAGTGTCTCTTGTTGTAGGACGGATTGGTCGTGATCGGAACGCTTGGCGGCAGATGGCGATCATAACAGATGCTCGATACTCATCATATACAGTAATTATGTTGCTAGTTCACGTTTGTAATTATGTTTGTTATACAATAAAGCTAGCAAAAGGTCGTTTAAAGAAAAAGGGTCTCCAGCTTCAGTACACTCACCATAGGGGACACAGCAGCATTGAGCTACTATTTACGTTGGTATTCTGTGAGAGCGTGGTCCTACCCCGGCCGCACTGACCCTTCGTGCTACAACCATAATTTAACTGCGCGTGGCTCTACTACGTATTATGTGCGAGCGTATTCCTTTTTCTCTCGACCCGACCCATTCTTGTTGCTGCCATGATACGTTATAGCAGAGTTCAACCCCGTGCATGACTTTTACCTCACACACTAACGCCACAAATATAATACATGTGTATAGAGTCGCTAACTTGTCCAAACCTATCTGTATCCGAAGAAATAAAAAAATATACTTTTGAGCTTAGGATAAGAAAAGTGTTGAGCTTGTATTCAGTTTAACATTTCTTTTAGAATAAGGGCTACAAACGAGCAAATAGTCCACGAACGAACTAAGTGTTCTCCTGCAGGTAAGTGGCCATTGACAACTGCAACCAACTTCAAACAAAGGCTACAGATATGTCGTCACTTTTGAGGACTAAGATGGAATGCCTCCCAGCCTGTAGTTATACTGACTCTCTCTTCCCTTCAGACCGGAACACAGCAATGCAAGCACTAGTACTTGGAATTTTATGGAGAATTAGGTGAGAGTGTGGTACCTGCCCAGGCAGACTCTTAGGCATAAAGAAAGTCCTAACACATGGTACGTACGCACGTACGTTCGTAAGTATATAAGGTCAGGAAAAAAGTTTCTTCTTATTTTATGTACAACTTCAAGACTTTTTTTCAAGTTTAATTATATACATTTATAATATATAAAGGGTTTTCAATTGTCGCGGGTAGATTTTAGTGGACCGTTTTACTTTGGTGACATTTAGCAAATCTTTTGTTTATTATTTACTTACTTATGCTAAATTGACATAACAAGTTACATGATTGAAGAGCACGTTCAAATGATAAAACTCGGTCCCATAATGAACTGGCCTGATATAGTTCAACGCGACATGTCGCTACATGTTGTGTTGCATTAAATAGTACGTTTATCGTGCACTTAATATAAGACACATGCATCGACATGAAATGCTTAGTCTTAGTTTAATAGGCATTTGAATAACGAGAGTCGCGTATTTTTTCAAAATGTCGAAAACTGAGTATCGAAGTGTCATAAAGTTTCTGTTTAAAGAAGGTTTATCCCCTGCCCAAATAAAAGAACGATTGGATGACGTGTATAAGGATTCTGCCCCCTCCTATAGCACAGTGAAAAATTGGGTGAAAGAGTTTCGCCTCGGGAGAGAAACCGTTGAAGACTTTGGCCACGACGGTCGACCTGTGGAAGTGCTCACTCCCGAAACGATTGCTCTTATCGAAGAGGAGGTTCTGAGCGACCACCGTTTGAAGATTACAGAAATTGCAGCAAGGCTTGGGCTCTCTAAGAGTACCGTTCATCGCGCGATCCATGAACATCTTCACATGAAAAAAAGTGAGTGCAAGATGGGTACCGAAACTTCTTTCAGCGGTACAGAGACAGGAAAGAGTGCGCTGCGCTTCGGAGTTTTTGGATCTTTGTGGCGAAAATCCAAAAACTGTGATCGAGCGGCTAGTGACTGGTGATGAAACTATGATCTTGTATTATGATCCACAAAGCAAGCGCGAGTTAATGGAATGGCGTTATAAGGGTGAAAAGCCCCCTAGAAAGTCAAAGGTGCAACAATCGACTAAAAAACTGATGTGCACAATATTTTGGGATTTTCAAGGCTTTTTGATGGTGGATTTTAAAGAACGTAATACAGAACGTATTATGCTTCTTTAATATATAAATTACGAGACAAGATAAAGGAAAAACGAAGAGGCAAGCTGTCTAAAGGTGTCCTGTTGCTCCATGACAACGCCCCTGTTCATACCGCTAGTGTTTCGAAGAATGCAGTTCGTCAATGCGGGTTCACAGAAGTTCAACATCCACCTTACAGTCCAGACATGGCCCCGTCCGACTATTATTTATTTCCAAAATTAAAGCGGGACTTAAGAGGAAGAACATTTTCAAGCGATGAAGAGTTGCAGGCGGCCGTCTCCAGTCATTTTGAGGATAAAAAATGTGATTATTTTTATAAAGGTTTAGAGATGTTGATTCACAGATGTCGGAAGTGTGTTTAGTATTCATGGTGATTGTATTGAAAAATAAAATGGTTTCGTTTCATTTCCTTCATTGGTTCATAGTTAGGCCAATTCATTATGGGACCGCCTACGTAATTATCAAAATGAGTGTTAATAGCGCAAACTTTGCTCACATTGCACCCATTCCCCTTACAGTCGACTCTTCAACGTTTGGTAGCTATATCAGAGCGAGCTGCATCTTTGATATCAATATTCTCGGACTGAAAATGCTTGAATCAACTTTGTACTACTTTTACTCACTGCATTAGGTCTTTAAACGTCAAAAAGTTTCACAGCTTCAGTCACATTTTCCCTTTTAACCTTTAATAAGCTGCGTTCAACATGCAATGTAGCTATATATATATATATATATATATATATATATATATATATATATATATATATATATATATATATATATATATATTTATAATATATTTTTAACCTTTAATAAGCTGTGTTCAACATGCAATATAGAAACTTTATTAGATTTAGCAAGTTTTAATAAGATGTAAACTGTGAGACCAATATACCCACTAACATTTCAACTATGGTATAGCCCGTACCAGCTGTATTATAGTTGCACCATAAGTGGGTCACCCACAGAATACCAGCATTAAATAGCAGTAGAGCAGCATTGTGCTGCTATTTCATGCTGTTTCGTATAATGTTGAGAACCGGATACTTCTTTTAGAGGTAAAAAGATATTTTATTTCAGGGATGACTACGCGTGTGTTATTGATACTTAGTCGATCGAAACAGTGCAGACTGCAGAGTATCAGGAGTATTTATTATTTAAGAGTTATTTTTATTATAACATTGTTACCTAAATTAAAATTATTTTACATTTAATTTTACTATATTTATTTGCTACATCTATGAGTTGAAAATATCATTTCGTTGAGTTTACAAAAAATAACACTTCAAAAGATTTCATGACAAATGTATGACAATTTTCAACTACCTATAAGTACAAGATATATAAAAGTTTAATTTTGTAGCAAATAAATGTTACAATTCCTATTTTTAGACTTGTAAAGTAATATGAAATTCTATATTGTTAGAAAAGAAATTTAAGAATAAACAAGTTCATTAAATATTAAAAATATATGATAATTTGAGGTTTTTGTGTTTTTGCCATCTAGCGTCGATCGTGCTTACCACCTTGAAAGTCAATAAGCTTTAGATCGATAAAATTACTTTACTACCTATAGAATGTAGTAGATGGCGCTATTTTAAATAGAAAAGGAGACGGGCGAAAGTACATAGAAAGCTGGGCCTGATGTTACAGTAACAATTACTGCATTATTTTATTTATATACCAATACCATTTTAAAAAAACTAAAATTTTTACGACTGCTTCATGGTAGAAAAAAATATAGGATGTTCTTGGTTTGTATCAAAACAATGTTATTGCTTACGTTATGCCTACAAAGTTATTCTTACACCAAGCTCTCACATTACACTTCAAGAAAATAATTATTAGACTTTATTGTAAACTAGACTTAAATGTATTACATTCACACATAGAGGATTCAGACGCCGCCATCCAACTAAATTCTAGAGGTTTGAAATAATTATAAAAAAAAAACAGATGGTGTATGAATTAAAAACACTTTCCCTTTTAATGATTTATTAATCGTCCACTTCATCATAAAAATACAAAATATCGTCTAAAAACGGTGCAGGCGGTATTAAATTCTCTTGATGCCTTGCTCAGCTTAAATACAATATTATGACATTACATGACAACAGCAACCTACAGTTCTTTTTCCTACCAAGCAATTAAAATAATACTGTTTGATGGCCTCTCTACCATTAAGAGAACTGTCAACTAAAATATATGTAAAATGTGTGAGTTGATTTGAATGGCTCAATTTCATACGACCTCTTAGAATGATTGGATATTGACAGTTCTCTTAGTTCTCTTAGTAGGTAGCTGTCTGTTTCTCAACACACTTCTATTTCATATCTTCTATGTCATATGTGTTCTTCATAATGGGACCTAGCCTACTTAATTTGATAAATACCTAAAGATATTTTTATTAAATCACCATGTGTGGGCTGGGGGAAATCATTTAAGTTTATCATTTTGCACATGTATTCTTCAAGAAAAGACCGTCAGAATCCTTTATGCGTACACAGAGTCGTTAAAAATCAGAACATTATTACAGCACACAAAAAGAACAGAAAATATTCAATAACACCGCAAGCTCATACCCAAACAAACGTAAAAAAATAAATACATCTCAAAATACATTAATATATTTTTGCTTTAACATTTTCATATTTTGATCACCAAACTTGGATTAAATAGTCATCTGTTGACGACGCATTGTTTCCCTAAGTAATATTTTTATTATTATTTTGTATTTTAAGTTAAGGTCTGTTCTGTATAGTAAATCCCATCAAAAACATAAATGTGAAATGAGAGCCAAGTTCAATATTATGATATATGCCTTGGTTGTTGACTTCAACGACAAAAGAAGTGAGATCTAAATGGGTGCCAAGTTCAATGTTTAGTCCTGAAATTTATTTATAACAACATAAAATATCATTTCTTCTTATAACTTAGGATATATACGAATTATCATGTTCGATGGCTAGTTTTTAACAGCAAGCCAAATTTTCGGAATAATAAAATAAGAACCGACAAGTAACAGGCTTAGAACTTGCGAAGGCTATAATGTAATTCGTAATTTCGTATATGAAAAATAGCCAAGTCAGACCTTAGGCTATAATACATATTGTCAGAAGTGGGATAAAATCATGCCGATTTTACCTAAGGAGGAAACGGAGGGTGTCCGTACCCGAAGTCAACGCCAGCAGGAGACGGACCAAAGAAGATTTGGTGGTGCAACGCCGCAGACGTCGGAAGCGCCAGCCGCCGGCTGCAGACCCGTCAGTAGCTCCTAAATCTGCAGCACCTTACTTAGGTGCTCTGATGGTGATGCTGCAGGAGCAGGCTCGCCGACAGGAGGAACAGGCCCGCCGACAGGAAGAGCAGATGCTCCTCGTGAAGGATATTCACGCTAACTTCGGGAAAGAGATAAGGGAGGTGAAGAATAGGGTTGCTCAACATGACAACCGCCTGTCGGAAGCTGAAACCCAAATCAAGGAAGCTAAAACCCAAATCGACCAAGTGAACAATCAGGTTGACTACGTGATAGCTGACGTGAAGAAATCACTGGACGAACTCAAACTTGGGGATGGAACTACAGCTCCCGTAGTAGCTACTACACCTTCGCTACGTGGGTTCAAGGTGCCACCGTTCGACGGGACTTCTTCCTGGTCAGCCTACAAAATCCAGTTCGAGGCTGTTATGAAGGCGAACGGCTGGAATGAAAGTCAGGCCATGACTGCTTTCACACTAGGCCTGCGCGACACGGCCTTAACAGTTCTGGAAGCTCTCGGTGAGGAAGTGACTTATGAGCAGCTCCTTGAGGCATTGGAGGCGAGATATGGCGACGCTCACATGGAACACGTCTTTCGTGCGCGACTTAAAGATCGCGTGCAGCGCATCAACGAAAACCTGCAGCAGTGGGCTCTAGAGGTGGAGAAGCTGGTGCGAAAAGCATACCGGTCTGTACCTGCGCTCATTGAAGGGAACCTGTTGCAGACATTCATCGACGGCATCCGCGACCTGGAAGTCAGAGCTGCTGTGAGGCTCGGGCACCACGAGACGCTTAAGGAGGCCTTGGCCCATGCATTGGAGGTGGAAGCCGTGCGACAGGATCATCGTTCCCATCGCGCCAGGGAGGTTGCATCAGCTACAGTTCGCGACCACAACAAATTATACAGCCCTAGGTGCTATGGCTGTGGGGAAAGGGGCCATCTTCGACCCAGCTGCCCTAATCGAACTGTAGAAAAGGAAGTTGATCGATCTCGAGAGGGTAGTGCGGCTAATGGCACCACCTGGCGGCGGCAGGATCATCGCTCCCCCTCACGCTAGGGAGGTTGCAGCAGTTACGGTTCGCGACCACAATAAAGGATACAGCTCTAGGTGCTATGGCTGTGGGGAAAGGGGCCATCTTCGATCCAGCTGCCCTAAGCGAACCCTAGAAAGGGAAGGTAAACGATCTCAGAAGGGAAGTGCGGCTAAAATCACCGCCCAGCAGCAGCCGGGATACGACTTTACTATCAGATATCGCAGCGGGAAATCTCATGGCAACGCAGATGCATTGTCAAGAAGACCTTGTCCTGAAGATTGGAAACATTGTACTAGGCAAGAGAGTAAGGAAGTGGTATCCGTGAGCATGCTCAGGACAGACCACCTCAGCAACGAGTGGAAGGACAGCCTACGGCATGCACAGCAGGAAGATCCGGGCATCAAGCCGATTCTGGAATGGATGAAGGCCCGTGCTACCAAGCCTAAGTGGAGCGACGTCTCAGCGATGAGTTCGACCACGAAAAGCTATTGGGCCCAATGGGACAGCTTGCTGCTTCAGGATGGAGTTCTGTGCCGTAAATGGGAAAATGTTCGGACTAAAGTACCAATGTTCTACAGCTGTACCATAATGATTGTTCAAGAGGCCATCTGGGATCATCATTAAACGAGCAATTCTTGTATATATATATATATATATATATATATATATATATATATAATCGGAAATCTATAATCGGAATCTCGGAAACGGCTCCAACGATTTTCATAAAATTTTGTGTGCAGGGAATTTCGGGGGGAAATAAATCGATCTAGCTAGGATTTATTTTTAGAAAATGTCTTTTTGCCCGTGTTTTTAGGCAATGAAAAAATGCTAGTATACCGTTAGAATAAGAAGGTAAATTTTGACAGTTTATTAATGGTTACACATAGCTTAATTGGTATATAGGGCGGTCACAAAATCGTTATACCATGATTCGAGCCCAGACCGACCAACCGACTTTTTTAATTTTTTTTCGAGTTCCTTTCTTTTTTTGAGAAAATATATTTTTTTCGTGCCCTTTTTTTAGTATTTTTTAAAAACACGAAAATTTAAATTAAACTAATTGCACTCATGATTTTTTTATTCAAATGACCAGTTCAGTTTTTTCTACTATGTCGCTACGATCAAAAAATATTATTCGTATTTCATCAGTATGTAATTTGTATCTAAATATAATTTCCAAACCACACGGGTACTGTAGTAAAAAAACGCCGGATTCAAATTTTTCAAAAAAAAAAACATACAACATAAAAATAATATATATATATATATATATATATATATATATATATATAAAAAAAAAATATATATATATCATCGGCTAATGCTAACCTGATCAATAGCAGTGTGAGCTCTGGCTTAGACTCAGACGAAGTAAAGCTTAGTTGTATATGACCAATTCATAAAAAGCATAAGCGGGACGATTATTCCAACTGTCGTCCTATGACATTGCTTTTCTCTATCGACAAAATAGTTAAAAAATATGTATGTGAACAATTTCTATAGGAAACATAACGTAATTTACTAGAATCATTTCGCCTTTCAATTGGGGAAAGGAAACACAACAGAAGCGTCTATCAAAATCTCTCAAACAGAGCTTCTATCAAAATTTCCTGACGATATGAATGAACAATTGAATCAAAAAAATATTGTGCTTGCTTTATTTATTGATATTTCACGTGCGTAGACATAACTTGGTTTCGTTATTGATAAGAAATTTAATGATAACTATCATATAGAATAGGTTTGTAAGAAGCTATGTCAAGTTTTTAACGAATATTATAATTTTTAAGAACCGTATACTCTCCAAGGTTAATGCTTTATAACTCATTAGCTAAATCTTTTTTAAAATACGGGTTCAGTATTCAAATTCAAATTCAAATTGTTTATTGCATGTCATATTACAAATTTAAGATGGTACAATTATGATAGGTATACATGTGACGCCCTGCAAGGGCATAGCAACACTAGAGGGCTAACTATTTTCGTATTATCTAATTTTAAACATAAATTACAAATTACATATCATCAACATTCAATAATATGAAATACAATGTCTAAGTATTCTTACTTTGTCGTTATTTATCGTCAAAAATTCATTTAAATTATAATAACATTTATTAATAAGAAATATTTTTAATTGTTTATTAAATTGCACAGGATTTTCCAGGATTATTATGGAATTCGGTAAATGGTTATAAATCTTTATTGACATAACGTGAGGGCTGTTTGAAACTAATTTTAACTTGGAGAAGAGTATCTTAAGCTTATATAAATTTCTATTATTTCTTTTAGTTTTTAGTGGGTGAGTAAAGTTTTGGGTGTTTCCTAACTAATTTACAAGATTCGAGGATATAGATAGACGAAAGTGTTAAAATTTTATTTTTAACGAAGTGGGGTTTACATGATTCCATTTTGTCCAAATTTATTAATATTCGTAGACATTTCTTTTGTAATATAAATAATTTGTTTACATCACAAGAGTTTCCTCACAAGATCCTCTATTGAACTAGCGAACCTTAAGAGAAGACTTAGAGCGTATACAGGAGTGGACAAAAAATTGGGTTATAAGACTTAATCCCTCAAAGTGCACAGTTCTGCATCTAGGCCGAAACAGTCCCAGAGAAATGCATAACATTGGAAATTCAACAGTACAGTCAGTCAACTCACACAAGGATTTAGGTGTCCTAATATCATCCGACCTCAAGTGGGCTGACCATATCCACAGTATTGTCAAAAAGGCAAACAGCATTTTGTATGCAATCAGACGATCGTTTCAACATCTGACTCCAGATACATTGCTTAAGGTTTATAAAACATACGTCCGACCGCTGATAGAGTATGGATTCAAATTTGGAACCCCTATTTTCTTAAGGATGTGGATTTGCTGGAGAGTGTACAGAGAAGAGCCACAAAAATTCCATTATGCCTTCGCAAAAATTCATATGAAGAGAGATTAAAAATATTGAATCTAACAACGCTGAAATCTCGCCGTACCAGAAGAGACCTTATTGAAATCTACAAAATATTGACACATACATTTTATACGTGGTAGAGCCATGCTGCAGTTATATTAGTAGTATAGTTGTAGCATGAATGGGTCGGCTCGATCGGGGAAGGACCACGCTCTCACAGAATACCAG
Organism: Parnassius apollo; assembly: GCA_907164705.1. Lineage (NCBI taxonomy): Eukaryota > Metazoa > Arthropoda > Insecta > Lepidoptera > Papilionidae > Parnassius > Parnassius apollo. Next base: position 1,550,573 of record CAJQZP010000835.1, read on the forward strand.
CGTGAAATAGTAGCTTAATGCTGCTGTATTTCGTATGGTGAGTGTAGAGAACCGGAGACCCTTTTTACTGGAAACGAGGCATTCCATCTTAGTCCTCACGGGTGACAACGCATCTGCATTTTGATTCGTAATCGAGGATAGATGTAGATGTCTATGGGCCACAGCAACCACTTACCATCAGGTGGACTGTGTGCTCGTTTGTCACCCTATCCCATATAAAAAAACATAAATATAATTGCAAAGAGCTGCCACATATTTTTAACATCAGCAGTATCCACCGACCTAGACATCCTAACTATATGAGATTGGCCCACACCCGCTCATACACTAATGTGGGACATCACACACTAAACAACAGAATCATAAACATATGGAACAAGTTGCCTCAAGACGTGGTAGATGCTCCCACTGTGATTAGTTTTAAAAACAAATTGGACAAATGGTGTAAAGACAATCCAATTTAGTGTATTCTTAGTTTGAACTTGGACTAATATAAAACACCAACACAGATATAGGCATATCAGCTATAAGCTGCTCGCCTATTACCAGATAATAATAATAAGTTGATGCCATAGGAGAGTACGGAGTGAGCATGTGCATAGTAAGCCGCAAGGGCAGTATTAAAATCTGTCACACGTTTAAGGTGTTGCAGAGCATAAATAAATGGGGATATTTTTTTGCAACTTTTTGTATGTGCTGTTTCCAACTCAAATGCGTGTCTAGGTCTATTCCTAACAAAGTGCCAGAGTTAACAGTTTCTAGTTTTGTGTTTTTATAGTTAAACGATATTTGTAAACCAGTTTTTTGGTAGGGTTTAAATTGAATAATTTTAGTTTTATTAAGGTTAAGTTGTAAATTATGTAATTGTAGACAGCCAGTAATTTTATCTAATGTATAGTTCAATTTTGTAGTTAAATCTGTGGAATTAGTGCAAGAGATTAAGATGGAGATGTCGTCGGCAAAGAGCACACATAGATCGTCCAGTATGTTTGGGAGATCATTTATGTAAATAAGAAACAAAATACAACCCAAAACGCTACCTTGAGGGATAGAGCCAGTAATGAGGGTTGCATCCGATCTGACATAAGTCCCCTACATGTAGAAAATATATTGGAAGTTATAAGATAGGATTTGAACCAATTATGAGCTATTCCCCTAATTCTTGTTTGATACAGTTTATCCAATAGAGTTCTATAACAGACTCTGTCATAGGCTTTACTCATATCGAGCAAACCGTCTATCAAGACTTTTTACTGCTACGTTCTTACTGAGGAATTTTAAAGACAACATTATTTACAAATAGTAAGACAAAAATATCAAGGTAAATGTAAAGTAGTTTTTAATAATACGCATGCAGCGAGTTCGTTCGTGAAACTGATCCAAGCAATTATTTTGTTTAATATAGTTAGTGTGACAAAACGAATGCGGTATTTTTCTGTTTTTTTTTATTGATTAGATTGATTTAGGATTGATTTAAACAAATGAGCAACATCTTAGCAATAAGACAGAATACTTCGTTTCCAGTTAAAAGAGTCTCCGGTTCTCTACACTCACCATACGAAACACAGCAGCATTAAGTTCCTATTTTATGGCGGTATTCTGTGAGAGCGTGATCCTGCCCTAGTCTAGCCGACCCATTCATGCTCCAACCTTAAGTGGTAGAGCCATATTATGGTAAGTAATATTCTATTTTTTAGACATGCAGTCACAGATCGAGCCCGTTTTGCTCGAATAAAATGAAATTTACAGCGAGCGTAAATTACAGACTTGGCTGGCGGTTTGGGTAAAGCATCTTCCTTCTTCTTTATTCTACTCTTAGCCGTTAACAATTCTAACATTTCAGAATGTCCTTGCGATAGTGGAAATAAACGCTTTATCTAATATTTTTCCTACTATCTGTACTTTTGATTACAGATTCGAGAAAAAACGAATTTAGAAGTAAATATGAAAACAACAATTCAACTTGTGTTACCGGTTTGTGTTATGGCTGGTATTGTATTCTGGGCGACAGGATCAACAGGTTTCTTCTATATTATATGTATAATATAATGGACTTTCGCAAAGTAACGCCTGATTCTTTAAATTAATTTTGAGGAAGTCCGCAAAAACGTACTTTGCACACACACAGACACACACTACAAACATGGCTCCTTGACTGCTGTCAAACTCATGGAATCAAACTAAATTTACGGATTTTATCGCATATAATTCTTTACAAACAACAAGCATTGTCACGGGGAGGGGGGGGGGCAGTGAAGACTTAGGTGTTGGACGCCCTAAATAAAAAAAAGTAAAAATTCATGGCGACTAAATCTAAAAATTAGTTTTTTTCATGTGCAGTATTCGCATAAATTAGAAATCAGAAAATACGTATATAAGTATCTAAAATACGTATATAAGTATGTAATAAGTATGTAACTTGTATTATTCTGCACGAAATACAAGCAGTGTTATATGTAAGCTCCTGTCATATTTACGCTCTTTGAAATTCATAACATATGAAAGGATAAGACGGTTGAAGTTTATGCCAAAAACTTGAAAGTATCTGAACACCGGGAACCGCTACATCGATCGACTTAACACGTACTCAAGTGTGGAAAGTTTCATGAGTGCATTATATTACATAGCGTATGAAAAATTAAGTTAATATAAAAAAATTCAACACTCTTTATCTCACCTACACTTAAAAATATTTTTTTAATAAATGAAAGTTAAACACAATTAAAGGTGGGGGGAGGGTTATTTTTTTTAAATACTCAGTGTGCTGTGGACAATGTGAACTATATTCATAACAGCTATCACAATAGATCATTCTGGTTGCATTTACACTAGTTGCTGGGATATTGATAAAATTAGGGAATTGATAAAACAGATAAAAACGAGCACAAAGACTGTCAATCAAATATATGCTGCAAAATTGAGTGACATAGTCAGCAAGGAATGTCCTAGATGGAAGTTTATCGACCGAATCGATGATATATTGAAGATAGACCAAGTTAAGAGTACCCTTATATATAAAGAATGTGTATTCGCAGTTATACTACGAGAAAAGAAACGAGTGAGAGAAGTGTGTCAGGATCGTGTCATATGAAAGCCCGCAGTACCTACCCCGCTGGGTGACAGGCGTGAGGGTTTATGTTTGTATGTACAAACGAACACACAACTCCCTTGATACAAAGTGAATGTCGTAGCCCATAGACCTCATCAACCTTAAGGACTTAGACAGCATTTATTATTATTAATCATATGGAATATAGCAGCATTGCTCTGCTATATTACCTTGGTATTTCAGGGGGGTTTGTGGCTTCCCCGTTTGAGCCGACTGTTTCATGTTGCTATTATCATAATTGTTGAGTGACTCTACTACGTAGAACGCTAATTTTCTTCTGTCCAGTAACTGTGTGCAAGTTTTTCACTCTTTATTTTTACGGGTAACAAGGTATTCATTTTAATACTCAGGTTGATTTTACCTATATGTGGTGGAACACGCTGCAGCTACATTACGGCTGTAGCACGAATGTGTCGACTTCACCGAGGTAGGGCCACGCTTAAAAAATACCAGCACAAGAATGCAGTATTAGGCTGTTGCGTTATGTATGGGGAGTTTAGAGGGAACCGGAAACCCTTTTTACTGGAATCTGGGCATACCATCTTAGTCCTCAGGGGTGACAACGCATTTCTGTTCTTAATTGAGGATAAATGTAGATGTCTATGGGCCACAACATTCACTTACCATCAGGCAGACTGTGGGCTCGTTTGTCACCTTTATTCTATAAAAAAAATATGTTTTCGTAACATTTACTTTTTGTAATTGATCATGTGTATGTTTTAAAGTAAGCTATGTCTACGTTATATAAGAATCAAGTAAAAAATATATATAATATTATTTCAGGAATATACATTAGTAATCTGTCAGAGGCGTGCTACCGATGCTTGTGTCACGTGTCCACCAAATGTGACACGTCGCACGGTTGCACTGCGGGCTACTGCGGACCTTATAACATATCCCGCGTGTTCTGGGTCGATGCCGGAAAAGTGACAATGCCGGATGATGATCCGGATAGAAATCGAGGTGAATAAAATGCCTAACATCACATAATATGTAATAAAAATAAAGTAAGGTTATGTTAAATTAAAATCCTCTTTAAAAGACCGATTTATAAGTATACACTTTTGCTGTAGGTATGTATGTTTTGTGTAGGTAGGTATACGTTCATTATTTTCTTTTTAATTAATTGCAGTAGCCTTTGCGTTTTTTTCTTTCTAAATATTTAAAACTAATTGTATTCGTATATTCGGTGATGGTGCATAATATATATAGTTTTTAAGAGCGTGTCTTTCTCGCTACTCGTCGACAAAGTGATTATAGTTTGGTGAGATGGTTTCTGTAGTATTGAACCTAAATTTACTTGCATAATTAAAAAAATTCAGACAAAGAGTTCAGACGTATATATAAGCAAAGGAAAGGCTTGTGAAATTGCACACTAAGATTAGATTGTCATTTTAACATATCTATACGTGCGTGTTTACCTATCGAAAACTCTTTTTATAGGCAATAAATATGTTTTACCGAATAAGCTTCAATATGTTTACGTGGTGGAGCCACGCTGCAACTATATTATAGTTATAGCACGAATTGGTCGGCTCGACCGGTAGTATTCTGTGAGGACCACGTTCTCACAGAATACTACCGTAAAACAGCAGCGTAATACTGCTGTGTTTTGTATAGTGACTGTAGAGATCCGGAGACCCTTTTCAACTGGAAACGAGGTATTCGATCTTAGTCCTCAGGGGTGACAACTCTTCTGCGTTTTGATTCTTAATCGAGGATAAATGTAGATGTCTATGGGCCACAGCATCCGCTTATCATCAGGTGGAACGTGTGCTCGTTTGTCACCCTTATTCCGCAAATTCTTCATCCCGCGGGTATCGTGAGAGGCGACAGGGGAAAACTGCAGTTGAGTACAGAGATGGGCGACTGCATCTTGCTGATAACAGTTTAATAATTTATATTTTTAATTATTTGTTTTGTATTGACTGGTACTAAATAAACTTCTTTTCTTAGCTTGGGAAGACTGCGCAAGGAGTTACCCTTGCTCTAAAAGAATAATTGAAGGATACTTACAAAAATTTGGCAAGGTAAAACTTAAAATCTAGTATAACTTACAACAAATAGATATTTAATATGAAATGCGTAATTTGAGGTCAGCATCCCTTATTTTACCACGTTTTTATTAAGTTGCTATCTTGTTTGTCTGTGTGTCTGCCGCTCCGAGTGGAATCTTGCAATTCAAATTTTGAACACTTGCCGATTAACTATAGAACTAGAGACTTTAAATTTTGGACATAGCTCAGAATCAGATGATAATGTAGAAATATGCAAAAAAACGTGGTATATTAATTTTTTTACTACAAAAATAAAAAAAAAAACATTTGTTTGAAACCTTAATTAGCGGCGTAAGAGAGTGCTTCACAATTAAAAAAAAAAAACAAAAAACTTCTTGCCCTGTGATACATCCACAGTAAGAAACTATGAAACTAAAGGAAATATAAGTAAATTTTTTGGCTTCCGAAAGATGGCATTATACCATAACTATTCAGACCCACAACGAAGAAGTCAAAGGTGGGAGGTTTTTTTAGAATAAGGGCGACAAACGAGCACACAGTCCACCGGATGGTAAGTAGATACTGTGGTCCTTAGAAATCTACACTTATCCTCCCAGATACGTTGTCACCCCTGAGGATTAAGATGGAATGCCTCGTTTCCATTAAAAAGGGTATCCGGATCTCTACACTCGCCATACAAAAAACAGCAGTATTAAGCTGCTATTTTACCATTTTATCCAGACCGACAACGAGGCGCAGCATCAAAGATGGGAGGCATCTGGTACTGCCATCGTCAATCTGTCCGCCAACAGCCAACTACTAACAAATCCTTATAATGGAATATAAACATGTCCAAATGTTGGTTGGTATAGGTGATAAAGAAAAATAAGTCAAATACTCAAATTAAAATACTCCAAAATTTCTACGTGTTCTGGGTGATGGGATTAAAAATTTATATTTAACAGCTGAAGTTTATCCGGGTTTTCTATGACATCAGGACGTAGAACACCATAGTTCTCCCGAGAAAATGGGATTTTTTTAAATTATACGCCATAAAATCCGTAAAAGAAATTTTTAGAAGAGATATCTTTTAAGGTTTAAAACATACACCGTTAAATCCTATTAAAGTCCAGTGCCGAGCGTCAGCCTCCCCCATAGATTGTTTCATGGTAGGGATATTTGCCATAGTTGCCACGCTTGGCAACCACATTTTTTATTTTAGTTATTTTTAGGAAATTGCTCCTGCCCATCTCGTGATTAATTTCCTTCTGTCGCCTCCTACGAAACCCACGGGATGATATGGGGCAGAGGGTATCCTTACACCGCCAGTACACGGTTTAAAAACATAGCCACTATTATTTTCAGAACTGATATAATGACGGTATCACCGACTGCTTTGATTACATGATGGTCAACGGCAACGGTGGTTACGGTTGCTCCACACCACTCAACCGCTCAGAGAACGGTACTCGATTTCCGTTCCGTTTTCGCATCCTAATTTAAGTTTCAGACTTCATTACCTACGACAGATATTATAAAATTTTAATAAGTAAAAATAAATAAGGTTATTATTTATATATTTACCAAATTTTGCTCGTAACCTCGTACTTGTCTCTGTATAAACGGCCAAAAGAATAATGAATAATGAATACGGTTAAAGTGATTGAGAGTGAGTTAGTGATTGCCTAAGGAAATATCTAAATAATTAAAAAACAAAACATCTCGACAAATTAAAAGCATTCTAAAAGTATACTATACTGTGGAAAAGTTTAGAATGAGGGAGAGGCCTGTGTGTGGGTCCACTATCAGACAAAGAATTATTGTGAGCGAGTAACACATTAAATTAATGGATTGCGCTCATAATCTTACCGCTAAAAGATTGAGCGTTATTTTATTGTAATAATATAAATGTATGAATAGTTATTTTTTATAGAATAGGATGATAAACGAGCACACAATCCACCTGGTGGTAAGCGGATGCTGTGGCCCATATACATCTACATTTTTTCTCGATTAAGAATCAAAATGCAAATGCGTTGTCATCCGTGAGGACTAAGATGAAATAAATGCCTTGTTTTCAGTAAAAAGGGTCTCTGGTTCTCTATACTAACCATAAGAAACAGAGCACCATTAAGTTGCTATTTTACGTTGGTATTCTGTGAGAGCGTGGTCATACCCCGGCCGACCCATTAGTGCTACAACTGTAATATGGTTGTAGTGTGATTCTACCACGTAAAAGTGAAATTAATATTTTGAAATTTAAAATTAATGTGCAGGCAACAATGAATTTTTAAATTGTAATTGATTAAGAAGTCTGAAGTTTAGTTAATATTTATTAGTTTAAGAAAAAGAAGATAATTTTTTTATTTCAGATTACTTAATAAATGTCATTAATACCAAAAAATGTGTTTTATTTTAAAATAAAAACATAATTTTTCATTATATTTCAATTTTAAAGGGTAGCCGCGAGCACTCATCAATCTTTTTGATGCGTGTACCGTTGTGTTGAGTATTGATTACCCATAAGCAAAATGACTGTAACATTGTGAGTAGACCCGAATCGAGAAAGAAGTAATGACAAGAAAGGAAGAAAGACGAGAAGAAATTGTAAATATTTCGAACATATGCTAAGTCTATGTGGTGTGTACGCATTGGACTCCCCGCGTTCCATTACCCTCTTAATATTTAGAAGAATTATGTTCCCATCACTGGGATATTTGTTCTTATCTTGTTATTTTCTGTTTTTTGAGGAGATCTTCATATTTCTTTCCTAATTATAATTGTTGATTACATACCTGAGACTTTTCATACTGCCTTCTATAGAAGAAATGGTTTTCTGTATGTTTTCAAAAACTGGACGTATGGCAAGTAGACTTAAAGATCTCATAAAATGGTCATATGTACTTTTTCAACAAACAAGCAAGCAATAGCAAAAACTTTTAATATTAAATTAGTCCTCCAAAATGAATTTTGCTTACGGTAATACTCTTATAGTCCGATGGATAGGATGAGAGCTCATGGGTAGGGACATTGGACGAGAATGGGGGAGAAACACCGCTATGTCTGATTCTGAGGTCTGCTACAGATAATAATAATGTCCTGCGGAAGTACAGATACAGTAAGAGAGACAGAGACAGTAAGAGAGACTCGGACAGGATTATAATGCATGAATGTGTCCGCAACCACAGGTGAACTCTTTGATCACTCGCTCATAGTCGGATGGGTCAAATACCGGCATTTTCTGAGCCTGAGAATTTATTGACAGAACAACTCAAAAAACGGATTATGGCCCGAACCGGAAGTCGACTCCGTGACCATAAAATTAACAGTCGAGTCGAATTACGATCTATAAATACCAACGAGGCATTTGAATCCTAATATCATCATCATTATCATCATTACAGCCCTTCACAAGTCCACTGCTGAACATTTTAGGCCTTCCCCAAGGAACGCCACAAAGCACGGCAAAATCTTAAAATATGATCTTAGGGAAACAAACAAATTATCGATACACTCCTGATACAAAATAAATTACAAGTTCTAATTGTTGACTTAAAAAAATGACTAGCGATCTGCCCCGGCTTTGCCTGGGTGGTATCTTGTAAATTCATTTATGTCACCAATTAGATTTAAGGTAATCATCAACGAAGAATTTTGTCAATTTTTAGATTTCATATAAAAATCTCCAAGTTTTTCAGATAAAATATAGCATAGATTACTTTTTTCATTGCTTTTTATCTGTTTGTGAAGTTTTATCACAATCTGTTGAGCCATTATCGACACTCGGACAGAAAGAGAGGCAGGTTAGATATTCATTTTAAAAATTAACCAATTTTTCATTTCTTGATGGAAGTCATGCAAATAACCCTTTAAGCTCAATTAAAAGCTATTATTTCGCTATTTAAATTTGTTAATATGTGATTATGACACAAAAACAACAAATTTTTGTAATTTAAAAATTTTAATTTAAACTAAATAAATTTTTTTTAAATTACAAAATTAATTACAATTAAAATTTTTAAACTAATTTTCACACCACGTGTCTTGCAACAAAGGGATTTTCACAAGTCAGAATATTCGCCGAAACTCTCGGAATCCTGGCTTACCTCAAATTGAACAATGCACCGTTTGTAGGTCCATTTTCATCCGAGTTACCATTACCCCGAATTATTAAAGAAGGATGAAAATAAATTCAAGTTCTTATTAAAGTGCCAGTGTCAGAATATAGTAGAATATAGTGTGGGACAATATTAAGAAAGGCTTGGTGGATGCCGCCACTGAAGTATGTGGTGTAAGTAAGAGAACAAATGAAAGGAAAAGTAATACGTTGTGGTGGGATGATGAGGTACGGGTGGAAGTTGAATCAAAGAAGAAAGCTTGGTTAGATTTACTAGCAACCAAAGCTGGTAATTCTTCTGGTATGAATGATGAGATTGAAAGAAAAACGGCAGAATTTAGACGTCTAAATAAGAGAGTAAAAGAATTTGTTGAAAGGAAAAAGAAAGAAAGAACGGATAAGAATGATAGAAGGATATCTGATAATTTCCAGGCTAACATAAAAATGTTCTGGAAACTCGTAGGAACTGCCAGGGGAAATACAAAACAGCCTATAATGAATGCTATAAGAGACGAGAATGGATGTATTCTGAATGATGAAGCTTCGAATTTAAACAGATGGAAGGAATACTTTGAAAGCGTGTTTATGAGTGAAGAGTTGTCTCAATTAAATGAACTAGAAATTCCGAAAGAAGTGGAAAGGGGTATGGAGATAAGTGTAGATGAAATAATGAAAGCAATGAAAAGCATGAAAGCAAGTAAGGCAGCTGGATATGATAGAGTATCACTCGAGATGCTAAGAGCTGGAGAGGGAGTGGTGGCAGGCCTGCTGCACACCTTGTTTAATTTATGTTGGGAATTAAAACGGGTACCGGATGACTGGTGTAAAGCAGTTATAGTACCAATATATAAAGGAAAAGGGTCACAGCAGGACTGCAAAAACTACCGTGGTATCAGCTTGCTTAGTATTGTGAATTTTAAACCACCACTATATAGCGATGTATTTATAATAATTGTCTCTCAAAATTCTACATAGAAATTGTTAGAATAGAACTCCTATTTCAAGAATTAACTTACACTCGTCGTCTCGTGGGTGTTGTAAGAGGGAATAAAAGAAAAGAGAACCAGTAGATAAGCAGAAGCATCTTCCTGAGAATAGAGCAGATCAATCAAAAGAACTTTCGTCGTCAACCCGCCAGCCAAGCACGGTAACTCACTTTTATGAGTCTATGGGGAAGGCCTTTCTTCAGCCGTGAACTATTAGTAGGCAGTAATGATAATGATAATTATTATTTTATAATACGTCAAAACTTACCAATTAATGGATACTCATTATAGATTAGCGTTTTATGTAAAACTATTTAACCTGTAGAGTCGCCGACGGTACACATGTGTACAAGAAATAAACATCTTCCGCTCGCTCGATAGAGGTACACATGTGTACAACAAGCACTACCCTTTGAAAAAGATTTTTTTTAATTAAAACAAAACCAAAGACACTATGCAATAGATAATAGTATCAAAGACAAAGATATGCTCTTTTATTTTAAACCATAACCTGGCAATGTTTCTTAGAAAAAAAAAAGAAATCACTCTGAACTTTCGGCGTTCCACGTGTCGCTTTGATGAAGGTGCTCCGTCTTTTTTATAGAATTTTATATTTGTGTCTGGACTAAAAACGAAAGTATTATACTTTTTTATATTCCTTGTAATATAGTAAATACGTAGATATATAATTTGTGGTATAAAAAGTGAAAAGTAAATTGCCAAAAGTACTTCGAAATACGGAACGCCCATTTTGGCGGTTGGGGTCATAAATGTGTTATTTTTCCAATTCTCATTTATTTTTAGTGTAAAATGTAAGTAAAAATAGTTTTCTTACATATTTCAAATAACTTGACGTTATATTTATTTCAAATTCACACAAAAATATTTTTGAAATATTGTTCGAAATGTCATACAGATAAATATTATAATTATTATTTTTTTTTATTTTTTTATATTTTAATATTTTGGTATGAGTAACGAATAGAAACACATAAAACATAAAAATATACATATTTCCAAACATTTTCATATAAATTTCTCCAAAAACAAAAGTGTAGATTTCAAATTAGTAGTAATTTTGGCACTAAAAGTGAAGTATATACTACTACTTATGCTATAAAGGGTAATTTATGAATTTTATTATAATTTCTAGCAACCAAAATAATTTTATTCAATAGTTTATACATTCAACAAGAATTCCTGTAAGTTTTATCCATAAATATTGTCTCAAAGTGAAAATATAGCAAAATTTGCAATATAGCAAAAAATTTGCTAATTTGCAAATTTTCCCGCCATTACGGTCGCGAGCAAACGGGAGTGTCAGGAGGCCACGTAATATACGTGGCCTCGCGAGCTAACAGGACATCATATGGATCTCAAAAACGCGTGTAATAAAGACGAGTCAGGTTAAATGATTAATAATTTCACAAAATACGATTGTAAAATAAGAGCTAATTGTTCTTGTGTTTCATATGGTAAGTGTAAGGAGACAAAACACCTTTTAACGAGGCATTCCATTTTAATCCTCGGGGGTGACGATGCATGAGCAATTTAATTATTCATTGTAAACAGGTTAATGTGTCTATAGGCCAGATCATCCACTTGCCATCGGGCAGGCTTTATGCTCATTTGTGTGTGTCGGTTGAAATGGTATATAGATCCAATACGATTGCGATATATGCAAGGTAGTCTTCGAAGTGACGACGCATCTGGTGTCCATAGACTGTAGTAGCCACTTACTATCTATCGTACTGTTACTTACCTTTATAAAAATACTACAAACGTTTTATTGAATATACAGAAGCATTATGGTATTCAATTGAGCTCGTTAGTATCGACAAAGCTCAAAAGCACGCCACAGCACGTACTTAGCAAAATCAATATCACAGGCGTGATTAATTCAAAGCCATCCAGGTAAAGAGCTCTTCTATCCCGGTCTTTGATAATTTAATAATAACAGCCTATATATGTTACACAGAAAATTAATTAATACAATAAATTGTCAATCATGGCAACTATGTCAAAAATTCCCCCACGAGGCGATTTGTCTACATCAAAGTGCCTTTGTTCAGCAGTGGACTAATAAAGGCTGTAAAAGATTACGTTACACTGTCGAATACCTCTAATTTTTGAATTGAATTGCAGCAGAAAAAACAAAACGATAGAATAATGATTTCTTATGTTTACGCGAATACTACACACGGAATAAAACTAATTTTACGGATTTTATCGCGTTTAATTTTAATTATTTTGATTCCCGACGTTTTTGGGCACTTTTCAGCGCCCATGGTCACGGGGTGTACTGAGGTGTTTGACGTCCCGATATCATAGTTGACGAAGGCTACCTTCAACTTTTAATAATTAAGTTTTTGGTCCGATCTACACAGAAAGAGCTTACAGTATCCTGAAGTTTTGCGGAAGTATGCTTGGGTTTGGATTTAATTTTATTAATTATGGGATGCCTGCCTGGGGCAGATGGTAGCACCCAGCCATCTTCTTTATTGAAATTAGGATGTTTTAATTTCATTAGCCTCGTGAACTATCCTTAGTAGGAATCGATGTTCTTTTGCAAGGATGTATGATCTATCAAATCTGATATAATGGTTGGGACGATCCTGAACATGTTGACATACTGCAAACTTCCCGAAGCGTCGGTGCTTCGCATCAGCGATATATTCTTTCACGTAGGTTTTTATGGATCTTTTTGGTAATTCAATGTCAAAAGGATCATATTCAAAATCAAGCTTATACACTACTGCATCTTGTAGAGGAAAATTACACTTGACGGATGGTAAGAATTGACTAATCTTCTTGGGCGGCTTGTAATATATTCTTAAGGAAGCTCGCTTCAAGATGTAGCCAATCTTGTCTGTAACTCCTCTGATATATAATAATACAGCAGTGATACGCTCGACTGTGGCCGGCTTCACTCGGTTACTGTGATGGAGGCGCGGGACCCGAAGCTTATTGTCGTGACGTGCCGCAGCTCGGAGGCCAGGTGTTTACTGTCACAAATCATTTATGCTCTCTGAAACAAAGAATTTCCCACGGTAGCTAACTGTGAAGGATGGTGGTGAGATTCAACGTTTAAATATCGGTTAATATGGGTACTTTTCGATACATAGTATGATGTGTTATTAGTATTTCGTACGACTAAAACATCTAGAAAAGCTAAAGAATTATTTTCTTCTAACTCAACAGTGAATTGAATTCAAACACTTCAGTCATTTCTGTGACCATGGGCACTGGAAAGTGCCCAAAAGTCAGGATTCAAAAAGGTTAAAATTAAACGCGATAAAATCTGTGAAATTAGTTTTGATTAAAAACAATAGGACTTTTATAGGTTATAACTTTACTTTTAATTAAATGATCTTCCTAGCAATGTGACCTGTATAAATATGTAGTTGACATTTATATATCCACAAATGGTTCATGTTTTCCCATAAAGCTCACAAAGGGATCTCTTATAGTATTGTTACAAATAGAAATACAGACTGACTTTTTAAATGGATTTTAATGGCCTTCGGCCAAACAAATACGGCCAAATAAACTAATCTAAAAAAATGTCAAAATGTTTGAACAAAGCATATGCGCAAACACAAAAGGCCTTTGAATTGTCACTAAACATACGCATACGCTATGTTAAAACAACAATTATTCCTAAAATAATAAACATAGAGCTTTAAACTTTATTCTGTATTGTAGCTTAACTCAAAATCTGTAGATCTAGTAAAAAAATCAACAGGAGTAAACAGGGTTGTTTTGCAGTAATTTACAATAATTATGCTGGTTAGCATAATTTTTTTATTTATTTGAAGTGAATTTTTTTGTCTTTAAAAATACTAGTATGTGAACAATTTTTTGGTAACGTAAACGATATACAATATTGTTGCCCTCCGAATGAGCTAATTTTTATCGCAGTAAAACCAAAACTTTGAGAGATATGATTTTTTTTGTAAACACGTAGCGAATATTTCTAGAAAAAAACAAAATGGCCGCCACCCAGAGGGGGATGGGATTAGACCTCAGGGTGTAGTGTATTTTTGTATTAAAATAGCTGTATTATAAGTACCTAGAATATCGCTAGTCCGTGACCGGGCACACTGTATAAAATAATTTAATAAATATTGAACCTAGTTCTAGACGTACAGTTATAAAGTATTATGAAATATCGTAAGAATAACAGTCAAGTATTTAACAAGTTAAAGCATTTAAAAGACATATTTAACAAGATAAAGCATAAGAAGACTTGATAACTTATTTAAAACCTCTCTTGTGTATCCCCCCTGTTTAAGAGAACTGTAACAAAAGACCAATAATTTAGGACCTCTGCCTCGGAAATGTGAAACATTGATATATCGTTTTAATCTAACAACGTCACAAAATGTTAATCTTACATCCGAACAATTTCTTTGAGCACTCCCGATGGTAGTTTCGATATAATATGCAAAGATATGCAACATTTCTTCACAGCACCAGTGAGTCAAGCTGATCAGAAAGCACTCGATCGTCAACCATTCGAACCGCTCTACGCTGGATGCGATCAAGTGGTAGAAGTTGGCACTGTGGTACCCCGGCCCTGAGACAGTATGACAATATGGGTGTCTTCAAGTTAAGAGTAAATACAGTTATGTCTGGGTTATCTGGTATACTTCATCAACTTCGGCTAAATATTATCACTACATTCTTACCATGAGGTGGGATAGTAGTCAAGCGCAGACTTATGGTAGGTAAAACAAATTAGACATGCAGCCATTGTATATAAAGCTGTTATACACACGTGCTCTGCGGCGGGTATTTCTACATTTATTGCCGGTTTTATACGGATCTTGTTTAGAAAAAATATGTATTTTTTGTTGCAACCTCCATAAAAACATAACACAGGGTCATCGTTAGCGATAATGTATACGCGTTGAGATTACTTTATTTGGGGTTTTGTGTTTATTTGCAAGTTATGAGAGGTAAAAAAGTTATTGAAGTAAAAAAAGCGAACAGGCTGGTATAAGAGGCGGTGCCGGCATTAGGGGCGATCGCAAAAATAGTTACTAAACTGTTCGTTAATCTATGGCATAAGCATGATGCTTGCTTTAAAATATTCAAACCGATACCTGGGCTGGGGTAGAGCGGCAAACGTCTAAATGAGCATGGAAATGTCTCCAGCTGTGCCTAAATGCGTGTTGGCAGACTTCACGTCTTCAAATATTTTTTATTCCTTAGTAACGCAGGTTTTCTCACGAAATTTTCTTTCAACGCTTAATATGTGGTAAATCAGCACATAAAATTGCAATTAACAATTTTGTTCTTGTATAGTTGGTCCGGAGTGCCTTGACTCTGTGAAATTTACACCGAACGCTTAGGGCTCTGATCTACCACGATTCTTCGGCACGGCATGGTTCTATCGTTAGTTTTTATTAAATTATTTGCTTACTTTTGTTACTTTACAAAAAAGACCCATCTCGTACATATGTCAGCAGCCATGACATGTGGAAAAATTCAAATAACGCTGAGTAAGCCGTACCGGCCTACGTTTCCTTCGCCCATGCCAAGTGAAATAATATACGAAAAAATATTTTAGTTAGAAAATTATGTTTTATTTTTGAAAAAACATATTTGGGTTTGTTATTTATGTACGAAAATAATATTATTCGAAAAAAAATTACAACGAATAGGAAATGACAAGGATAAAAACAGATCCAAGTCGAAACGACGATTGTCACCTTTTTTTTTAAATTAAATAAAGGGGGTTGGTTGAGAACTCAGTCCACCAGATATTGTGGCCAAACCCCATAGACATCTTCATCTATCTTAGTTAAGAATCTAAATGCAAGTGCGGTCTCACTCCTAAGACTTAAATGGAATAAATCGTTTCCGTTAAAAAAAAGTCACTGGGTTTTCTACACTGCTATTTTACGCTGGTATTCTGTCTGCACAGTCCGTCCTCAGTCAAGCGGACCCATTCCAGCTACAACCATAATACAGCTACAGCGTTCTATTGTATATATCCGCCCCGGCTTAGCACTCGGGTTTTGGATCTCGACAGGAGTGCCACCTTCCGGGTCCAATTGTGAATGTAAACCATCCAGAGACTCACTCAATCACACAAAAACTTTTATCGATAAAATCCGTCAAATTGTTTTTATTCCGTTTGTAGTAGATAATAGCCAAATAATTATAAAACTTAACTAAATAACTAAATTGTATTACTGCTATTTGAATTGCTATTATTCGAGGTTTTATCCCTCTATAGCAAGGGAACGAAAGGGAGATTTACACTATGTGTATACGATTCCACAAATAAAACATACGTTAGTCTTACATTGAGAGATTAACAACATCTCTCAATGTCAGCTGGAGACCGTATCTTAAAATTACAGCCTCAAGGGACAAGTTGTAGAGTAATGTTCGAGAAGAACTGATAAACATGCCACAGCTGAGACTTGTTCTCATAATCATTGTAGTTGTTAGAACTCGATTAGCTCATTTCAGCGTAATGAAATAAAATGTTGTGTACTACCCAGTTTGAAGTGCAACTCCAACCCAGCCTCAGTTGCGTGCGCTATCCCCGTCGTCACCAACTCCAGCACCACCTGTCCCAGCACCACTGCTCCCAACACCACAACACTAGGGACGACACACCACCCTCGATAATACGACACACATCCTCAGGTGAAGCAGACTCTGCGGTGGCTGACAGCTAAGTAAGACTCGCAAAGTACTCTGAGACTGCTCTAAGGTGCTCTTTAAACGTGGCAGGAAACATCATTTTATTTGATAATACGAAAATAAGCAAATCAAATTCTAACAACTTAATGGATTTCGGCAAAGTAACGATTTATTCTATTAACTATTTCGTTATAATTATCATAACTTTTTTAATTTTTACTATATCAGCTAATTACGTTAGCATTTAAAACAATAGTTAACTGATACATACGAGCATAAATTTGGTCTAAGAGTCTTTAAGGGACGAACAGTGTTTTTTTTACAGAAGTGGTGGCAAACGAGCATACGGTTCACCTGATGTTAAGTGATTACCGCAGCCCATGAACAACCGCAACACCATGGGAATTGCAGGTGCGTTGCCAGCCCTTTAGAAAGGAGTAACCCTTTTTTTGAAGGTTCCCAGGTCGTATCGGTCCGGAAAAATCGACGGTGGTAAATTATTCCACAGAGAGGGCGTACGTGAAAGAAAACTATTGTATTTACAGTTTTACGCTCTTTCAGAATTACAGCACAAATTCGCTGCGTAATGCGTCTCAACGTGGTAGAGCCATGTTACATTATGTTATGGTAGTTGCACAAATAGGCCGGCTCGTCCAGCCTCTCAAACAATACCAGCGTAAAATTTTGCGATAAATAACAATCGATAACTTTTTTGATTTGCCTAAAATAACAGTTTATTGCTACGGTGTTACGTTTTATGAGTGTAGAGAGTCGGAGAGTCTCTCTTTTACTGGAAACGAGGCATTTTATCTTAGTGCTTAGGGGTGAGGTAACGACGCATTCTGCATATTGATTATTATTTTATATGTGTGCCATAGAACCCACTTATTATCAAGTGAACTGTGTGATTGTTTGTCATCCTTATTCTATTAAAAAATGCTGTTTTATTTCATATGTGAATGATGTGAACTGGAGACCCTTTCAACTGTCCTCGGGAGTAATATCTGGATTTTAATTCTTGACGAGGGTAGATGTTAGTGTTAAACTAGTACAGTACTTACGTTCATCTCTTTAAAAAAATCTACTGCTGATTTAGGAAATCTTGTCGAGAATAAATGGCCCCTAGTAAAGTTCGGTTAATTTTTAGTGAAGATATTTTAACGGTAAAAAAATATGCAGCTAATTACGAACCGAGTAACAGGGTTAAGAGATGAGATCTTTTAGTTTAAATATCTTTTTATTTTTCTAGATGAGTTATTTTTTTACTGTTAATAAAACGGTTCGTGGGAAATAAATTTACGTGAGATCATTGAAATCGACTTCTTCAAGTTGTGAGTGTATGAAGACTGCTGACTCCTGTATCTGCACCTTGCTGTGTATTGTATGTATTGCAGTGGGTCGTTATATGATGTCTATTTTGTTTTATCGCCGTTTCTTTTCCGATTAAGGAACCTTAATTTTTAACTAACGACCTGCCTGCTCTATAAAAATTATGCATTTATCCGTTATATTCTATCAAAAGTCCAATCCTGAACGTATGCCTCCCCCCTAGATTGCTTCATAGATAGCAAGTGCCACAGTTTGCATGTTTGGTGCAGGGGTTGACAACTATTTTATTGAGTTATCATTATTGAGTTGGTATCAGCAAGATGCTGCTGCCCATGTTCCATTTCCTCTGTCACCTCTTACCACACCCGCGGAATAATGTGAGGTAACAGATTATGTTACGCCGCCACTATACGGCTCAGTCTCCAACAATTTTTTTTTCTTTCTATCAGTACCATGTAGTGGATCCCTTTATTAGAAAGTATTTGATGGTTTCTTTGCCATTTCCTCTCCAGTAAAAGGATATGTTTTTTTTCTGGAACAAATAAATAGATTCCATTTCATTTAGAAGCTTTTATGAGATTAAACTGCTCATTTACTAAATGCTAATACAGTAGAATGTAATATTTTTCATTAATTTTGATCAATTTTCGAAATTACACTAATCGTCGCAACGCAACCACAAATACGGTTCACATGACGCACACAGCAGAAATTATTGCGAGGGCGCGTAATATCACGAAGCATGCAATTTAACGGTGGATTGTGTACGCTATAACACTGACAAAACTAAATAATCCAAGTGAACGTTTTCTACTTCCATACTGACTGTGTAGTGGCGGTGTAAGTAAACCCACTACCCCTCATGTGGTTGTCATTAAGGTAGTGAATAAAGTAAAGTTACAGCTTATACTTTACTTACTACCTTTACGTCCCATTTCTGGGACTTCACATGTCTTCAAAATATTTTTTTATTTCTCAGATATGTAGGTTTCTTCACGATGTTGTCCTTCACCGTTGAGCATGTAGTAAATCAACACTTAAAATTGCAATTAACGGTTTTATTGGTTCCGGCGGGGAAGATCGATAGGTGCCAGAGGGAAACTGAATCAGAAAAGGGCGCAGCATCTTCCTAATAACAACTTAAAATAATAAAAAACTGCAGTTTCCAACCAACCTACAAAGCGTGGTTTATTTTACTTTGTCAACCTTTGGAAAAACCTATGTTCAGCAGTAGACTTTTATAGACTGTAATGGATAGGTTAACGGATACACCATTAGTAAGATTTTCAAACAATTTGTGTTGGGGTAGGCAGCTATGGTATATACAAGGTACTAGATGGCATGCCATGGCTCTTTATTACGTTAGTAGCTTGGGTATAGTATCTAATGAGGACAGGTGAAGGTGATCTAATACTTTTTACAGCATCTCTTTTAAAAAAAATTTTTGCTATTTTAGTCACTTGCTAAACCTCCATCATCTTACTACATCTATTTTAGGCGGTGGGACTCTCTTCCTGCCCGGAAGTCTGTCTGGTCAGGCACCACCCTCTGTTGAGCCGCCGTGCTGTGCTGCAGCAGTGCGAGTGAAGCTGCAGTTGTACGATTGTGGCGTTCCATGTTGTGAGGCACATTATGTTGGTCTTCCGAGGTGCGGGCATTTGTAGTTTTCATTGTGTGAAGTTGGTTGCGATGACCATGGACTGTCCACTTACAATCAAGCGAACTGTTGGTTCGTTTGTCATTTCAATTTCATATAAAATGTTTTCAAAAGTTAGCGCAATAATGGATACTTATTCTTTTATAATTTAATAAAATTGTAATTTTATTGGTTTTAACTTCGTAAATCAATATTTAGAGCCCTAATATTCTTAAAGATTATATCTATTCTTTATGACATATCTCCGTATGAGTTTATGTAATTTCTACAGTAAGGTTAACATTCCGTGACGTCGTAAGATTAAAACGATATCTCAATGTCTCACATTTCGGAGGTGGGGGTCCTAAATTATTGGTCTTTTGTGGCAGTTCTACTAAACAGAGGGGATAAACAAGGGAGGTTTTAAATAAGTTCATTTATGTTAAATGCTTTAACTTGTTCAATACTTGGCTACTAATTCTTACGATATTTCATATCAGTTTATAATTGAATGTCTAGAACTAGGGTGAATATTGATTTAGTTGAGAGTAGACTTTTATATAAGTTAAGATAACCAATTTTCTAATTTTGTCAATATTTTGTGGCAAAATTAATAAAACGGCACATGTGGCATTATCCTGATGTCTATACTTTTGTTATGCTGTATCTGTCTTTCTCTCGCAGGTATATGATATCAAATTCGCTATACAGTTACTTAAATAAAGACGCTTAAAAGACACATAATAACCAAGTACAATTTTAAATTAATAGGGTAAACTTTAATCGTGTGGGGTGACAAGTTCTTAAAAGCACCGTCTGCAATGTGTAAAGCTAAAAACACACCCCTGTAATCCACAAGAGGGTAAGCGTAGACGTTTAAACAAAAAAGTACGGGTATAGGTGGAAAATTGTGAAAGAAGTGATAGGTAGCTAAGACATCACCTATCGCCTACAAATTTTACACTATCTACTATTTTATACAAACCTAATATCCCTTTTGTCGCCATTTAAGACATTACGCAAAGTCGTCTGAATTGTTAACATTACAAAAAAATATGTAAAATTAAACCTATTAAGTACGTACTACGCCGAAGTATTACACAAGAAGTTTTTCACTGGAATAACTTATTATTCCTTAGAAAACATTTATGTTATACTAGTAGCAGTTCAGAAATAGAAAGCATTGAGACTTAGAAGTATAAACCATTGAGATTATTATCTATAAACTCTTTTTATTAAAATCGTAAAATGCAACAATTGTGTTATATTATAGAGGAATAATCGGCTATTGTCACCCACAACGCAATATTTTGATGTTGTAGCCGCAAGTCGAGTATGACATAATGGCTTCTAAAGAGTATTTTTCTGATATTGTCAATGATTTATACAAGTATCTGGCGGTAACGTTAAATTTAGAAAGGGATAGATTCGGATATAAGCTTTAAGAGTCTCATCGTTGTAGGAATCAGAAAGTATTTTGGCAATAAAAAGTAATACGTAACTGTTTGCCGTTTGGAGAGAATCTAGAACTGCTAGGATTACTAGATAGCAGGATTACTTTTCTGCCAAGGAGACCGACTGGGTAGACACCATCATCTTACCTATTTCAGCTGTCAAACATTAGCGCTGGCACTGCAGTGTTCCATTGTGAAGAGTATAGAGAGCCAGTATGTTCATCTTAGTCTGTAGCCTTCATGGATTCAAGTTGGCTGCAGGTGCTCCTGGACTGCAGTATCCAGCTACTTATCATCAACTGAACTCTAAGTTCGTATGCCACTAACTGTTTATGCTGAGCGTAAAATAATCAGACCGATAAGGAGAAGCAGCGTCAAAGGTGCGAGATGCCTGCAACAGCGATCGCCAATCGACAATGGGGAAGTTGTATATATGTATGACTTTTACGACCTAGAAAAGAAAGAAGGAAGGAAAAAGAAGTTTAAATCGCCATCATATTTAATTGACTCAACAATGAGGAATCTAGGTAGAGTACCGAAAGAGGCAAGTAAAATCCATTAAAAAATATCCTAACACGTTACAAGGTGAGAAGGAGGCTTAAAAGGAAAAATTTATTGCACGGGGAACGTTGTGTTGCGTATTTATTTCTTGCACGTAGATACGAAGCTCGGTTAGTCTCTTTTGTTCTAATTTCGTCCATTTTCCACCTGTCATCTCAGCTAACGTATGTGACATTTGGTTCCAGTCGCACTGGACAACAGAAATAGTGATAAATACGGTGCAGGTTCTTCGACCGGGAATCCCCTTTGGATTCTTTAATTCAAAACTATTAAGCTGAAGACAAGCTAATCAATTTTATTGCATACTGAAACTGAACAAATATTTTACAAGTTAACAATACGTGAACATTTTTTGCTAATTAGGAGGTTAACAATTTCCCACCATTCATGTGATATATTAAAACACCAGAAAATTCTGTAAAAACCTCGGTATAAACAGAGATGCTCCAGCTTCTGAATCGACGTCGAACCTGGCGCGGCATACAAAGTAGATGCTTATGCAAATCGATGCTTTTTGTGTCGCTGAGGTCAAATATAATAATATGTTTTTGTATTTTTATTTGACGAGTGTCGTTCTGGGATATTCATGTAGACAACGGATATAACTTTTTATAGAATAATGGTGACAAACGAACATACAGTCCGCCTGACGGTAAATGTTTTATACGTGGTAGAGCCATGATGCAGTTACATTAGAGGTATAGTTGTAGCACGAATGGGTCGGCTCGACCGGGGAAGGACCACGCTCTCACAGAATACCAGCGTAAAATAGTAGCTTAATGCTACTTACTGTATTTCGTATGGTGAGTGTAGAGAACCGGAGACCCTTTATACTGGAAACGAGGCATTCTATCTTAGTCCTCACGGGAGGCAACGTACTCGTATCTGCAATTTGATTCGTAATCGAGGATAGATGTTGATGTCTATGGGCCATAGCAACCACTTACTATCAGGAGGACTGCGTGCTCGTTTGTCACCTTATCCTATAAAAAATGCATTCTAAGACCCATAGACATCTACACTACATCTATTCACGATTAGGAAACAAAATGCAGAATGCTTTGTTTCCAGTTAAAATGGTCTCTGGTTCTCTACACTCACTATACGAAACACAACAGCATTAAGCTACTATTTCACGATGGTATTCTGTGAGAGCGTGGTTTTTCGCCGGTCGAGCAGACCTATTAGTGTTACAACTATAATATAGCTGAAGTCTAGCTCTACCACGTTTAATTAAAACTTTTGACTTATTACAATGTAATGTTAAAACAACAAAGATTTTTAGATGATTCTATACAATTCAGTGAATGTGACTTTAGACACTCATGGGAGAAATGAGATAGGCCAAACGCGGCATTTTCAGTGATAAATATACGTACCGGATAATGGCAAGAAAATGATTAAAAAAGGTGAAATGTTGTTTTGCGAATTCTATTTCTTGTTATCAATATAAAATGTATTTTTGTAGATTAATATTTAGGGGTTTCTTGCTGGATCTTGCCAGGACAGAGTATTTTCCGAATCAGTGGTAAAAGCATAAATGAAAGAAATGTAAGACAGAGGAAATTTATGTTATAGAAGTGAACAATACATTCGGCAAGGGATTTCCCAGAGAGGAGTTTATCGACCGATTTGGTGTTATATAAGAGATAGGATAAGCATAGCTGCAGCAGCTCGCCGGGCGGGGTAGGACCACGCTCTCACATTATAACAGCGCAGCGTGAAACATCAAGATAATGCTGCTGAGTTTCGTATGGTGAGAACCAGGAACCTCTTTTTACTGGTAACAAGGCATTTAGTCACCTTTCATCCCTATTTATGACAAATTAACTGCATCTTAATCCTTAATCGATGATAGATATAGTAGATAGGTGTAGGGTAAACTATGTGCAAACTGTGTGTGAGAAATTAAGAGTACGCTAACTGATGAACATGTTTTTTTTTATTTTTTTTTTTTGTAGAATAGAGTCACAAACGAGCACACGGTGCACATGATGGTAAGCGGATGCTTTTGTCACCCAATCACCCCGCCGTGCAGTACAACATAATGGCTACATGGAGTAATAATTATCATACATCATAATGTCGTTTTAATAGCCACTTTTTGACCCACACTTTTCTACGTTTTCTTTTTTATGTAGCCGGATTAAATTCTTCTTTTATAGGAGAGGGCAAATGAGCATACGGCACACCTGATGGTAAGTGATTACCACCGCCCATGAGCAACTGCAACACCAGGGGAATTGCGTATACTTTGCAGGCCTTTTAAAAAGGAGTAGGCTATTTTCTCGAAGGTCCCTAAGTTGTATCGGTGCGGAAAAATCTCCGGTGGTAGTCGATTCCACAAGGAAGTTGTGCAAGGAAGAAAACTTCTTTTAAATCGCACGGTGGTTGACATCCAGTCATCCGATGGTATGGATAGTATCAAAAATTTTGTTGCGATGTGCAATGATGAAATTTTGCGGCTGGTCTGGCTGGCAGTCCGAACAATTCCTCAGAGCACTCCCCGTGGTAGATGCGATAAAATACGCAAAGAGATGCAACATCTCTTCGTAGTGCCAGTAAGTCAAGCCGATCGAAAAGGGCTTGGTCGCCGAAGATTCGAACAGCTCTGCGCTGGATGCGAGCAAATAAAAGGAGCTGGCACTGGAGAGACCCGGCCCAGAGATGGGAACAGTATTCCATGTGCGGCCGAACCTGTGCCTTGTAGTTGTAGGCGGAGAGCCGGCATGAAATACTGTCCCGCTCTGCTGAGCACGCCAAGCTTTTCAGAGGCCAAATTGGCCTTCTCTTCCAAGTGACCACGATACTGCACGTCACTCGATATGTCGACGCCGAGGATTACAATACTGGCTGAGACAACAAAGGGAGTGCCTTGAAACTGAGGAAGTACGACGGAGGGGTTTTTTTAGCGGTAAACGCGCAAACTTGTGTCTTCTGGGGATTAAACTGGACTAAATTTATCCGCCCTCAGTTCAAGACTTTGTTCAACAAAGTTTCGACATCAGACACAAGTTTTTCCCGGTACTATGCGACGTGTTCCCGAGAAATATTGGCACGGTCAGTGTATAAAGTATCACAAGTGGTGCCGTCTACATAGCAATGAATATTACCGGTTTGCAACATATCCTTGATATGCAGAAGAAACAGCGTTGGTGATAGCACGCAGCCTTGTGGAACACCAACGTTAATGGACTTGTAATCAGTGCATGCACCATCTACTACGACCTTGATGCTCCGATCAGCAAGAAAACTGGTGATCCACTTGCACAATTTCTCGGGAAGCCCATAGGAAGGAAGCTTCTTAAGAAGCGTTTTGTGCCAAAACCGATCGAAGGCCTTCGTTATGTCCAAACCAACGGCCAACGCCTTCCCTTTGGACTCTACTGCCTCCGCCCATTTATGAGTTAGGTAATCCAGAAGATCACCAGCCGAGCGACCGCGACGGAAACCGTACCGGCGGTCACTAATCAGCTGGTGATCTTCAAGTTACCGCATGAGCTGGCTGTTAATAATGGATTCCGTTATTTACAGAACAAGGACATGATGGTGATCGGCCTATAGTTGAACGGATCAGAGCGGTTACCTTTTTAAGGGATCGGGTGCACGAGGGCTGTCTTCCACACTAGACTTCGAGACTACGCCGAAGGAGTAGGAGTACCTGAAAAGACGCGATTAAACCTGTATCAACTCCGGAGCACACGTCTTCAGCACAATAGGTGGGACGCCATCCATCCCACTCGACTTGTTGACGTCCAGGGAGAGGAGTGCCCTGCGGACTGAGCGTTGGGTAAACAGGACATCCGGCATGGAGCACTCACTCCGCGGAGTGGTCGGCGGTGTGTTCCCCCGTCATCAAGAGTCGATTTGAACGCAAAGAGAGAGCCCAGCAGATCGGCTTTGTCCTCTGCGGCATGGGCCAGTGAGTCGTTTTCCCTGTGCAGAGATGGGAGAGATGGCTGACAGAAGTTCCCTTGGACAGCCTTAGCGAAAGACCAGAATGCACGTATTCCCGAAGGAAGACGAACTAGTTTCCCGCCAATTCTGCCAATGTGCTCTGACTTTGCCTTGACAATGACACTTTTGAAGGACCTGGAGGCAGAATTGCACTTTTTTTTAAGGGCGCTGGTATTTGCATCCCGAGACGTCAATGCGCGAGCCCTGGCCTGGTAGCACTCCAGATTATAACAGTGCAATTTAGCAGGAGCGACCAAACCAAGGCTTCTGCCTCCGACAGGTACCACAGATGATGGAATTAAAGGTTCCATTCCCTGTAGCAACAGCTTGCTTCTCGCAGGGATTATCCGGCGAGAAGCAAACCCTTGGGGGCGCAAGGGTGGGATGCAAAAAGGATCGCATCCCGTCCCAGTCTGCTGACCTATGATGCCAAACCCTAAAATTTACCGCCAAATATGCGTAGAAAAGAAGGTCATTTTCCATTCTAAAATATATCACGTAATTAATTATTCGGATTTCTGTCTGTAAATCGGCACGTTTGTCATTCCGTATCAAACAAGTAAATGATCGATCGCAAAGACCAATAGTTTTATGCGTGAGCGATAGGTAAGCTTTGAGCAATCCATCGTCACGATATACTTCCAGATTTATCGTAATGACGGGTCGTTCCGTATATGTGGCCCGTTAAATGCCTTTACAATGCGAGACAAAATCCTATTGTAGACTAGCCGTAAGGTTTTTCTAACATACCTATAGACATCTTTCACATAGGACATTACATTTTATACCAGTGTAACATAGAAGCTTAATGCCGCTGTGCTTTCTATGGTAAGTGTAGAGAATCGGAGATCCTTTTTATTGGCCGTCATGGGGTGACAACTCATCCGCATTTTCATTCTTGATCTTAATAATTAAATGTCTATAGGCCAGAGCATGCATTTACTATCATAATTCCACATGTGCCCGTTTGCCACCCATATTCCACAAAAAAAGAATGGATGGATCCTTTAAAGCCGCAACCAACGGCTTTTTTATATACGCGACTGATAATCTCGCTTAGGTTCGAATACCATGTCGGGCTAAAATCAGTTAATGGGTTTTTCTATCAAGAAATTCACGTAGCAGCCTGGAGGCAGGAATTTGCGGTGTTGACCCTCCATCCCTCGGAAAGCTCTAAAAGCCTTGATCTCCTCTGAACTCCTCTGAACCTCCTCTCCTCTCTTCCCGGTCGTATCAGATTTCTGTCCCATCGGACTATTAGAGTGAGTGAATAGAAAGTGAATCTGTGTTGCGCATACACTCGTGCACTAATAATCCTGCCCTACGCCATTACTGGTATTCCTAGAGACGGTCACAGTGTTCGAAATTAGTTCTGGAGTATATTAGAATATTTTTTCAATTATTTTTATTTCCTTAAAAAACTTCAAACTCATTTAATTAGTATATTTTTTGTTCATTTAATTTGGGAGTGAAACCTACCGCAAGCTGTCTCATATATTAGCGAGCTTGACGGCTGAAAAAGTGCTTAAAATTAGAACGTGAGCGGTGAACTCCAAATTTCATAGTTATAAAGGAGCTGTAGATAACCGAGAGTAACATTTAAGCGGCGTTAAATATTCCTAGCTTGTTTATTAAGCGACGAATAGTTGAAATGTAATGAATAATTTTATCATGTATTCATTCATGCATTACAATCTAAAGGTCCACTGCTGAACATAGGCCTCCCCTACAGATAGTCTCATAAGGGGGATTTTGCCATAATTGATACGTTTGGCAGGCGGCAGCGGTTGGCAACTAGAGCTTTACATTATTTTGAGCTGTTATCAAAAAGATACCTGCCTGTTTCTTACGATATCCACAGGACGATATGGGATAGTATTTTTTATACCGCCGCTACACGGGACGAATAATTTAATAAAATGTATAAAGTATTATAGAGTCAACAACTTTCGACAGATATGGACAAAATCTGCTAGATCGTAAATAGATAACGAGTTCCCTAACTACTCAATAGCTCAACCTTAAAGAAATTAAAATTTCAAAGTCAAGAGCGTAGCTAGCGTTCCGAAATATTTACCGTTACCGTTATGGCCTATCAGAGTACCCTGCTGAACAAAGGTCTCTCCTGTAGATTGTCTCATATGGTGGCTTTTGCCATAGTTGGTAAACGCTTTTTAAGTTTTTAGTTGTAATTAGAAGACGCTGCCAGCCGGCTCCTGGTCCCTCGGTCACCTCTTATGACACCCACGGGACGATACGTGATAGTGGATATTATTACCGACTGTAGTGGCCTTTACCAAGATATTTCGAACGAATTTTTTATTTTACATTAAACAAATGGCTAGGCTATGGTAGCAAGAGCGGCGCATCGTAATACCGACACTTCCCTTC
Organism: Parnassius apollo; assembly: GCA_907164705.1. Classification (NCBI taxonomy): domain Eukaryota; kingdom Metazoa; phylum Arthropoda; class Insecta; order Lepidoptera; family Papilionidae; genus Parnassius; species Parnassius apollo. Next base: position 1,578,773 of record CAJQZP010000835.1, read on the forward strand.
GAGACCTCACCATACATTACCGGGACTTAAAAAGCCGTGTAGCAAATTTCAATATTCTATATTGAATTTTTTATAAAATAATAGTGAAAAACACAATTTTCTTGACGATAAATAGACGCAGTGGCCTACAGACATCTATATATTATAACCTTGATTAAGTATTAAAATGCAGTTGATGTCACCACTGAAATCTAAGAGCGTTACCAACCGATGCTCTAATACGTAATCCATTTCATTATTCATGCCCCGGTTACCGACACTTTATCGATTATGAACACAATGATACATCATACTATCAACATCATCATCATAAGTACTCGTCACATTTCCATGAGCAGTGGTAGCTCACCGTAAATTTCACAATACGCGAGCAACTAAGTACAATTCCCGTCGGCACCTGAAATTATTTATTGCTATTTCTCGGCAGTGAAGGAATTTTTTTATAGAGTAAGGGTGCAACGGGCACAAACTTCCATCGAAGGTAAGTATTTGCTGTGGCCCATAGACAACTAAATTTATTTTCGATTAAGAATGACCCCGCTCTCACGTGTTTTTACTGGAAAAGAGGCATTCCATCTAAGTCCCCACGGCTCTCTCTCTCTCGTTTGCTGCATCTGCATTTTGATGTATAAACGAGGATAGTTGAAGATGTCTATAGGCTACAGCAACCACTTACCATTAGGTGGATTGTGTGCTCGCTTATCACCCTTATCCTATAAAAAAATTGTTTTATGTTTTAAACTTTATACGCTTATATTACGGTGCTGCAAAGAACTTTGCAACGTCGAAAATAGAAAAAAAAACCTTGGGAATTAAAAAAAAGAATTAAACGCCGTAAATTATTAAAACTTGTTTTATTCAACTTTTAAATGTGTAATATGTGCATGTGTTTAACTGTGAAAATATAAAAAATTCTTAATTGATTGATTCTGAAATTGAGAAATCAGCTTATAATCACAGCCTCATAGCAAACAGTTCACGGCTGAACGTAGCTTCCCAGACATTGCAATAAATCACGGTCCTGTGTCACCGCATTGACTACCTTTTTAGAGGTAGGGGGGGAAAAAACAAACCCCCCGTGGGAAAGGTGGTTGCTGCGGCCCATAGACATCTACATCTATCCTCGATTACAAATCATATTAAATATGCGTTGAGACCCATGACGATTAAGATGGTATGCCTTGTTTCCAGTAAAAAGGGTCTCCGGTTCTCTACACTCACCATACGAAACACAGCAGCATTAAGCTACTATTTTATGCTGGTATTCTGTAAAAGCATGGTTCTTCCCCGTTTGAGCCCACCCATTCGTGCTACAACTATACTACTAATATAACTGCAGCATGGCTCTACCACTTATAAACCTACCTACGTGTCTCAATTGACTGGTCAAGTAACAAGTAGCAAGGTGCAGCTTGCATTGCATCGTGTTTCGCTGCAAACGAAACTATTTCGTGGTGTATTACAAATGCACATTTTTTAATAAACTTTTTCTAGCCCGATTAAATCTATGAAATAATTCCATCTGGAACTATTTATAATATTTTACCACGTTTTAATTAAGCCACTTTCTTGTTTGTCTGTCTGTCTGTCGTTCCGTGTGGAATTTAGTAATTGATTTTAACTCTTTCGCTGTCCTGTGTACTACATATAGGTCAATGCTATTGCCACACTATTGTGTCTGAAATCGGGACAATGAAAGTGTTCCCGTTGAGCTGGAAACTTGAAATTTTGAATATAGCTCAAGTTCGGGTGACGATGCAAGAAAATGATAAAAATGTTGTTATTTGTTATATATTTTTTTAAATTTCACTTATTTACAAAGTGCTTATATTGCAAATTTGAATGCCGTGTAATGAATGGTTTTCTTGTAGTTGGTTACTCAACAGGGGCATTGTTAATATTCGGATTTACGTCCTGCGGCATTGCATAAAAACTATCGTAAACTTAGATTTCGCTACAAATCCTTAAAGCAATAGTGTAGATGTTGTAAATTTGTTCCCTTAAATAAAACTAAATTCTCCCTCCCCAATCAGGAACTTTGTAGTGTTATAAAAAGTATCCTACGTCCTTTACATTATAAAATGCACCTCTATGTCATATTCTATTAAAATCCCTTTAGTCGTTTTAATTCTGATTGAAAAGTCATACAAATAAACTTTAACCTTTTTTTTAATATTTAAAGATTAGATAGGGATAAGGCTGAAATACTATTAAGAAAAGAGCCTGAGTACTTAATGTAGAGAAACATTTTTTGTAAAGTTATTTATTGTGTTGAAAATGAGCAACGAAAATACAAAGTGGCAGACTTTCTGGCTTTAATTTTAATTTTTTCTTTTCGTTTTTCCATCCATCATAAAAGTGACAGCTGGTTCTTGCGATTGTTAATGAAACGGTTTCTTTTTTTTATGGAGTAATAATTACATACATATTATGTATTTTTACTCATTCATTTTGATCATCATCACAAGGTGGCGTCTTACGTTACGCTTTTATCTAACCTATAAATTTTAAAGATGGTGACTACACCTACGGCTAATTTTTAAAATATTAGATGTTCTAAATCCAATTTTAAAACACAACTGCGTTAACTTTACGCTTAATATAATTAGGTAATAATCGTCAGAGGAATAATGCAGGTTCAAATGGCTTACTGTAAAACAAATATCATCATCATCATCATTACAGCTCTTCACAAGTCCACTGCTGAACATAGGCCTCAGGAAATGCCACAAAGCATGGTCCTGAGCCACCTACATCCATCGACTTTCTACATGTCTTACCAGGTCGTCACTCTATCTAGAATGGGGATGCCCTACATTTCGCCTACCTGTGCGAGGCTGTCACTCGAGAACTTTTTTCCACATCAGTTGTCTGTTGTTCGAGCTGTATAGTCAACTCTTTGTCACTTCAGCCTACTAGTTCGTTGGGCTACGTCGGTAATGTATGTTGAGCCGGTTTTACTGCGCATATCTTCATTTCTAAGTATATCACGAAGAGAAACCCGAAGCATAGCCTTCTCCATACTTCGCTGAGCGCCCTTAAGTGTCCTCATATGGCCAGCAGTGAAGGAATACGTTGGAAAGGAAACCTCGTTTTTAGGTTTTGAGGTGTACCTGACGATAAGATAAAGTGTCTTAGTTTCCCGAACCAGCTGATTGCTGACCAGCCGAGTTTAATCCGTCGAAAAAATATACAACAATTTATATGTTAAAAAAACAGAATATAGGCAGAAATATAACTATTAAATGTAGGTGCTAAAGCACTGAAAAGATTCTTTTCAGCCACTACCACACGTCGATATTGCTTCGTCTCAATTAATGAGAAGGATGATGATAACCGTTGGTATTCCTGCTTGATTTGTTGCAATATGATTTTTATCCATTACAATTTAGTATTAATATACGTTTCTATCCGTACTAAGTACTTCATTTACATCAATAGACTAACATTAAGTCAACTTCTTTTTGCGTATTTTTACCCTAGTCGAGAAGTTGCCCATACCTTTACATCTAGTCAAAAGTTTAACCTCAGGCGATCTCAAGTCTTCTGGAGGTACCATTACAGCCAATTAAAAGTGTGCAGACCTTAGGCCTTCTCCATATATTGCCTCATAGGGAGGGATTCTTGCCATACTTGGACGCTCGGCAGGCGGTTTTACAATTGCAGTTTTATATTTTTATACAACACTTGCATTTGTTATCTCCTGGTTTAGTTTCTCTCTATCGCAGAATACGGCACCCACAGGTAATGGATATTCGTACATCTCCGCTACACGGTTCTAGGGATATGCTTAGCATTAATTGAGAAGCACTGTTCTCAGCTCTTCCTCGACAACGAATGCAAAAGTTCGAAGGAAAAAAACCTTCTAATAAAGAGTCAAAGAGAACTTAGAGAACTGAATAAAATAAAAAAATTGACCTTCTGTAGTCAGGACTTAATTCTTATATACACTACATCTTAGGCTGACGTAAAATAGAAATAGAATTTTTTTTATAGGATCTACAAATTTAGAATATAAATATTACTTATTGAAAGCTTGTTTGCTATTTTTTTCTTAATATATTAGTTACAGTATATGACTTTGTGTTTTTATCTTTGTATTCCTCCTAGTTTTGGTTTAATAGGGCGGCAAAGCTTAAGGTGACCATATTATCGTACAGGTTATTCTTTGATAATTATTACACGTCAATAGAATTGATTTCATATTTGGCCAAAGAAGGAATCCTATCGCTGGGGACTGTAAACAAAGGTTGCTTGGGATAGCATGTTTAAATCACTTCTCTAAGGGATCTAAAAATTGGGAGGATTTCCTAAGGAATGGGTGGCAAAAGTAAATGTGATGGTACAGATATAGTAATAGTGATACTGTAGGATAACAAACCAGTTGTCTCATCACCGCCTTTTGCAGTCCCAGAGCCAATACAATCAGTAAAGAGGTACCTACTGCAAGAAACAGAAAAAATATATACAAGTAGATTGTCCCCAAATAGTAAATATATATAACCAGCATATGGGAGGTGTAAACCTTCTGAATTCGTTCCTGAGAAAATATAAAATTGATAATTTCTCAGGGCGAGAAAATGGAATTTGAGTCTATTTTATAATCCTCTCGATTTTATTGTTATAAAAAGCAGGTTAATGTACAGAAGAGTTTCGGAGCAAAAGTAAATGCCAAGCCCAATAAAGCTGAAGGACTTCAAGTTTGACCTAGAAAAAAGTCTGTGCATGTGTGGGCCATCGATCAACATGAAACGAGATGGTCTGCCATCAAGTTTGCCTGATCAAATTGAAATAAATAAAAAAAGCCAAATACGGCAATTCTACCCCCTCGTAGAGTTAGATGTGACGGGTTTGAGCATTTTCAAATTTGAGGTCAAAAAAGGCAACGCTGTTTATAAAAACGGTAACAAATGCAAAAGAAAGACTCTGCCTCAATAAAGATTATACTTGTTTCAGAAACTTTCACTAATAGGTACTTTAAGAAAAAGTTATTTTGTTTTGTTATAAATACTTTTTAATATGTTTATTTGATTTTTTAAGTCACACTTCAACATGATGCAAATGGTCATATGTTCCTACAATAATTTTAAAGTTCTAGCCCAATACCAAGATACTTTGTAGAGCCATACTGCAGCTACATTTGTATAGTTGTAACAAGAATGGGTCGGCTCGACCGGGTCAGGACCACGCTCTCACAGAATACCAGCGTAAAATAGCAGTTAAATGCTGCTGTGTTTCGTCTGGTGAGTTTATAGAACCGGAGACCCTTTTTACTGGAAACTAGGGTTTTCTATTTATACATTCCATATTACTCCTCAGGAGTAGCAACGCATCTGCATTTTAATACTTAATCGAGGATAGATATAGATGTTTATGGGCCACAGCAATCATTAGGTGGATTGTGTGCTCGTTTGTCACATCATATTCTATGTAATAAATAAAAATATATAAATAAGGCTCAGTGTACTACATATGGAACTGTAATAAAAAATTGACTATCTAGTAAAATATTGCGTTTTGACTTTTTATTATTTTTTCCCAGGTACTCATCGCTAATAACATCACATATATTTTTATTAGCAACAGTAAAAAAATTGAGCCTTGTAGGGAGTTAAGTTTTACCCTATCGAGTTTAGTTAGAAATAATACAATCTCAATTACGACTAAATAATTTATTAGTAAGTCTCCTGTTTTTCCACCCTTTGTATTTTCTGCAAACTTATATGGGAACATGCCTGAAGTGTCTTAAAAAATATGAATCGTCAACATTAGATCACAATTAACAAATACGTCGCGTCACACATAGAATTATTAGGCTGCGTAAAATGTGTAACAAAACATTTAGTCGAATGATAAATCTTCTACTTTTTTGAACTTCGTCAAAAATATCCCAAATCTCTGCATGTAAAAAGTCTCTAAATTCATGATAGTATTCATTTTTTTTATTATTTTTTGCGTGTATATTTTACCTGTCTTTATTTGTTTCTAATCTGTGATCTGTACTAGTGCAAGAACGGAAAGGCTCAATTCCTTGACTCGGATTAATAGGGTCTGGCCTAATTTCTTATTTGGAAGAATCACTCTGTAAGTGTCTTAAGATAAGATTTGTTTGATTCGACCGGGGAATGAACACGTTCTAATAGAATAGTAGAGTAGCAGTATGGTACTATTGTATTTCATATGGTTGATGACGGAAACTAGAGACCCATTTTATTTTTAACAAACCAT